>JAFBJS010000899.1:105751-250279 GCA_016785265.1 Paraplagusia blochii
AAAAAGTCTTATTTAATTAATTTTCTTCAGGAAATAATTTTTTAGATTAGTAATAATGACTATAATCATTATTAAAAATATTAAAATTATATATATTTAAATTTATAATTTACCTATTTTTTGCTTTGGTTACATTTAATAAAAAAGTCATAAAATTATAATTTTATATAATTAATTATTAAATTAATTACATTAAAATGGGCAATATTGAGCACTTTGGGTTTTGCATGAAATGTTGAGCTGACACTTCCCTGACTTTGACTAATCATGTGTGTGTTTTAGTATTAATGTCCCGTAGTACACTGTCTGTAACTGTGATTTTTTTTTCAATATATAAATTGAATATTACCAGTTTTTCCCAAACAGAGGAATCTCTGGAAAATATGATTTTGAAAAAAAAGAAAATAAAAGAAGCTTCTAAAATGATTTCAGTAATACATGTGAGAACCATATATAATGTGCATAGAAATTCCAACATTTCTCAGTAGGTTTACAATCCTAAACCTTTTTGGTGCCACCATTCGCATCCAATCGTTCCATTCTACAGGGCCAGTTGACAGACCGTGCCCCACACTTTGGGAAACACTGTTGTGTACATTTGGTCTTTTTCTCTTTTCTTTTACCGTTGCTCCTAATACCTCCTCCTGTGTACTGTAGCCCATCTGAGCATGCTCGACCTTGTGCCATCTCCACCTGTGCTGCTCCACCTGTTAACATGCAGCCAGCGGACTCTGCTGCCCCCAGGTAACCAATCAGTTCTGGTTTTGTCCTGAGAGTGAAAAAGCTGCGACTCATCTAAGCCCAGTTCACAAAACATAGGTGGACTGACCTGATCTCCAGGAAATGTTGTTGGACAAAGGCTTTTAGGAGTATTGATTGTTCACAGGGTTTATTTTTGTACAACACTGATGTTGGATTTAATGGTCATGTTGTTGTTGTGAATCAGTTGCTGTGGGTTAAACTTGAAGCCTAAAGTTTGTTGATTAAAAAACATCCCTTTTGTCTTGTGTCTCTCTCTGACTCCTCTGAGTCCTTTTTTTTGAAAGAACCTCAACAGTTGCTAAAAGGGAACTCTGGTCTAATAATGGTGAACCATTCAAATGAAGAATCTGGGAAGTCTTGTCTTTTCACTGCTGTTACAGTTTTATTTTCTTGTTTCCTCTGCAGTCATTACGTTCAACCTCCTCCCATGTACCAGGCTCAGCAAGCCCCACCCACACAGCAATACCAGCCAATGCCTCAGCAGTACCAGCCTCACCCAATGCAACAGTTTCCCCCAACTCAGCAGACCTCCATTCAGATACCCATTGGCTCTGCACCCTCGAAGGTGGTCAGCACTGCCTGTATCTACCCCAGTCAACCTGGTAAGAAATTAATTATTCCTCATGACCCTGTAAACTGAAGACATGAAGCAGGCCTATACCACCATTTCTGATGTTTTCATAAACTAAACTAGCTAATTTTCTCTTTTATAGTTGCTCAGGCTCCTGTTTTAGCTCCAGCTCCAGCTCCAGTTCCTGTTCCAGTTCCAGTTCAAGCTCCTATCCCTTCCCCGGCTCCAATCCCTCCTCAGCCCCGGCCTCCTGTAGCTGCACCTGCTCCTCCCCCTCCATCTGCTGCTTCTCCTTCAAACAGACCGCCCTGGGTGAGCGACACAAACTTTGCTGAGAAGTTCGACCCCAGTAAAATGACCACCACTACCATGAAGGTGCCGCCCCCACTACCCCAGGCTGCACCTCCTCCACTACCTTACATCTCCAACCCCTCCCCTGCTGGACATCCTGCTCCTAGTCCCGCCCCTGTCGCCCCCAGCCCTGCCAGTTACCCTCCGGTGGCGAGGGGTGTGGCTCAGCGTGCAGAGAGATTCGCAGCCAGCAGCCGTACACCTCTGTGTGGCCACTGCAACAGCGTCATCAGGTAACACTCCCTCCCCATGTCTTCTTTTCAACAAACCATAGACTTAAGTAGTACTATACAATACTTTTTAATTTTATTTACATTTTCAAATAAAAAAATGATCTTCATTGACCAACCATTATGAAAAAAAAACACTAATTAGTTGCTTGCATTGAACTATATTTAGAAATCTTACATGTGCTCTTCCTTTACAGGGGCCCCTTCCTGGTGGCCCTCGGACGCTCATGGCACCCAGAAGAGTTCAACTGTCATTACTGCCATATGTCCCTGGCCGACGTCAGCTTCGTAGAGGAACAGAACAATGTTTATTGCGAAAACTGCTACGGGGAGTTCTTCGCTCCCACCTGTGCTCGGTGCAATACCAAGATCATGGGGGTAAAGAAGTGGACAGAGACAAAGTCTCCACCAGTAGTTTAATGGTGAAACGTAACAGTGGATGTCTCTGCGTCTCTGTCACAGGAAGTGATGCACGCCCTGCGGCAGACGTGGCACACTACCTGCTTCGTGTGTGCAGCCTGTGGAAAGCCTTTTGGAAACAGCCTCTTCCACATGGAGGATGGAGAGCCCTACTGTGAGAAAGGTACACCTCCGATCACAAGACAGTGCTGGTCACATATGGTTTATGATGAACTCTTGAGTGTCCAGGAATAAAGTTCTGTCTCTCTGTCTGTGTTCACTTCAGATTACGTAGCTCTGTTTAGCACCAAGTGTCACGGCTGTGACTTCCCTGTTGAAGCTGGTGATAAATTCATCGAAGCCCTGGGTCACACCTGGCACGACACCTGCTTCGTCTGTGCGGTAAAGTCACACCCAAACACGACATTGGTGGTCTTTATGTTTTTTTTATTTATTCACATTTTTAACTTCTTCAAATATAAAAGTAATCTTACTGTAATCTGACTCTTATTCTTATTTCCTAATCAATACAAATACAAGATACAAAATCTTCCTACTAAGACACAGAAAACGATACAATATTCTGAAGTGACCCCCTATAAGTGTAACAGGAACACTTTTGTTTCTTAATATGTAATTTGATAGATTAGATACATTTATCTAACATAATAATCAGTGATCATAGTGGGTCAGCTCAGATGGATTATGGGAAAAAGTATGAGGTGGAAAATTATGATTTGCTTTAAAAACTCCTGAAAAAAGGGACAAAGCTGAAAGAAAAAAAAGAAGATAGGTAAGAGGAGTGTCATGTAGTACCATCCTCTGCCTCCAGGTCTAGATTTTCAACAGAGAGGCAGTTATTTTGGAGATTCTCATTCATCAAGGTCATAATAAAGTTGATAGACATTTCATTCTTCAACTGAGGAACTTCATCAGCTCCTGGTTGATGTCAGAGGGAACATAAGTATAGATTATTATTATTATTATGTTATGTGGTATGTTGTTATATCTCTCCAGATCTCTCACTTCTCCACTTGTCCTTGAAAAAATGTCCTCTTTCATTGGAGATGGAGATATACTGCTGACTGTAATGCATATCTTTTCCTCTAGGTGTGCCACATCAACCTGGAGGGGCAACCATTCTACTCAAAGAAAGATAAACCCCTGTGCAAGAAACATGCTCATGCCATCAACGTGTAGACAACGGAAACGCCACAGGAGGGCGTCAAATAATGCCACCAAGGAAACTGCCACCTTTCACAGGAAGCACAATCACACTAACCAACAACAAGGTCTAAAAATAAGTTCAAAAATGCATCAAGGTAATTAAAATGAATGCTGGTTGAAACCATGTGACAATATTACTCGAGCAGATTTAGCCAAAATTCTTGGAACAATCAGGGTTTGTTCAGTAGATTGTTATCAACACAAATATTCTATATGAGAACCACTCAAAACAACGTGGATCAAAACCTCATCGTCAGCATCAGAGCTGGTCCAAGAGCATCAGTCTGACCGAAGACACTGCTGAATTTATTTATTTATTAACATTTGTGACAGGTCTACCAGCAGCCACTAGGAACAGAGTTGAGTTGAGTTATACAGGTGTGATCTTAAATTAGGGCCCAGAGCCAGGGCTTATGTAACCTTTTTATAAGAGTGCCACAGTGCCACTAACATTATTGTAGTATTTATTAACTGTTTGAGATTATACAGTTTTTACTTTAAAATCAGTATCTTGTCACTTGCAGCCGTTCAGCTATATATTATAGATGAAATTAAGTGTATTTTTAAGTTTGTGTTTGTTTGGGCTAAATTAGGCATAATGTTTCAATTTTGAACAATATATGTTGTTGTTTTTTTTTTCTAATTTCTCTGTTAATGGCAGCAATTTAATTTCTTTATCCTCGTGGCCTTTCTGCCTTAAGGCCACCAGGTGGCTCTGTTCTCGATGCTAAATTTTCCTTTTTAATGTCCTTTAATAAACAAGGTGTAAAATTATATATATATTTATGACCACGCTGTATTCTATGTAATACAGTGAACAGATTTTGGTAATTGCTTTTTTTAAAATAATAACTTTGTGACAAAGGGTTCCGTAAAGGTTTTATTTCCTAATTTTCTTTCCTGTCTCTACCTGATACATTTTTTTCTGAACAGAGCCCCAGGTGCAATCTTTTTGTGCAGAGAAGCAAAGAGGCCTGTGTCGTAAAGTGCCTTAAAACCAGTTCAAGCTTTCCTGTAAGGCGAGGCAGGTTCACTTATGTAGCACTTTTAAACAACAGTACAAGTGCTTTATGATAAAATGGTAGTGTGTTATATGAGGTGCAGACAGACAGTGATTCGGTGCTAACCAAACTGTGAGCACTCACAGCTGCTGGAGAACACAGACAGGAAAATAACAGCACTCACTTTCCCTCATGTTCAGAGATCTGTAACAGGTCAACTACTTCTTTCATATGGTCAGACTTTGGCAAAAAATCTCAATAATGAAATTGAAAACAATGATTTTATTAACTTAATTACTTTGACAAAAAATTATAGTTTTTGATGTATATATATATATATATATACATACCTTTAGGTGAGTGAGTGGTTCCTCAAATGACACATGCCTTGGTTTTTCATTTGGATAGACTTTATGCTGTTTTTTGGAGAAGTGTTGTAGTCTTAAGAGGATATAGACTCTATCAGCTGTGTACTCCATGTTAATAGATTTTTGATCAAGTTCATCCTTGTTGACGGTGTTGGGAGCACAGTGCAGTCAGTACCGACCGTTTGTCAGTACCTCATACAAATAGATTTAAGTGTAAAAGGAACCTGCAGAGTCCCTTTGTGTTTGACCAGCTCACATACTTCTGTGGTAAGAGTGTGCATACTGGTGTACAGTTTTTACTCTCATTATTTTATACAGTGTGTGTGTCTACGAGTATGAGTGCATATTTGACTGTGTGAAATGGTGTTTGGGTGTGTGCATGCATAGCAGTGTGTCACAGTGTAGTGCAGCATGTTAAATGTTAGTATAAGTTTGTGTTCACAAGAACTTGACGAAAAAATTGAAAAGAAAAACGCTGACTCAACTTTACACGGTGTGATTTTTCGATGATTCATGACTCAGCAGCTTTACTGCACTGGACTGAGCTAAATAAATAAATAAATAAATGGCACTTCAAACACTGCAAATTGTATTTGTGATATTTTCAACCGGTTATTTATTGATAAGTCCAATATGTATGTTCTTTTGTTATGACGATTTTCATGTCATCATATTGCCACAGCATTACTTTTATTGTTTGCCACTAGAGGGCGTCTGAGCAGCGGTAGATTTCGGCTGCGATTGTATGACAGTGGTAAAAACGAAGATGTGCCGCTACACAGTTTTGTAGACACTCTTTATGCTATACTCAAAATACTACATTTGCTTATACACGAATGAGACAGGAACAGACACTGCTCTACAGTAACAAGAAAATTCGTATAAAAATGATAAAATGATATCCTCAAAGAACTTTACTAAAATAACAAACATGAAACTTTGTAACTAGTATCTGGCCAAACATTCAAAACTCATTAAACCCCCCTGTATATCAATTTAATGTGAATTGGAGTAATAATTCTGTATTTAACTCTGTTATATCAAAATATCACTCTATTGATTTTAGAGAGCGGGGCCAGAACAGAGTGAGTCATTACTTTAGCAATTGACGATCTTTGTGACGATCTGGCGTCTGGTATTTGCTGCGGTCCCTCATCAAAGAGAGAGAGAGGGGTCGCCACACGCACTCAGAAAAACACGTATAGAAAATTCGGGAGGAACTTTTTCGCGATTTCTTTGCATTTTATCCCACTTTTCCTTCATGTCGTGTGTAAAACGTTGTGTGGAATTTACAGCAATGAAGTAACGCCGAGAGAAGCGCCACGTCCCCGGGGACTAAAAGTGAAGAACAGCCGGAGAAGAGAGAGGTGAGAGAGGGAGGAATCCATGGCTCGCTCCGTCTGTCTGTCTGCGGCTCTTGAACTTTGGGCCCGACTAAGTCCTGGAGACACGGCTTGTACTCTGAGAGAGCGCGTTTAAGGTCCTCCATACAAACAAATTTACCTGGTTTAGTCTAATTAACTCTGTTCTTTGCCTTATTTTTGTGGCGGGGTTTGTTCCGGGTATGAAGTTGATATTTTTTAAATAATACGGTATTCGTTAGACAGATTTCGTCTGTTTGTTGCGGGTGATAGACGGATGCACTGGAAAAAGTTTACGTTTCACCTTCGCTGCTAATGTTAAATTCATCTTTTGTCTATATTACTTACTAATCTAGCTTTAAGACTCAACATAAACCACCAGGACACACGATTCTTCGACTAGTATAAGAAAACTGCTGTAATTTTATGTTTTTCGTACATTTATTGTCGCATTCCTCGGTTTGTTGAACTCTGCAGCACATTTTACACGGCACCATTGGATAACTGGAAAACATTAGCAATGTGCTAACTAAACAAAACAACCCTTTTAACATATCCTCCGTTGTTGTTAAAAAATTTCGTAGTATAATCCACCACATACAGTGTATACGCTTAACCGTGGACAACTTTTCCAACGTTAATATTATTTTTTTTAGCAACTGCTCAGTGAAACACTGGAGTAATGTGTCTATAGCTTTAAAATACCTTGGACAAATCACGCTATTTTAAAGCTGAATTCTTAGTTTTTTGCTCTACATTTAGTTCATTTGACCCATTTCTGTGGTGTATCGACAATTCTGCACGGATTTTTATCTAATGGTGTGGCAAATTAGTTATTCTTAGCCTTAATGAAAGTTAGCAGTTTTAATCTAACGGTTAACGACGATTTAAATCTGTCTTTCCATACTGTGTTATTGCACATTTGTTACAGTAAATTGTGATATTTCAGGGTCTTTTAGGTTTGTACTAAACAGCGTCTTCTGCAGGTGTGTGTTTGTTTGTGTAGTTATAGGTGATGGTGAAGTGATTTAAACAGAGATTTGGTTGTGTGGCCGTTGACTTGTCTGAAATGTTGTTTTGCTCTCGTGACTGCAGCGCTTCATTAGTTTTCCTTTTATTTTATTACAAACCAAATGGTCTCACTTAGCTTCATTAGATACTTTGGAAAATCTGAATCGTAAGAATTCTGAAGAAGGAAAAGGTAATGTTGCTAAATCAGTGTAGTGGACACTGACGATACATAGGTGGATATTTCTGATGAGCAGCTGTAGCCAAGTAGCAAGCGCATTTAGTTGGTCATTGGGCTGATTTAAAAATAATAATAGAATAAATTATTTTACTCAATGTTATGAGTTATTCTTTGTACCCTGAACTAAAGATCAAAGTCTCTTTGGTGTCATTATGCTAGCACTAAGACACTTTGTGCAGTTTCTTAGCTTTAAAGGACACATATTAAAAGCAGTAAAAACATACAAATGCAAACTTAAGAAAAATATAAAAATTCATTGTAAAGTGAATCTGTAAGTGGATAGATAAAGTGCACCTAGCTGTCGCCCTTGATGTTCTGATGCATGTGTGTCACTAGGTGCACTTAATTCAATTACTTACGCTCTTTACATTGCTTTTATATTTTTTTTATGAAAGGGGACTAAAAGAAAATGTTTTGCAGCAATGTCTAAGTTGGTGGAGTGCTGTCTGACAGTCAATATGAGCAAACAAATACCACACTTGGGGATCTGAAAAGTGTTTTATTTTCAGGCATTGGTACCTAAATAAGAGGAATTCGTTGACAACAGCCCATTCAGCTTGGCACCATACCTTAACAACAAGGTGAAGCACTGTAAAAGGTCATTAAGACAACACGGAACATCACAGGTTTGATGTGAGATGTAGTTCTGCAGGACGGTCTCTGTGTGAATGACCGAAATGCAAAGTTTAAAAGTTACATAAGTTGATTGGCAACATCTGCGAAGAGCATATATTGACCGTGGACATCCGGGCAAAGAAAATATATATGTGTGCTGTTTGGTTCCTGTTGCAATTCTTTGGGGCTGAGTGTCAGAAATTAAAATGGAATTATCCATATGTCAGACAGCTGTACATTCCAAAGCTGAGGCTGGGATCTCTGTTACCGAAATAACATTGGACTAAGTAGCTAACACTCAGATCACAACAACACACCAAGACAAAGAGTTTTAAAGAAATCTTTAAAAATATTTTTTTCAGTAGCCACAGGATTGGATAAAGCCTGGATCAGGGACTCCAACAAACACTTGTGAGAAAACAAACAGCTGTTAGATGAGTAATCATTTTCACTTCTCAATAATCGGTCGGATCTGATTGACTTTACCCTGTATTGTGAGGATGTTTGTACCAATTGCAACTACCAACCTAGAAATCATAAGTGAATTATGGTTAAATTCTGTTCATCCAGTTTTAGATAGTTGTGTCACAAGCATCTTGAAGTTGACGCTGCTGTGAAATCAAATATTTACAGTTAGCAGAACAAAGCAACTTACTGTACATAGGACGTTTCTTTGGGAATCAAACCCAGGACTCTTTGGTCTTTGCTTCTGAGGCAGGTGATAACCACTAAAGTATGGAATTGCTCTGGGACAGATGGCTCAGCTCAGTCCTTTCTTCTACATTGCTTGTGTTTTGAGAGCATGAGTGGTATAAATGTTTTTTTTAAGCCCAAACATCTCCTGCATCAGATTCTTTGGGATTTATTAGTGAGTTTTCATCTGACATAGACAATGACATCTTAGTCCAACATGTAACTTCAGGCTTAGCTTTGCTCCAAGGTTTGAATGTTGTTCTTTCCTGGTCTCTGCTCTGTGTGTTTGTGAAATTTATTTTTATGCCTGGCTGCTGGACCCTCTACAGTTCTGACCTGTGTCCTGGGACCAGTCAGACCCATGTCCAGGAAAAGTTCAGTTAATGTGGCTAGATTCTGGCAGCAAAGCGCTGGGATGTTTCTGGGAACATGGTTTGGCTGGTTAGCAGCATGTATCAATACTGCAGGTAAAATATTTGGTTTGGTTTCCAGTGGTTAAATGCAGTGGTTTTTTTAACTGGTTGTAAAACTTCTAGCTCAAGGATCTCAGATACAGTATTTTACTACAGTTACAGGACCTGCTGCAACAAAAATCAATTAAAAGTCCAAACATGGGCCATTGTCCAAAACCTCCAGGTGGATTCATTCCCCCCTTCTTTTTGTGCAGACTGCAAAGTTCACAGAAAAACATATAAAAATGTTTCTAAATATTTAGTGGCTGTCCTGTACCGTCGTGCCTGTACCTGTGTTAGTCATTAGGAGGAAACGTTTTCTGTTCCTCCATTAGGTTGTTGGTCTCTAAATTGAGAAAGTACATACATTGTGGTTTGTGGTTTGGTTTTCAGTTCCTAGTGGTGAGAAATACAGATAGGTCTTCATGTCGTCTGTAGTAACTGGTAGTAACATTCAGCATTGGAAAAACTTGCATTCCTTCCACCAGATTCCTAATGTCTAATTTTCTTTTCTGTGCAAACTTTCTAACCTAAGGTCCAGGACATTAATGACCATGTTGCCTCTTGACCTCAGGTCTTGGACCTTTTGAGAATTGCAACTGAGGAAGGATGATGGGTTGGTGATGTCTTTTTGTCTTTAAATTTGTCTTGAGTTTGTGTTTCTTTGCCGGTTTCTTTATTAAAATGTGAGCCTAACAGAAAACCAACAGAGAAGGTCTTTCTCCTTCAGAACTGTTTGAGATTTTCACTTCTCGCCATCGACTCCTTTTCTGTCCCCCGTTTTTCTTCTTTTCTTCTCCTGCACTCCTTTTTTTCAGTTTCACCCTCTTCTCATTTTTCTCTCTCCTGGGACTCTTTCCAGTCTTGGAGGCAGTGCTCCAGATCTCTTTTTCTTTCCTCTGCTCTATTTCTATCCCTCTCGCCGCAGTTTTTCCTTCACTTTTTTCTTATGTCTCCCTCCTCAAACTATGTCAGTGTGTTTCCAGTCTTGGAGGCAGAGGATCAGATTACCCAGGGAGTCTTGGCTCAGTGGCGAGGTGGCAGCAGTGGAGGTGGAGGAGCTAGGAGAGGAGATCATGTTTCACATCTCTACTGCTTTCTCTCCTCCTTCTCTCCTCCTCCCCCTGTGGCTTGGAGACAGAGTGGCTGAGCCGAGGAGGAAAACATGCAATCCACCCTCCTTTTCCCCTCTTCTCCTCCTTCTCCTCGTCCTCCCCCTCCATCCCATTCCAGCGTCTCTTCAACAGCAGCAACAGATAAATACAGGCAGTAAATTGGAGCTGAGCACACAGAGAGGGAGATTCTTCACCTCCTGTGTCCCTGTAGAGAGATTTTATATCCTGCTCGTGTGTTTGTGTTTTTTCATCTCTGGTGTGTGGTCAAAGGTGAAGCTGCTTCACAGAGACTGGCTCTGGTTTTGACCACACAGCTCTGGGACCAGGCTGAAACCTGTGCCTGTTGGTCACAACCACACAACTCGGGTTTTCATTTAAAATCCTCATAAATTCTGCTCCAAAAATCCTAGATTTCCTTGTGTTTTGGGTCTTTCACTCGCTGACATGTTTGATTGGTTTAAATTAATACTAGGTCCAAAACTATACATGAGCAGATAAAACTAGGAGCAAGGAAAGAGCATGTTGTGGATTGTTTTTTCTGTCTTTATTATTTTCTTTGTACTTTTGAAGATTATGTTGGAGAAAAGGACATTGTTTGTTGCAGAAAACTAAGGCCTGGGGGCCAGATGCAACCTGATCTGTTTAGTAATCCAGCCGTCAGAACTTTTACAAATGATATAATTGGTTTGTATTGTGAATATACTTCTGCTTTTTCCTCAATAAGCCCATGCTTGTTTTTTTACAAAGGGCATTGAGAAGTCAGATGCTTTTATGGGCGACTTTTATAAACGTCTATTCCTCTGCTCTTCACTCAACCCTGTTTTCTATTTTAGCACCAATAGTGGCCTGCAAGTGATATTCCTTTTTTCTAGTCATGTGTCCTCGTCTCCGTGGTTTTCACGGTTCTTTTATATATATTTTTGTCAGGTTCAAAGATCCTCAGCTGTCCTGATGCAGTTGAAGGTCGAATCTGCCTCCCAATGGCTCCAGTTGTCCTTTAATGGTATTGATCTTTTCCTTAAATACACCCAGCCCATCCCAGTGAATTATTCAGACGGCCTCAACCACAGAGGCCAACACTGTTCCTGTTGGATGAACAAAAAACATCCCTCTTTCTGATGTTGACTACAATTGAACTCCAATTAAATTCACAATTTTCCCCCTTTTTTCATCTGCTGTGTAACTGAGGTCATTATGGATTTTTTCCTGATTTTGGGTGTAACAACAGAGGCTCTCCTCCAGAGTTCATAACTTTATATAGAACCTTTCTTCCCTCTAACAGGGGAACGACAGTGAACAGACTCTGGCAGCAGACTGGGTGTAGTAAATAACTCCAGCTTTGTTTTGGCTGCAGTCGTAACCAGTGTTTGTCTCGCGGACGTCACTTTGTCCTCATGTGAAGCATGGAACCGTCCCTGTTGTTCTGTGCTATTGTTTACAAAAAAGCAGTAAAGAGCGTTATGTCCGTGTTCATGAAAACATCATCAAGCTGAGCATTAGGCTTCTGCTAAAAGTTGTTTTTGCTAGCAGTTACTAACTTGTCTTAAATCTTAAACTGCATTAATCTCAAATGTGAAAAGTTATCCCTCCATTGTTAAATATTTCTTTTTACTATTCTCAAATTTTCAATGCTAACTAAATGCCCCTTGTGATCCTCATGGTACCAGAACGTGTGTCATTGTAGACTCTTTGACTGAATGCAGTGATGCCACGGTAGTTGTACAGCCTAGGAATGTATTTTAAAAAATATATATATATGTTTTTGATAATTTTTTTCTACTTTTAATTTTTTACAGTAGACCAGGGGTCTCAAACACAAATAAGTTGAGGGCCACAACCCACACTATCATTTCACCAAAGGCCGCGTCAGCTTTCAGTGTTCAATACAAAAGAAATAATTTAATGAAAAATCAGTTTACCATAGATTTTGTGTAATACAACACTGAACCAGGAGGAGACTGTGGATCAGGGTTTGGAAAATATAGGATTTACCATAAAACAGAGAACAAATCTAAGATATTATTATACATTTTTACTTAGTCATATAACTCTATAGTTTCAAACTATAGAGCTATATGAACAACTATAAAGCAAACGACTTTATGGTTGCAGTTTTGTGGCTTCAACTCCAACATCATAGCGTGGAGCTCTGGTTTTCTCTCAGCTTTCTCAGGGCTGGAGGAGTGGCTTTTCCCATTAATCCCACTGCTGCAGAGGTGCAGTCAACTCTCTGAAGTGAACTGACCCACAGCCTCCATGTTGCCCTCTGGCCCACCACTTATGACCCCCTTGATCGTCTTCCTGAACCCTTGTCAGCTTTTGGGTAACAGAGTAATCTTCTACAGAGGTCAGGCTGCTGAGCCGTTTTCTTCGTTGTCTTTCAGAGCATCAGTTACCACAGGGATGGAATTGACAACTTTTGAGTGCAGGATAGAACGGTAGATGATAGTTGATGAGAGAGGAGGAGAGAAAACATAGGTATGCACGATCACTCTCATATCAAACTGTTTTTAGCAGTGGATGGTGTTATGTTTTGCAGCCGTGAGGAAACCGAAGCTGGTCTGCTGAGTTTTCTCTCTCACACGTACTGTATATAGTGCTTACATAGTGCTAGCGCCCTCTTCTCTGGTATATATCTGTTATTAGCTCTGGCCACTCTGAACTCGAGGACGTCATTTCTCCTCTTACCTTGAACAATCACCCCTTGCTCTCATTGTCATCCTGTATTGGATGAACACAACCTGTTTTAAAAAAGTTTTTAGTCTGTTGCAGTAGTAAATTGTACTTAGAAAAGGTATGTATTCAATAGCAAATAGTAAGTATTAAAAAAAATTGCACTTAATTAGTTTTTAATTGAACAGGTTTGGTTTGTAACTATAACTTACCCTTTCGAGAAAGAGGGATTTACGATTTAGGATTTTACTTGGTGCTGGTTACTGGTACCAGGATTCTGTTTGAATTTTTTTCAAGAACTCTATTCTTGAAAAAAATACTGTCATGCAATGTCTTGGGGGGGAACGGAAAATACCAGTATGTCCAATCATGGTAAAAACCTTGGAAATATCTGCTTTAACTTGATCCTTCCCTTAATCTTGAAGGAGATGAATTTGAAAAAAGCAAAAGTATTTCTGTGTAACAGAAACAGCTGCCCAAATAAAATGTAGTCTACCTTATGCCTGAGATATTTGGAGAATGTGTTCACTGTTTTACCTCACTACCAGACAGACAACCAGCTTTCTCCAGCACCAAACTAAGGTTTTTAAGCCTCGCTCTCCTGCAATAAACATCATCGAAAAAAAAAAAACACATGGATTTTTTGTCTTTTGGTTACAGCCACCAAATTTTGGAGAGTTTTTTTGTGTGTGTGTATGAAGCTGCCGCACGTGATGCATTGTTTCAGTCTGTGCTTGTACTTCAGTGTTTACAGGTTGACAAACGCTTTATTCCACAGAGCAGGACTGGTTTCTCAGCTTTTCCTTCTTGTTGTGTTTTCACACCTGTGTCTGACACATAACCTGCTTTAGTTTTTATTTAACTTTCATCTTTGGTTAGAAGAGTTCAAGAGTTGCCCTTCAGCCTGCAGTAGTTTTAAATTTCAGTATAGGGAGTGTCTGTACTTTCAACAAGGCTTCAATAAACCATTTTTCTTTACAATTTAAAGTAATAAAAATAGGGCTGTTGTTGAGATTACTTTTACGGTTAGCATTCAATGTAATATTCATAAGAATATTGTCTGGGTTTCGTCAAATGATTAGTACCCTAAAGATAGTTTAAGGCAGTGGTCCTCAACCACTGGGCCAGGGATTCTAACTTTTTATATCGGTCTGGTAGGAGAAAATTATAGGCTGTGTGCACTTGAAAAATCGTCATTGTGCCCATGCTTAGTTAATTTGGGTAGGAAGATTTTATAGGTTGGAAAATATTTCAGAACACTGGAAATTAAATTTTATTCAAGGCTAGTTATCTGCCACAACTTAACGACTGGTCTGTGAAATTGCACAGTACAAGACATTTAACCTGTCTGTGGTGCAAAAAAGGTTGGGGAACATTGGTTTAGGGGAAACAACTGAATATTTAATATTATAAAATATTACCCTACCAAAATAGGCATCAGTTGATAATGGATTCCAAAATGAAGTTTTTGGAAAATTATCGAATATCAGCAAAAAAGTGAATGAATAAAAAATGACTCAACTAGATAAAACTCATTTCCCTGCATGTTCTTCGACTACAATTCACTGCTACTTTTCCGCTCCTTGAGTTCATTGAACTTGTTCTAAATATAGTTTAAACTGTGTTTGTGTTTTAGGGAGGGAGAGAAGTGGAACTGTTTTTCCTTCTTGCTCCTTTCTTTTCCTTGAGGCCACCTCTTCACTTGTAAACTGTCTGTGTGCACGTGTGTGCGTGCCATGTGACCGCCGTCATGCCCCTTTTACGGACATCTATTTGTTTTTTTTTCCCTCGTCTGTTCTAAAATAAATTGGCCTTTGAATCTGAACTGCGTTTCTCTGTTGGTAAACCCCACCTCCTGGGACAGTGCTCTGAGCTGCAGCACCAACACACACTGAGCACCGCTTTCTCCAGCTGATGGTGTTGGTTTTGGCGTCAGCAGAATTGTGGTGTCATCGTCATGTGGGGCTTAAAACAGTTTAGCCGCTGCTCAGTGTCCGTGCTGACCTCTGACGTAATACAGATTTATTTAGCAAAACATTTTAGACTCGGATTTCTAGTGCAATTCTCTTTTATAAACTCTACGCTGGCATGCTGTTTGTGATTTGAATGTCCACCCCTGTGGACACACGTGCTGGACTCTCCTATCATGAGTGAAGGTGAACTAACTCCTGATGTTAGAATAAAGCCTCCTTTCAGGGACTCATTTTGTCAAATGAAAAGCTTCTGTGTCATTAAAAAGGACACTCCATCAGCCATGCTTCTCCACTTATCTGTGTGTGCTCCAAAACACAATCAACTGTTGATGAACTCCACGAGTCCTGGTCCTGGCTGGTTAGGTCTGAATTCACCTGATGATCTTGACAAATTAGATACATGACCCTGCTGCTCAAGACTCATTTTCTAGTTTATTATCCACAAATCACAGCAGGTCACCTGGGGGGATTCACCGGAGTAGCAGTTGAGTGAAAGAAATGCTGTTGATCTTAAACATTTATATAACAAATTTTTACTAAATGTGAGTAAAAGTGAGTCAAGCAAAGTTAGCAAAATCCGGTTACTTGTTATTGGATTTTCATTATCAGAGGACAAACCAATATTGAATAACTAAGCAAATATTAGGCCAATGATCCTAAATTTTTGTTTATTTACAAGTCACATCATAGAGCCGTAACATGTTGAATACTGAATATTGACTTAGGGCAGTTGGTGGCCAAGTGGTTAAGGAAGCGGACTGGGGTCAAGTTTGAATCCCCCTTACACCAAGTTACCTCTGAGGTGCCCAGAGGCAACATTTCCCCCCAAAAAATGTTGAGGTTATTGTTGCTTTTAAGCTAATTATTTGTGTTTTGAGATTATTTGTTGAGGCGCTTCCCTTTTCTAAAAAAAGTAACATGTTCCATTTCTTCTCTCTGTTCCAGTTTCTGTGGCCGTAATGTCGTCCTGATGTGCGTCTTTTCTTCGTTAATACTTTTCCCATGGAGCAGTGCAGCAACACTCACACTGTTCAGCCATGGAGCCACCAATCAGGTATGGAAACCAAGGCATGTTTTTTTTTGTCTTTTCTCATTAGCAAATATCATTAGTAGCCAATGTAGCAGCTTCTGATGTTGTTTGTATATGTTAATCATGTTGGCTTTAAAAAGCTGGAGAATAAATATCTCCAGGTCGCTTTCCAGGTTCACACTTTCAGTATAGGTAAAATGTAAACATCCCCCAGTGATTACTTCCTATAGTTGATTGTCCAGAGCAGCCTCACTCTCATTCACTTTCACACACACACACACCAACACACACCAATTCCCTGCTTTTCTGAGATTAACCTTTGACCTCGGGTTTAAAGCAACAGAACCACCGTCCAATCAGGAGTCCTAGTGGATTGTAATTGCAGACTCTGATTGGGTCATTTGAGCTGTCATCTGGTTTGATTAATAACCACAGTGCAGTCCAGCAGGAAGTCAGCATGATTACGCACCGGCTTGAGGCTCTTGTGTGTGTGTGTGTGTGTGTGTGTGTAGTGGTGAGGTAATGCCCTACAAAATAAAAGAACATGTCTGTCATGGTGGGGTTTTAAAAGCTAAACATCTGTGTTCGTCTTCTATTTTTATTACTTTTCTCTTTAATAATTCCTTAAACTCACAGAACTTTTAAAACTTTAAGATAAAAACTATTTTGATACATTTCTATGGCAACTGTTACATTTTTCGTAGTCGGCGTGTACTTTATGTAGATGTCTGTTGTGTGTCTCCAAACAAATTACATGGATACACCCGTGTGTTGTTAAAAGAGACCAGCGCTCACAGAACAACTTTTGTTTTTATTTTAATTTTTTTAAATGACTTTCTCTGTCCACATGTTATGATGCAGTCTTGAAATCAGAGTAAAGTTCAACCGCTCTGTCAGGAAGTTGTGCTGCTGGTCCAGTTGTCCTTTTATTTCCTGATTGTCTCAGGCTGTGACTACTATAAACTATTAACAACAATACTGTGGCCTAAAGTAACAAAAGTTTAAGTTGACAAGGTCTTACTTTGATGCCTTTTTTGTCTTTCTGCAAAATGTTTTTAGAATCCCTAATGTTTGACCTGGATCATTCCTTCTCAAACCCTTTAGTTCGCTGTGATCCGTCCAGGCGTCAGCAGTGACGCAGTCGAAGTTCGATGTCGCGTTTCGCTTTTGTCTCGTGACTGTATGTATTAATGTACGCGTGGTGTTGAAACGAGGCAGATCGGTGCCTTTGTTTCAAACAGAGTCTTCCAGTCTGCAGCAGCAAATCACTCCCATATGTCTCTCCTAGTCCTGCAGCTCCACCCCCACACACCACCCCCACTGCAAGGCAAGGCAACCACCCACTGCATTTCACTTCATTCACTGCGGTGTTTCTGAATAACTGAGCTCGTCCTTAACATCAAAACCTGTTGCACTTTCTGATTCTGATTAGTTTTTATTTTTCGCACATAAAGTACAGCAGTGTTTAAAGATTAAAGATTAAAAAAGACTCAAGACTTTGAAAAAGGATTGTTCAAACAAGTATAATTTGGTGCAAACATAAAAACGATCAATTGTAAATGTGAACATTGTACCTTTATCTTTTAACTTTAACTTACTTTAGTTGAACTTTCAGACATTTTGAGACTTCCCCCCTCACTCTGTATGTTTACTGCTGCAGTAGTGGAGCAGACGTGCCCTGTCATGATGAGATTTATGCTCAGAAACTGAACATCGCGGCTTTGGTGTATTTGAAGTTGTCCTTATCTTTACTGCAGTTTAGCGAACACATCCCTACGTTTGCCTCTGTTTGGATTTCGTATTTATCAGAATGTCTGTAGTGGAGTCATAAATTCCTCAGACACTCCTGCCACAACTCTGAGTCACTGCTTCACTCCTCCCCCTTCATCTCCAGAGGATTCAACTTCTTCTGGGTTAGATCATGTGACATCAAAATATAATCACTATAATTCAAAATAAGGCCCATGCTGTCTTTTAATTTTTTCCTCTTTACACATATTTTAAAGCCAGTTGTTTTGTTGTTGTATTTTATTTTAGATTTTGTTAGAGCCTAAATCATTTAATTTTTGTGTCCTTTTAGACGTGTTGTTGTTAAAGACTGTTGCCAGGCATGGAGTATCATTATCGTAAAGGGCATCTTAATATTTAATATGCATACAAAGATTGATATTCTGACTGAGGAAAATTTTTAGAGCTTGTAAATTCCCAAGTGCAGTATCAGAATTCCAGGTACGTAAGCACGTGTTTGCTTTTTACACATTATTTTCCATTACCTTCTTTCCCACGATGAGCCTCAGCCGAAGTAGGAAGAGGAAAAGGAGTGAAAGGAAGTGGGTGTCGGATGAGGGCAGCTGGTATTGATAAAACCTCGGAGGATTGTTTGAAAGAGGTCTAAGGTTTTGAACTCAGTCCTGAACCAGTCAATCAGTGAGTTTTCAGAAGAATATATATCAGTTGTTTGCGTATTGGTGTGATAATATTACCGATTGTTGTAAAATTGTCATTGTTCGCTTTGTGGAAGGATGTTGTCAGCTAGAAATATAAATCATCAAAACATGATTGTCATTATTTTTGTTAGATTTTCTAAGAAAAATAGGACTGTTTTAAATGAACCTTAAGTTAGCACCAAGTGGATGTTTCCACAACAGGGTTTTATTGTCTTTATCAACTGATGAGCATTGACGGTATTTTGGCATCCTTTCTGTTTCTCTAAATTGACTACTAATGTAATTAACAGTGATCTGAACAGCCTTTTAGTCCAGATTATTTATAGCACCTCTTCGGCGTTTTGTGGCATTTTTAGAACCAAAGCCGTTAATTTCTGGCTTCATGTTAGTTTACGGCAGGATCATGTGTCCCAGTCCATTTACTCAACACTCCCCGTGACCTCGAGTAGAGGTTCGTGTCAGGCCTCGACCCATCAGCCTCAGTACATACCTGGTCTAAATGAGAGCTTTACTCAGTATCCAGTCCCAGTGGCTGGTGAGATTTATGATCATAACTGTGCATTTAATGGTGCGGACTGTATTTGTTTTTATGATGGAGCTACAGGACAGAGGCGATGCTGTGCCACAGATGGATGGACCTGTTAGTGTGGCCATTAGAACCATTAAAAACACCTTTGGGGTCTGAACTCCAGCATTGTTGCTTTATGACTTTTATTACTGTGTGACCAGACTCCGCGTCTCCGTTAGAGTGTGTGCGTGATGGTCCAGGGGCACTTCAGTATCACCAGAACAAATGACCTGTATTGATATGAAGTGGTTAAGTGTGTCTGTCTCTGCGTCTGTGTGTGCGTGTATATGTGTGGGTTTGAGGTCATCTGGGGTCACTATGACGTGATGTTCTCAAGGGCCTGTGACCTGTAGATTTACAAAACTTCCTGGATCCATGTGAGTTTCCATTGTTTGAACTTGTACTGATAATAAACCAGATACTTGGTGCAGTTGTGTCTTAGAACATATTGATAAGTGCCAGGAAAAATGACTTTTTTGCTTTCTTTATTATTCCTTCTTTCTTTTGCCAGTAAGTTTAAACCCTCAATCACATTTTTTTTTTAAGTTTAAACATTTAATCGCGAAGTATTCGCTATAGACTAAACCAGTCACTTTTCAAATGACTAGGCTGAAGTGATCTACCTTGATTGAAAACTAAATATATTTACCTATATGAACTGGATATGTTTATATTGTCTGACTCAATACCTATTTTATTCTCCCTCTAGCCCAGTGATCAGCACCAACATCTCTTTGGTTCTTTTTATTACTTTTATTTTTTACGTGTTTGGTCAGGATCTCCCAGCACTCCTTTGGAGATCTGGTACATGATCCTGATCTACCTATTGCACACTCTTGGACTAAACACTCAAAGACCATTAGAGAGGAAACCAGAACTCACATCTGCACATGGCTTTCTGCGGTCGCCTTCCCTTCAAGTTCACATGTAGTGGTTCAGTTGCTATGGGACAAACCATTTGTTTAACATGTGGCCCAACTGGGATTTAGATACTTAAATCCAGTAAATATCTCTTTTATTTGTCTGTTAATTTTATTTCTTAATATTATTATAATTATCAGTCAGTTAGTTAAGGTTCCTTGTAATGTTAACATGTGGTTAGAATTAGTGATGTTTCTGAAGTTTCTGCTTATATTATGCTTGTAATTAAATAAACTATAAGAATAATTAAATGAAATTATTTAGGATAATTATTTACTATATTGTAAGTGGCGCAGGAGACAAGACTGAGAAAAAGTTAAGAAACTGCTGCTTTAGTGACAGATACTACCCCCCGTTACAGTACCTTGCACTGTTTGTTTACCCACTACAGAGGCCAAAAACAAAGGTTGGTTAAAAGTACTGTTTTATGGTTGAAAAGTTCTTCTGAGAGGATCAGGTGAACCACTCAACTCATATAATTTGTTTCCTCCCGCTGTGCAGTTGAACATGACTTCAGATCTGTTTCAGGACTTGTAAAATTTTATTTTCAGTCTGGTTAATATTATTTCTCCATGTGAGGTTCTGTTTTCTTCATTCTTTATAAGTCGTCCAATTGTGTTATAGTTAACTGGATATAAGGATGAAGTGATCCTGGATGAAGGATGAAGTGGGATGGGTGATGCAGAGAAGATAGAGTCCTGCAGGGCTGCTCGCTGCAGCTCAGGGATTGTGGGTATTCTTATGCTAATCCAGGCACAGAGCTGAGTTGGGCAAACAATGGCAGTGGAGCCAGAAAGTCTGGGCTGCAGTCTCCGAGGCCCTGCTAGACTGAGATGAGTCGAGGCTGCATCAGCAGCAGCGGAGGCCTGGCTGCAAGGAGGGGCCCTGGAGGGGCTGGAGAACAGGGGGAAGGTAGAGGAGAAGGAGGAGGAGAACAGATTGATGGAAATGGGGATTGAACAAGAAGGATGAGTGAAAGATGGGGGATAGAACATCAGGAAATGGAAGCTGAAGTTGAAGTCAGTCAGCCTTTGATGCACTGTGAAAATAAAGGAATTTATTTATTCTTGTCAAGTATTGTCCATAACAACCTAAAGATTTATGTGTAGTAAGAAACCCCTTTTGAAATCAGTCCCTCTCAATAACCTGATCAGGAACTGATGCCATTAGCTTTAATATATCATGTTCTTTTAAATTCTACAACTGCAAGATAAAGGGCAGAGACGGTAATTTAAAGAAATGAATAGAAACAGTCTCTTGTTTCCTCTGTATTGATATTTTCCAGAATTGCTGAGATTGTCATCCAGGTCTTCTCCAATCAGGACTCTAGCATTGTTTATTTAGTCTGCTTCTCTTCATCCAGAGCAGGAGAGGAGAGACGCTATGACTCTCTGCAGTCAATCCTGTAAAGAGGGAGAAGGGGGAGGCGAAAGGGAGGATTTTGGGATGGATCATTAATATCTGCCATTCCTTCACTCACTGTGGTCCTTCATGTCAGTAGATGGAATGTGGATGTGAGCTGGCAATGACTTAAGTTAAAATATGTCAAGATGATTTAAAATTGATTGCCCGAGTTTGGTCAATTTTTTGGCCCATCAATGTTGAATACTTAAATTACTCTTATCGGAGCTTGGCAGAAGGAAAATTAAATCTGAAGAAAGACAAAGATTTAAAAAAATAAAATACAATGCTAAGAGTTCCATAAATTAATGTTGGCATTAATTCAACTCAATGAATGTGCTTAAAACAGATGTTTGCTGCTAAAACAGACTAGTTACCTTCTACTTATTCAACAATATGAAAATATAGACCACAGTTTGTTTTGAATTCTGGAACTTGGCTTGTTTCATCTCTCCAAAATTTGAGAGATTAGAGAAATGTATCAAATTGTTTAAACAAAATAATCAAGTAAAATGTGGTCCAAATGGCATTGTAGGGACCCTGGATGTTGAAGAAGTTATAACTGAATTAGAATGGCTCTGAGCAAAACAGTAATCAAATTAGAATAACTCCTTATCCCTGCAAAAACAATGGTAATCTCAAGTGTGTTTCTGTCATTTACCTCTCATTAAGTGGATTGGAGCAGAAGGCTCCAAGCCATGGATTGGTCTGATCAGGTTACCTCAGGTTTTTGTACCTGTTGTTCCTTGGACCCTTTCAACTGAATGAGCGGTTTGTTGCAACAAAAGCTGGAGGAGAAAGTCTTAACCTGCTGCTTTGGTTTCTATCCCACCAAATTTCCTCACATCCCTGGAGAGGTGTGACTTCAAATTCCTTCCCCTCTGGGCTGAGGGTGGGCTGCTATGGCCCAGCGGTTGCCTATAAAGGACGTTTATTCTGTACAGGTGGGAGCGTGAACAATACCTTCTTTCATTCCCATTGGCCTCAGTGTTTTCCTCGTCCAACACTCTGATGTCACGTCCAACTAAAGCTGCAGCAACAAAGCTATGGTATACTAGGTAGAAGGGTCAGGCTAGAAAAGGAGGCTACTGCAAGGAAGGGCAGAGGTTTGAGTCCCACAGCTACGGCTCCCTGTGCATGTGAGATTGGAGAAATTAAGAGGGTCAAGTAACAAATTGGTCTGAGTTGTAGGAGTGTACAGGAACGAAAGTCTGTAATCTGGATTGAACACTGCTTCACACTTTGTTACGTCTCTGAGGAGGAGTTTGTTGTTGAACTACGGAGCAGACAAGTTAGAACACGACTTGGAGGAAGACGAAGAGGAGGAGTGAAAGTTACCCGACACCTGAAGGCTTCTGGATTTTTTTTGTGATCTGGCCTTGCTTGATGTTTTTGTTGGAGTTGTTTAACTTTAAAGAAGTTATCTGTGTTTTCACAGTGAGATCCAAAGCTTACATTTCAAAACAACAAACCTGGAGGCATTACCATAAACCTTTGATCAAATCTGACTTAAAAATGTTAAAAGCTGAAGATTCAAAATATTTCTTTGCAACAATCCTATTAAGAAGCTTGAATGACATCTTTTTCAATCAAAACACTACAGACATGTAAATACTGACGTGGTCATAAAAGTCAATAATTGCCGACGTGCATCTGTCCGTCAGGCAGCAGAGTCTCTGCACTGTATCAATCTTTTTGTTTCCTAAGGGAAGTGAATGGGTTAGAGTTGTGTGTACATGTGATAGCTATGTGTGTGTGTGTGTGTAGTTTGTAGGAGACACGTTTCCTGTCTGAGAGCTCAAAGCGCGTCCTGAACCTGCCTGGTCTTGTCCTCTCTCTGAGAGCTGCTGCTACTGCTGCTGTTGTTGTTGTCTGTGTGTAAATGGGCCAAAGAGTCAACAAGAAAAAACACCTCTCAGTGCCTGTATCCCATTTCTCAGTAGTACCCTCAATCTCCCAGTCCAGCAAAAAGATGATGAAAGGGTAGAATTGAAAAAGTCAACTCCAAACACATAGAAGTAACAGGCATTTTTAGTGTAAATATAATTTAAATGTTGTTCCAGAACAGGAGTGCCCACGCTTTTAAAGCCTGAAACAACTGAAAAATTGAAGGATGGATTTACTCATGTACCTTTATCTGAATAAAATTTGTGTATACAATACATGTTGGGTTAATGATTTATTGCATGTATCTTTTGCCATTATATGATTACATTTCTATGGCCTATGGCCAATGCTAGAAATATATATCTGTTTGAAGTTGAACTAGATGCTAGTTAAAGTGTGGACTCAGTGGTTTTATGTTGTGTTGCTGAAAGTACAGAGGATCTCTGGTTTGTTAAACATGGTTTTGGCCTAGTTTGAGGTGGAAATGGTCAGAGTTAGCATGTTGGAGGTTGGTCTGTGAAGGAGATTTTGTGTGTCACGGTCCCACATTTTTGTTTACCACCTCTTAAAGTTAAAAAGTGAAAGACGCTCTGTCCTAGGATCTGCCCTCCAGCCCAGTCTTTCTGGAAGCTATGCCTAATCGCATCATGCTGTGATTAGCTTCATTGGTATCTGCAGAACATCGCTCTGAACAAATTATTTGGTAGTTTAGTAAAGGGATCCAGCATTGAACCAGCTAGGATTACAGTCATGGGGGTCAGAGCTTTGGTTTTTACACAGTCAAGCAAGTTAAATAGCCAGAATTTTGTTTAATGTGAACAAAAGGTGTCAAACATTTGTCTTTGAAACGCAGAAACAGAGAAAGGAAAATGTGTTGGAGAAAATTAAGAAAAGAAGACAACAAAGAGTTTGGAGAAAAAGCTAGAGAAGACAGATTGAGATGGTTTGGACATGTTCAGAGGAGGGACAGTGGATACATTGGAAGAAGAATGATCCTAGAGATGGAGCTACCAGGTAGGACACAAAGAGGAGATTGATGGATGAAGTGAGGGAGGACATGGAGGTAGTTGGAGTTAGAGTTGAAGATACAGAGGACAAGGTGAGATGGAAGTTGTTGACTCACTGTGGCAACCCCTGAAAATGGGACAAGCTGAGAAAAATTTTAATATTTTTGCAACTTGAAATGTGAAAAAAAGAAAAGCCCACAGCACTGATTTGACTGTGTTTATGTTGCTGTACCTTCATGTACATATGTGTTGTTGCACATGTAGAGTGTGATTGGACTGGAGGGATTTTTTGTTTGTTTTTTGTTTGTGTTTTCCTCCATTGGACTTTGTCAATTAAGTCATTGTAGAATCATCTCTGCAATCTCAGGATGTAATGAGCAGCTCACTGTTGACCGCAGGATGGTCATATGATTATCAATTACACAACTAAACCCAGGGCATTAGCCCTGCTTTCTAGGACTGTTTTAAATCCTGAAAGGCCACATTCAGTCATGTCACGGTTGTTTGTCAAGTCACTGATTTCATGGATTCCTAACAGAAAGTCACTTTACATTCACAGCGGTACCTCCACCCTCACACAGTCACATTTATCTGGCTAAAAACAAGTCAGGCTTTGTGTCTGCAGTGAATCTTTCCTTGACTTTGTTTATTTTTTTTCCTTTCAGGGTTTTGGACCCAGAGATATGGTGAGACAGACGAGGACCTGATATTGTGATATCCACCTCTGTATAAAGCACCTGTCCCAGACCTCCTGATTCAACAGCACCTACTGTGGATTACTGACCTCTACCCGGAATACATTCGTCTATTTCTGTCAATAAGAAGGCACCCAACGGTCAGAGAGGCCATTTTGGCCCCAGATCCAGGTTTATTCTCCTTCCGTGTTGCCACAGGATGGCAGGTTTACCATCACTCTGTTTGGCTGCGCTGGCTGCTGCTCTCCTTCTGACCCTCAGAACTGATGGTAGGTCACTTTTCTGATTCATTTTCTAAAGTTTAGAGCTAACTCTTCCCTTTTTAGACATGGCTGAGGGATAGTTTGTTGTTGTGTTTTTTCTGATTCAGAGTCATGTGGTTTATAAAAAGATCAGTCCAGAAGAAAAAAAAACATTTTCTTATTTTATTCCTTTATTGTGCAGGTTTACATGTGGCAGGTTTCTACAGCTTTGTTACTCATTGACCCTTTAGTTTGCATTAAGTGAGATAAGCACTAACATTAGCATGAAGAGTCCTGATGGCCTCCTTCCCTGTGCACACAGATCTGTATCTGCAGCCTTTGTCTAAGGCAGTGATTGGATGTTAAGTAGCTGATAATGCAAAGGCTTTGGAAATGAAGAACAATAGAAAGAACTTATCCAGGGGACGGCAGTCTCTGTCAAACGGGGACTGACATTGAGAAACTTGGCTTTTTGCCATTTAAGGAGTAAATTAGCACCTCCACCACCTTCATCTACTCAGTAAACCGCTCCTCCCTGCAGGAAGCTGTTGAGCTGATTGCTGCCGCTCTCGCTTCCCTCTGGCACATGAACCATTTCCTGTATGGCACTGTATGAGCTGTCAGCGGCGCTAAACTCTCCAAACAGTCATTGTTCTGCGGAAATATCCCTCAGTCCCTCTGGAGACATATTCACCCTCTGAAACAGTGTTTATTTCACCCTCACTGCCTCCACTTCCTGTCACTCTGGGGCAGTGACAGCTCAGTGCAGACGATCCAAGCTGAGGGAACTGAAAATCAAATGAAATGAAAGGCAACGATTGCAATTTCTCTGCCTTGAAAAGCATGAGGAAAATGATCAGTTTAGTCAACACCATACTGACCAATTAAAACAACAAACAGTTTTCTTATACTTTTTTCTAAATACTTATTTTAGTATTTTTTTTAGTATTTATAACAGTGGCTACTATAATGGACACAAGGGAATATTGATTAATTGTGTAAAATAAGATAAACAATGTGTAAAAGTCGTGAGTTTCCTCAGTACCTTTCAAAAAAAGGATGGCATTACAGCAACAAGTCATACAAGATAATGTAATTAATTGGTATAACTTAGCGAAGTTATGTGCCAGATTAAAAAGCTCAATGGGCCACATCTGGCCCCCAGGCCTTATTTTGCCAAGGCCTGATAGGCTTTTTACTTTTAAATATTTTTTTATGTTTATGCTTAGAACTTAAAAACATGAATGCCTGTTATAGCATTGTTATAGAACATTACGAGCATCAATGAGAACACCCTCAGAGAACTTTTCCTCTTTGCAAAGTATTTGGATAGTTTTATTTAGTGGTACTGTATTAAGACAAATGGAATATTTTTCCAAACTTGTTAAATGAGATTATGGTCGTCTTTAAATCTCTAGATACACAGGGAGAAAAACATAACATCTCGTATTGATGCCCCAGTCCTTGACAAAGCTCGACAACGGCATTTGAGTTTTGAGACTTACAGCCATGCACATTAGCTATCTGGCAATATCTGGCCGTATTTACACTTTTTAACCACATGTCTTCTGCTTCAAGTGGGACTGATCTGCATTTGGCACCTAGGTACTGTAGTTAGGAAGTCCTGGGAGCATCAAGGTCTAACCCACTCTTTTTCATATCAGCTCTTTCACACTTTCACTGAAACAGGACAGGGACGAACAGTAGCTGGAAACAAGCGCTCCCCTTCCTCGGCGCTTTTAACAGCAGCTCCACCACATTCTTGTCAACCAGTGGTGGAATGAAAGTATGTGTTGTCACTCGGCTGCTGCTTCTGCCACACACCAGTTATCATTTACTTCTACTTTGCATACTTTTCTCGTTTGGTACAGCTAGTACTTGTTCAGGATACGACGCCAAGGAAGTCACTGGTTTTTCCCCCCAAAAAGAGGAAGAATCCAGAGAAGCCTAAGGACATAATGAACAGAAGAGAAAACAATTTTGGTTTTTGACTTATCAAAGGATGCTGGCCCAAGATAGAAGGAAAAACACAAAGTAGAGACTCAGTAATTATCATGTTTAACATATTCACCATTTACAAAACCTTTATGAGTCCATGTAGGGCAGCAAATATCACAAAAAAATAGCTTACACCAATTACTTTTTGCTAAATCATGCATAGATGTTTAATTTCTGGTGTGAAATATTTTCCTACCAATAAATTTTTCTACCCAAATTAAACTGTGCATGGGCACAACAAGGATTTCTCCAGTGCCCACAGCCTATAACTTTCTCCTACCAGACTGGTATAAAAAGTTAGAATCTTGTATCAATGACTCTGCGTCATTTTGAGTTTATTGTTGTCTTCACTGAGAAAATATTTCCCAATCAAATATAGTTGCATTATTGATGACGGAATCCTAGCCATTCTACTGTTGACATTATTTCTCTGCGGCCCGGCACCAATTCACCTACAGACCGGTACCGGTCCCCGGCCCAGTGGTTGGGACCACTGGTTTATGACACTGCTCCTTCACCCAGAGTTGGACAGATCCTCTCTCCATTACATCCACTATTCTGTACAGGGTTGAAGCTGAATCCCTCCTGATTGTGTTGACCACAGAGGCTGCTGATGCTCACTCTCTATGTTTAGAAAGAACCCAGTCCATTTGGCTCATCCTCAGAGCGTTTTTTTTTTTTCTTTTATTTTCTTTTCACTCCTCAGCTTCTGCTGCTGGACTGTCGTATGGCTGCGTGTAAATAAACAGTGAAGTCTGTGACTTTAAGAGACTTTGATTACCCAACGTGCTCTGTGCCAGACCTCAGTCTCCACTGTGACTGCCGGCACAATTAAGCGCACATGTGGATGGAACACACAGAGACGGCAGCCATTTCCAGCCTCCATGCTTTTCCCTTCCTCTCAGCCAATCAGAGCTGCCGTGGGCTGACAGGGAGGCAGGGAATGGGGAAAAACACTGATGTTGTTCAGGAGCAGACAGTCGTGATCTTCACTCTGATTCTTCTTTTTAGCCTCTTTTATTTTGGGTTACTTTGTGAAAGTGTAAACAGACTCTTAGCGGTTTATGATGATGTTTTTAATGTGTTGATTATTGACTGGAAATATTTTGTTGACCACAATTATCAGGGTTTTAATGTTGGTGTGTGTGTTTTGAATCTTTCTCAAACTTCCCTTCTTTTAGGTAAAGGCTGTTCATAGTGACATACTAAAAAGATTAGTAGGCAAAAATTTTAAATCTGGAATGAAGGTTTTTCTTTTTCTCCAGATGTGTAAATGGTTTATTTTCATATTTTAATGTTAATACATTAAGTTTTGCACTAGAAATCAAGCTGGCACAACCAAAGGTTGTTTATTATTCTGTCTTTTTCAGTTCCCTTTCTAATGTAAATCATTGCTTCACAGACCAACAACAAAAAACTGTTCTGTTTCTAAGAGCCAGATTTGGCCCCCGGGGCTATGTTTGATGGATGGTTTAGATGTTTAATCTTTTCCACCTGTTTCTAAAAGGTTTATTCTAATGGTGACATTTTTTGATACACACTAATTGTCTCTGACTGAAGGGCAGTTTTTTAGTATAAAGGTGTCTGTCTGTCTGTCTTACTGTCTGTCTGTCTGAGCGTGTGTGTTGTTCGTGTCCAGACATGACTGCACTCACGTCAGCAGCAGCAGAAAACCTCAGTGTTTATACTCTAGGGGAAAAGGTTTGAGTGATTTTTATGACGGAGACAGAAGTGTTTGTGTTTGTAAAGACGGAAGCAGGAGACGCAAGGAAAATGAAAGAAAAAAAAAACAAGGATTAAGGCAGGAAAGTAGAGATGACAGAGGTAGATAAGAGAAGAATGTTCAGAAGTGTGGCAGGAAAACAGGTACAGCCAAACACACCATGGTCTCAGCTCCATGAACCTGTAAAAAATTTATGTTTGCCTTTATTTTGTGCAGCCCTGATTCAGTCAGTGATGGAGTCACCAGACTATTTATTTCTAGAATCGAATGTTACGTCACTGTCCCCCTAGGTTGTCGCTGTTTTACCTACATAGAGTTCTGTGAACGTCGAAATTAAGTGACGCTTTGGCACCACCTAGTGGTACTTCAAAAAACATACACCAGTATTCCACAGAATTAAATAATGCAAATACACTTTTTCAAAATAGTCTATGATAGTTTACATTTTCCACATATACATATGATATTTCTTACTGCACAGAACTCAATGTAATCTGACAGTGTAAATTTTACTGCTGCCTGACAGAATATGAGAGAACACACACACCACCACTTGGTGACAGTTGTTAGTGCCTGGTTAGTATAAATAGCTTGTGGTCCTTATATGGAGTTCATATCTCTCTCTCTTTATCTCTCCCTGGCTCGCTCTCTCTCATACACAGCTGATAGAGGTGGAGTCCATAGATAACAGAGGGTAGACACTTATAAATCAAAATGTTTATTATTATAATAAGCAGACAGGATTACCATCATAACATTGTTGTTGTTGTTTTATTGCTGTTGATATTCTACCTGAGCCAGCCTATAAAACACTACAGGAAATGAACTGCTGAAATATTAATCTCTTTTCTCTATTTTAAGCCTCTGTAAGTCACTTACGATAAAAGTGTCTGTTGAATATACAAAAAAAAGCACATCCACATTGTATGAGTAAAAGTTTAGTTGATCTAGGGTTTTAAAACTTCCAGGCTAAGATGTTTTCCTTCCATTCTTGTCACAGTGATGAGTCAAAGACCTTTAACATCTTCGTTAGTGCAGCTCAACCATATTACAATGTACAACAGTTTATACTCGTCCTGTTCTGATGTGGTATCACCATCTCTGTCCAGCTGCAGGTCAGAACCCAGATCACGTCCTACAGGGGACAGGGGTCAACCCAGACTCTCGACGGTCTGGTGACGACTCCACCATCGCACCTGAAGATGCTGCCCGATACCTCAGCTGCTACTGCTCTGGACACTGTCCTGAAGATGCCACCAACAACACCTGCCAGTGAGTAGAAGGGCCGTCCAGAAGCAGTTGATATGAATTTCAACCGAGATTTAGAATAAAATGTAAACCCAGGGAGGTCAGACTTTTAAACCCACTGTTAATACAATCAATATCTGTCTTTTCAGGACAAACGGACAGTGTTTTGCCATAATTGAAGAGGACGAGCACGGGGATCCCATCCTTACCTCAGGCTGCATGAAATACGAGGGCTCGCACTTCCAATGCAAGGTACAGGACGTCATAGACCACATATATTTCATGACAAACACATTTTAGTTTTACTAGGTCTCCCTCTAGTGGCCAGTAGTACTGTTTAACTTCATTAAAGATTGACCTGAACTCTTTATCTGTCAGGACTCGCCTAAAGCTCAGACCAGAAGAACCATTGAGTGCTGCAACACTGATTTCTGCAATAGAGACCTGCAGCCAACACTGCCCCCACTGGCGCCTTCTGGTAATACAATCAGTTTTAATTTGTTTTATTGTTGTTGTTGATGTCGGGCAGAGGAATTAAGTGTGGATCTAAAGTCTTACCCACTGTTTTGTGTTGGTGTATCTGTCCAGATGGAAGTCATCACTGGTTAGCCTTCATCATCTCTGTGACAGTTTGCTTTTGCACACTGATCTGCATCACCGTCGTCTGCTACTACAGGTGGGGAAAATCTTCCTCCACCCACTCCTGTCCAGAGTGCAGGACGTTTGACTTCCATGTTGATTGATGTTTTTGTCTGTACTAGGTACAAGTGGCAGACAGAACGACGGAGAGACCCCAAGGACCTGGAGGTCTTCATCCCTGTGGGAGAGTCTTTGAAAGACCTAATCCACCAATCACAGAGTTCAGGCAGTGGTTCTGGGCTCCCCCTGTTGGTATGTGTATCCCTTTTTCAGAGTTTCTAGTTTAGACGAATACGATTCCAGACTCAGGAAAGATTTGTTTTCATGAAGAAGCAAAACTAAGACTTTTAGGAGATAAGACGGATTTTGAGCTACTTGTAAGTAGTTTTGGGTTAAGTAGGTCCATGATCAGTTTTATCCAGTCTCAAGTTTCCAGAATTCTCCCTAAAGGTCTAATGCCCTTCAGGTCCAACGAACCATTGCCAAGCAGATCCAGATGGTACGACAAATCGGCAAAGGTCGGTACGGCGAGGTGTGGCTTGGTCGCTGGAGAGGAGAGAAGGTGGCCGTCAAGGTCTTCTTCACCAGAGAGGACGCCAGCTGGTTCAGAGAGACGGAGATTTACCAGACTGTCTTAATGAGACATGAGAACATTCTGGGTATGTCCTTCTTCTCTTTAATAGGTCGCTGGTTTCTAAGCTGGGTTTCTGCAGATGCATGGCCATGTGTCTTATAGACCTAGAGGGTGAATACTATTAAATTAAAAACTGAAAGTCAGCCGTCTGAATATCCAGATCTGAGCCATGACCTCAGGGCAACTGGCGCCATCAAGAGGACAGAATAGTACTCAGTGGATGCTGACGCCTGCAGGACTCCAGAGCAGATCAATGAAGCATTGATTTTTAATTTAAGTTGCAAGTTCTAGCTCAGGATAAGCAACATGAGCGGATAAGACGGTGAACTAAGTTTGGTCTGCAGGGACAGGAAGAGTCCAACGTTTGACTCACAATTGACTCTGTCTTCATAAAAAACTTAATGGAGTTCATAAAAAACTTAACTTTTTGACTTGCAGGTCACAATGGATTGGAAAAATTTAAAAGATAAAATATGTAATGCTCTTAGCCCTATCTACTCCATATATTTGGTAAACAGAGGTATTACAAGAAAACTATTTGGCACAAATAAGGCAAATCAGAATAAAGTAGGCCAAATAGGTTGTAATTTTGTAGATAACTGACAAAAGACCAAAAGTATTGATGGAAAACTCTTACATCATCCATGTGTTTTTCTTTCTTGGTCAGTAAACCACAGTTAGACCTAAAAATTTGGAATTGACCAAACATCTCACAGCCTGAATGTCCAACAACTGTCCACTTGTCCAGGCTTCATCGCAGCTGACATCAAAAGTACCGGAGCCTTCACGCAGCTCTTCCTCATCACCGACTACCATGAGAGCGGGTCTCTGTACGACTACCTGAAGATGACCACGCTGGACACTCAGTCTCTGCTAAGGCTGGCCTACTCCACCGCCTGCGGGCTGTGTCACCTGCACACGGAGATCTACGGTACACAGGGAAAACCTGCCATCGCTCACAGAGATCTGAAGAGCAAAAACATCTTGATCAAGAAGAACGGAACCTGCTGCATCGCTGACCTGGGCCTGGCTGTGAAGTTTAACAGGTACAGAGTCTCCTGTCAGGTCTCTCCATGAGGTCACAGCTGTGGCTAGTGATGTATCATGGTTAAGGAGGCAAAGAGTGTTTGGACAATATGGACTGAGTCAGATGATGGCAGAAGTTTATGTCAAACATCTGTGTAATAAACAAAGTGATTTTCAGTTCAAGTTTAACTGTATTAAAGCTTCCACTTCCTTCATCCCCTGTCATATTCTTCATGTCAATCACAGATTCACTCTCTCTCTCCCCACAGTGACACTAATGAGGTGGACATCCCTCTGAGCACCCGCGTGGGCACGCGGCGCTACATGGCCCCTGAGGTTCTGGACGAGACTCTGAACAAGAACCACTTCCAGGCCTACATCATGGCCGACATGTACAGCTACGGCCTGATCATCTGGGAGATGTCTCGACGCTGCATCACCGGAGGTAAGGACGTCTGATGGGTCTTTGTCTCCCACAGCAGTGCAGGTCCCTAACCACAGATTTTTAAGCCCAGCATTTGAAGAATGGGGATAAATGTAACGAAATATAATATATAAATATATATAAAATATATATAAATATAATATCATACGATGGGCATAATATATTTATAAATTTAATGATGAACTTTAAGCCCAGCATTTAACTAGGAACTTTTGAAGGGTTCATTCCGTAATATGTAGCGCAGGCTATGTGGGTGAGACAACTTGTCACATATTTCAGTAGAACTCTGGTACCAAGACATTGACCCGTTCTGCATCCCAGTGGTTTGGGCTGTAACTCTACCTCACTTGTATGTACTTGTATTAAATTTTTCCACAACAGAGCGTCTCCACGTTATTGATTGTCTTTTGTCGTCAAGGTATCGTGGAGGACTACCAGCTGCCCTACTATGAGACGGTGCCCTCGGACCCTTCGTATGAAGACATGCTGGAGGTTGTGTGTGTAAAAGGACTGCGTCCAACTGTCTCCAACCGCTGGAACAGTGACGAGGTGTGTTTATGTCGGCTTGACTCCAGGACTTTTCTGATGCCTTTTCACATCCTGACAGAAAGATAGTCCAACAATAACTCTGGGTTCTCTGTCCGTCTCTCTCTCTCTGCCAGTGTCTTCGGGCCATGTTGAAGGTGATGTCCGAGTGCTGGGCTCACAACCCCGCCTCACGTCTCACCATCCTCAGAGTTAAGAAGACTCTGGCTAAGATGGTGGAGTCACAGGACATCAAGATCTGAGCTGAGCTGCTGCTCCTCCACTCTGCTGCGTAATCCATCTGACCTCACCTCACACCAGGACCTGGACCAGATCAGATCCAATTCTCAGACTCATACGTTGTTGGGATGACGAGGAGAATATTGGGAGAAAATTCTAGGAATAACGGACCCTCTCTGGGCGGAACACTGCTCCTCCTCCTCCTTTAACTCTTTCGTTAACTGGGAATAAATATTGAGTCCTTCTTTCTCCTTTTCTCCTCCTCTACCATCCACCTCAGTCTGTAAGGAGGACAGAAAACAGAGATAAATGAATTTTCACCTTCTCCTTTTCTCCTTTCTTCTCCTGTGTCTTCACCCTCATTTACTCTTTTTTTCCCCCAACTTTTTCTACCTTCAATCTATCATCTGAAACCAACCTAGAGTACTTCCTCTTCTTCCACCCACTGCTGCGTTTGACGCTTTCTGTGAAAGCCAAACAGACAATTCACATGTCGACACTTCATAGAGGACGAGAAGGAGCTTTACAGGCTCATTGTGAATTTTTTTATGGACCTACATTGGCCCTCCTTCTTCCCTCCACCTCCTCTTCCTGGCCCTCTGTCAGTGTTTTTTTTTGTTATTGTTGTTTTTGGTTCTTCCTGCAGGACTGAGTTCTCCTGCCAGTATCTTCACTCAGAGTTAAATTTATAAGGAAAAAAGACAAAACTAAGGTACTAAAATTATCACTTGTGAATTTTAACCTGTAAATAGATGTTAGCTTTAGCATAAGCCTACCTGGGGAGAAGATTTCAGAGAAAAGAAAAACACTGTTCTGCAGTGGAGTCGACATCCGGCCGACGTCTGCCGTCCTGTTCATCCGTCTTCGTTCGTACGTGTCGTCTGTTCGTTTGTTTGGAAATTGTTGTCAAGAGACTTAAATCTTCTGTTAAAGTTACAGTTCTGGTGGGTGGGAAACAGTGACACCTGCTGGTGATTCTTGATAACGTCAAGTATGCCCTGTTTTTTACAGGGTAAAAACAGCAAAACAGAACATGAATGTTACTCACCAAAGTGGCTATTATTTCTAAAAAATATATCAATATTGTTTTCCCAGCTCTTAAAAAATGAAATGTCCACGTTGTTTCCCAATAGAAAAAATACGCATTGAAGAATTGGAAATCCCAGCAGCATTAATAAAACTGGAAGTTTTTAAAACTTCAAGTCAAGAACCAAAACGGTTTTTCTGGCATCGTGTTAACTGCAGGATGATGTGCATGTTGTCTGCTAAAGAAGCGGTATCAGATGCTAATAAAAAGAAAATTTGATGAAAGTTCAGTACAGAATAATCTCAGAAATGTCAGTGTTGTTTCCCCTGTTGATGTCATTGTTAGAATTGTTTTGTTATTTTTGTACAGCATCTGTTTTGGTGCCTTATGAGTTTACCAAGGAAATGAAAAAAAAACTGTATAAGTCTGTCCAATGTTAACGATTTTTAATAAGTAAAATAACCTTATTTTAGTAAACAATTCCTGAATCAGAGTGTGGTTCTTTTAACATGCCCAATCTTTGACTCTTTAACTCCAGTAGAACTAATTCACGGAATTCAGTCTCTTGGTTGTTTGATACCTTTCACAGCCAGATGACCCCTTCAACATTTGGCAAATAATTTCTGCTCATCCTGCTATTGAACAAAGAAATTAATGGTATGTTTCACTAACAGCTTAACTGAAGAAAAACAAGCCCTTGTTTTTTGTGAACATTTTCTGCCTTTATTTGAACAAATTCTGCAGTTTCATCATCTACTTGTCCTCAGGTTTGTTGAAGCAGTAGGTGAGGCAGCATTTCCCGCAGTAGTGACGGTCAAAGTGACTCGCCATGAAAACGCCGGCGCCGCACTCGTCAGCGGGACACTCACGCCTCAGCCGATGGATCTTGCCATTCTCGTCCACCTGAGGGAGGAAAAATTATATATGAACATTTAATAACTGAAAGATCCTAAAACTCCGGATTGATGTGGATTCATTTTCGATATTGATAACTGAATGTGAAGGTCATGAAAAACACAGCACTTGATTCCAATCATTCCATCGCCATGTAAAACTAAACATCTCAAATTTAATGACATTCCACCCTCACATTTGGAATACAGTTCAAATTTAATGTTTCATCTCATACCTTGTAGTACTTCAGCACAGCGAGCTTGACCTTCTTTCTCTTATGCTTGTTCTTCTTGGGTGTGGTGTAAGACTTCTTCTTTCTCTTTTTGGCACCACCGCGCAGCCTCAGAACCAGGTGCAAAGTGGACTCCTGAGGGTGATAAGAGGGGAAAAAGCCCAGTTAATGTAGATTTACTAAAGGTTTTATGGCTTCTGTGATTGTGCAACCTTTTTTTCTCCTGCTCACCTTCTGAATGTTGTAGTCAGACAATGTGCGTCCATCTTCAAGCTGCTTTCCAGCGAAGATCAACCTCTGCTGGTCAGGAGGGATTCCTGCAGAAGCAAAAACAGTTATTCAAACAGACTCTCGTAAAAAAAAAAAAAAAAATAAGATGAAGACACAAAACAACCCACAGAATTGACACTTTTCGCATTTATAATTTTTTTTTTTTTAAAACTTGATTGGAATAATGACATCTCAACCGAGATGACCACAATTGTCTGACCGTCAAAGTTAACTGCCTCATATGCAACTTATAAAACACAGCCCATATTCAACTGAATTCAATTCACCATTAAATTGCATCCCTGATATTAGACATCAGTTAAGACATTTCAAATGTAAATGTCAGCATATTTACGTCAGTCAGAGCCAAACTAACTTCATCAGTTAGCATTGTCAAATAAATAGAGAAATATACAGAGGAAAACAATGTATGGCATTACATTTTAAATATGTCGTACTCTATACATTAAACCCAACCATTTAACAGTGACAGGTTATTCCCAGTAGTCACTAGTGTTTCTACACAACACAGTTAGCCGTGCCTATAAATTAGCACTCACCTTCTTTGTCCTGGATCTTGGCTTTGACATTTTCAATAGTATCTGAGGGTTCAACCTACAAAGACAGGGACAGGTAAGTTTGGAAACAATCTCTGTTAAAGTTACGTCACAACAACGGTAACTACTTCGTAATTTACTCGTCTGCACATGTTGATATAACCTGACGTAAAATACTGACTTTTGTTTAAGCATCAACTCGCTGTAACAACTTACACGTGTTTGTGCTGAGCCCGAAGGCTAGCTTAGCCGCTTAGCATTCGTTATAATGTGACTATAGATATCAATTCAGTTGTTAAGATTGAAATGGACAAAACAACGATCGCTTTTTATCTTAACACGTCTGTGTTTTTGAGATTGCGTGTACAGTTACGGCCAAATTCCGACATTTTAGGCCTTTTACAGTGGCGGCGGTTTCTGAGCCTCCATCACAGTCTGACTTGTACTCTCTTACCTCGAGGGTTATGGTTTTCCCCGTGAGGGTTTTGACGAAAATCTGCATCCTGGCGTTTCACCACCTAAACCAAACAAATGTTATGATATTTAACTACATTTTCATCCAACGGGACAGTTGGAAAATGGACGTTTTAAGTGAAATTTTTATATTTTAGTGCGGAGCCATGTCTTACCACCAGTTCTCTCTTAATGGCGGATCATGAGAAGAGGGCTTTCTGTTTCACACACGGGGTTTTCTCTGCACGTTTGCAGGGGTTTTAGGCGCCCCTTAAGATGCCTGTTTAAAATTTTCTCATATTCAATCTTTTAAAATATTTTCCCTGTGTATGTGTTTTCGGGTTATTTGACAACGACGAGTTAACATCCCTCATTAAGCAATTTTTGGTATATTTATGTTTGTCTGTTTATTTATGCCTTTTTACGCATGCGGAATATAGTTATTTTAGAGCGTAACTTGTGGAATAAATAGTCCGATAATCAACCATAATGTATTCGTTTGACATCGTTATGTTTTAGTGTGGTATTATTTATATATTTATGTTGTCTATATTTAAAAATAGTTATTTCTTTCTCATTACTGGTTAACTGTCTAATCGTTTTTTAGTAATTCTATTATCTTCTTATAGGCGTCCAGCCATGTTTCTAGTTTTTTAATTGAAAGCTTTTGTCTGTATTTTTTTAATAGTTAGTTTGTATCTATAGCAACGTCTATGTCGAGCTGAGAGTCACATCGGCACTACGACAGCATACACTGTTGGAAGGAGAAAGAAACGAATATTCAAAGGATAGATGAGTGGGTCACATATATACCGAAAATCTTGTTGTTTTAGGAGGGGAAGATCTGATTTAAGACTAGCAGGTAACTTTGACCAGGATGAGATTTTTCTGCAATCGCTTAAGGACTACATAAAAGAGGAGAAAGCGTTTCTAAACTTACCACCAGATGGCGATGATGAGCTGCGGTTTACGATCTATCGCTCTGTCTTCAGCCAGGTAAACATCAACCTAAACCTAAATCTGAACTTTAATCACACATCGTTGTTTTTATTCTTTTTTTTTTGGTTTCTTTCTTCAGGTGATTTCTCGGGCTACAGTTTACAGGAAGCTCCTTCTGGGAATAAAGTCGGAGTATGAAGACGTAATTGAAGAACTGAAGAGGAGGAACGATGACGCCAGAACGACTATGCAAAATGTTGCTGCTGTGACGTCACGGCTTACTTCACTGAAAATCTGCCAAAGTCGAGAAGAGAAACTGAGACACAGGTGAGTTGGTTAGAATAACTTAGAGAGTTTTTAACTCTCATACGATAATAGTTACACCTAGGAAGGCTTTTAGACCCGTTACCATGCATCTCACTTAATGGTTACCTCATGGTTAACAAGCTGTGTAGTGTATACTGTGTACTCCCGTTGCCAAGCAACGACATTTCGTTGCCAGGCCCACTGTTGACTTAACAACTTAACAATTTAATAGTAAGAATAAAACTCTATATTTATTTATTCTTATTTTTCTCTGTCTGAACTAATAGTTCACAAGTTGATTTTAACTGTAATTATGTATTCATAGTATTCAAGTATGTCATTAGTTCAGGAAAATAATACAGGAAAGAATACATTTCAACACGTGTTTGGTCGTGAAATAAAAAACTGAAACGCATTATTTCGGACAGGATTGCTGATCTTAAATTGGAAACTTCACAACTTAAAGATGAGATAAAGAGACGGAAAACCTCGGCAGGACAAAGAAGATGGAATGCAGGTGACACTTGTTTATAGCTTGTGAAAAACACAAAAGCACCAGGGTTAGTTTGACTGTAGGAACCTGGAGAGATTCATGAACATGCCATGGTCTGAAGCTCTGGACTCCTATCTCTGTGGTCATCACCGTTAATGTTCAGGTCTGACAGTGGCTCAGTCTCAGGATGAGGATGCTCTGGACCAACACCTGAAGCAGCTGCGTGCTCACAGAGACGCCCTGCTGGACAAGAAGCGCCACTGCGTGTCCCTGCAGCTCAAAGGTCAGCTGGATGCAGAGCTTCAGAGAGTTGAGAGACGACGAGAACAACTGAAAACTGAGAACCAGTCTCTGAAAGTTCTGTAAGAAACCACTTCAGATCAGGCGCAGGCTGTGTTGACATGACTGAGTGGGTTCTTATTTTTACTTCGCAGCTACAGACGTCTGACCTTTGTGTACGACCGTCTGTGTCAACAGCATGATCTGGAGGAAGTCCTGGACCAAGTCAGACATGTTACAGGTGAAGCTCTGCTGCTGAAGCTGTAGTTGGTGCTGATCAAACCTGACGTTGTTCCTGTTCCCGTGTTTGTGTTTTTTCCAAAGTGACGGGCGAAGACAGCTGCACCATCGACACTGAGCTGTTCAAGGATGAGGAACCATCTGGAGTGGATGAGTCTGAGCTCCTGGATGAAACCCTGGACAGGTGCTGAGTCCAGCTACTATCACGTCTGAGACGTGTTAATCACTAAAGCTTTTATTGGAAACAACAAGAACACATTTAAAGAGTCTTTATAAAATGTAAACTAAATGACTCTCAACAACTGTTGATCTGGTTCTATGAAGTGCTGCAGGCACTGGACAAAGCGTTGGCCAATCAGCAAGTACATATTCAATCCAGGAGGTGGCGTTATGTACTGGGATACAGGTTTTATCTCTCGATGAGTTCAGTCATGAAAAACGTTTATCACTGTGCATGTTCTTACTTCTTTTTGCCAGTAGGTGACACTGTGACTATGCCCAACAATGGACATTTGACACTGTTGAAATATGACGTGCATCAATTTCTTTTTTCATTTTAATGAGAACAAAATTATTATCTTTTTTTCAACAAACTAACTACGAAGTCATGCAATTTTTTTAGGTTTCTTAAACTCTTTGACTCGGGTCTGGTTGAGGAGGCAGCTCTCCTCGCTGCCAGTTCCCCTGGAGGAGTTCTGAGGAACTTGGACATTATGGAGATGTTTAAAGGTGAACAACTGGAAAGAGATGGAAACTCATTAATGGACTTTATGATGGGGACAAACCAGTGATTCGTCCTTTTCTTTCTATTTCCCCTCAGGTGTTATTGCTCCCTCAGCTTCCAGCCCTCCTCTCCTCCACTTCTTCCAGGCCTTGTTGACCACAGCACCAGCGGGGGCGCAGTTGTCTGCCCCTCTCACCCTCCACTGTGTCCTCGTCTGTGCCCAGTACGGTGCATCACAGCTCATCACCCATGCTGTCACCCAGAACAAGTAGGATATGATGTGATTGCCAGCACCCGGGGCTGAGTCACACACTGATCACTGCCAGTGTGTGTCACGTCTCTGTTTCCACAGACTGACCTTCTCTGAGGAGCTGGGCGACATCCTCACTGAGCATGCTCAGAAAAACCCCGGCATTAAAGACCAGTTTCTGGCTCTGGCCTCTGTGGTTTATGAAAGCTGTGGACTGGACAGGAAGACTGCACTGAGCATGTGCAGGAGAGGCCTGATCCACAGTGCTGCTGAGCTCATGGAGCAGAGTCAGAGCATCACAGATGGTCAGTGTGGTATTTCTAACAACTGGATGAAGTTAGGATTAAAGTGAAATATCCTGTGGCGCTGAGAGAGACTCTGGCCCACATGGAACAAAGTGACAATAGGCCATATTTAGAACATGAATACATTTCCTAAACTATTTAAAAGTATTTTGTGGCTCCTCTCAGCAGTAATATTTAGGTATTTAATAATAGAAAAAATGTATGAGTGTGACATGAATAAAATGAGTCGCAATACTGCCATCTAGTGACTTTCACTTTAATGTAAAGCAAAGCTCATCAATCAGCACAACCTAGTATTTGCATGATCAAGTTTTGTTTGTTGATTTTTGTCAAAAGCAATAATGGTCCTGATACATATTACATTCTATATTCAACATTTTCTAGACTCGAGATTCAACTGTAAACAGTTATTTATTTGTCCATTTTTTAGGGGTTGCCACAGCAAATCATCCTTTTTCATCTCCCTCTGTCCTCTGTATCTTCTACACTAACTCCAACTACCTCCATGTCCCCTCTCACTACATCTGTCCATCTCCTCTTTGTCTCCTACCTGGTAACTCCATCTCTAGGATCATTCTTCTACGAATGTATCAACTGTCCCTCCTCTGAACAGGAGGGATAAACCATCTCAATCTGTCTTCTCTAACTTTTTCTCCAAACCTTTCTGTCTGTGTTGTCCCTCTTATCACCTAATTTCTGATCCTGTCCATCCTTGTCTCTCCTAAAGAGAATATCAGCATCTTTAACTCCTCCCCCTCCAGCTCTGTCACCTGTCTTCTGTCTATTCCTAGTGTCTCTAACCCATCCATCATGGCTGGCCTCAAAACCATAAAGTAGACCTTTCCCTTCACCTTAGCTCACACTCTTGTATCACAATCTATTGTTATGAATGATGATAATATTTAATATCTTTTTCAGAGGACATCATCTGGTTGGTGCGTCACTGGCCCAGTCTCCACCTCCTCAGGTTATTGACTGAACCTCGACCGCAGGGAGATAGTGATCACCTCCCCCGTGCTTCCATCTTGTCAGTGAGTGTGGTGTGCTCCACTCTGCTCGCTGACCCCGAGCAGCAGCCGTTGGTGCTGCAGCTTCTGGATGACCTCATCCAACGAGGTCTGACATCAGCACATTGCACGTTGGGTTTGGGGATCATTTTAACTAGAGATGCCTGATGATAAAGACCGACTGATGGTATTGGCCCGTCATTAGCATAAAGTATTATGTTCAATCTCTAAGAATTGTTATCTATCTATCTATCCATCTATCTATCACAATGCCCTCAAAATGTTTGGGGATAAACAGTGGTATCTTCAAGTTTAAGTCACTAGATGGCAGCATTACAGATAATTTCACTAATCATACATTATTATTTATGCGGTTTCTGCTGGCTAAATCATTATTACTAGACCTGTGTTTTCATTGTTTGGTATCGGAATTGGAATTCTTTAAACAATATTGACATTGCAGATATTGAAAAAATGTTAATATCAGACATTTCTTATTTGAACCAGACCGGTAACGGATTGTTGATTGATTGTTGTCAACCTCTCAGGGGTTTTGGAGGACATGATCTTGGAGGACAAACACTCCACGGTGGAAGGTTGGATCCAGACAGTTTCTCTTTGCTCTAAACTGAATCGAGATGACCTGAGCCAGGCCATCACATCCATCCTGCTGAATCATGCCGGGGCCAGAGTCTTGAGTTCAGATCCAGACGGAGGTCATCTCATGGAACACGTCTTCCTGTAAGACACATTGTCCATGGACTGCAACAATTTTAGAATGCTTTCACACCAAAGTCCTTCAAGAAAGTAAATGATTTTAGAGCTAGCATAAACAGGAGATCATGGCCGACACTGCTGCCATATATGGTATGCAGAAAACCAGCTTCACTTCTGTTTCCTGACGGTTTTGTCCAAGTACTCTAGTGCGAGGCAGTGAGCACTTCAAAAAAGTGACTCTTCAAAATAAGGTACGTGTACCACTGGCAATTCCTCTTTTTTCTGATCTCTTATCACATAAACAGATTTTTTTAAAAGCCGTAATATGTATTTATTGTTCAACATTGATGGTTGTTCAACCATTTAGAATGGTTATTTGTTGGCAAACCAATTTTCACCATGTTGTTGATGAGTTTGACACATGTGGTGTTGTTGTATACCCTTGTGTTTTGCAATGATTTAAAAATCACTGTCAGAGATTAAATATATATTTCAGTGTAATATTTTAAAAAGTGATCAGTCCTGAGGGTCAGGGTCCTTGAATGCAGCATTTCACTGCTTTGCATCAGTATGTTATAAGTGATTAGTCATCCTCACTCAACAGATGCTGCACCAAAATAAACACAGTCGACCATTGCTCTCTGGACACAATGGAGTATTTCATTCAGTCTGCGCTACCTTATTATCTGACTATACTGTCAAAGAATGTACTTGTACTTCACTCTGGAAGCAGCTGTAGTGTTTGCTTTGCTCTTTCTCTTTGCTGATGTTTCACTTTAAAGATCTGACCACAGTAACTGCACCATGACTAAGGCTTTAAATCCAACAGTTATGCAAAAGAAAAAGAATCCACAACAGTGAACTGCTGTGAAGTCTATATTAAAAGTAATATTTGATTGGGATAAAATGACCATAGGAATTAATTAAAATTCTTATACATAGTTAATTCTAACTATTACCAAAGTTATTTACTTTGCAAACCTTCTGTCCAATTGTCCATTTTTTGTTGTTGTTTTTGTGAAACTGATGTATTGATTTGTTTCTTCTTTGCCACCATTTATTGTATATATTCAGTAAATTTACGGCTTCATTTCATGTTGTATTTCTTCTTTTGTTTAATTGGACTGCATTATTTTTAAGCTACTTTTAAACCTTAGTTTTTCACATACGTGATCAGGTATTTTCGGAATGTGACAAACTTAAACCTTCAGCTCACATTTACTGATAGAACATGAAGTGCTCTTACTTTAAGTTATGTAATCTGTTTCCTTTTTTCTGCTCCTCAACATTTAGAAAAAAGATACAGCTGAAGGCGAGGTCAAGTTTAGCTTTGGCTTCTCTGATTGGTCAAAACGCGCGTCACTCATAACATCTGACGCAGATAATTGGTCAGCAGTGTTTGCCCCCTCCTTTTCGCAATTTGACAGAGACCGACTCTCCGGGAGTCGGGTCCGACTCTGGGGCAACTGTTGAGCAGCGCACTAGTGCCGGTTTGCCCGCCGTAAAAAGACATTTCCACAGAGTCAGCGGAAGAAGTTGGCGGCGCCGTTTCACTGCTTAGTCCAACCGGAAGTGTCGGAGACGGCTACCGAGGCAAAACTTTAGCCAAACTCTCAACTTTTCTTGTACCTCCACCTCAGAAGAAAAATGGCAGACGGCGAAGATCTAGTCTCATCCACGACTGCGCTGTTCAGTGACGTGATGCACCACTACCAGGCCGAACCAGAACCGGAACCAGAGCCCGAGTCGGAGTTCGAACAGCCCAAACAGGACCTGTACAGCATGGACGACATCGTGGACCTGGTCGGCGGGGCCCGAGACGCGCTGGAGCGCCACATTGCTGAAGACAGTGCGTCACACGAGGTTGAGGAAACTCCCCCCGCCCCGGTGACGCTACTGGAACCAGAACCGGTATCGATGCCGGATCCGTTCCCGGACTCAACAACAAGCTCTTGCTTTGCTTCGGAAAAAGTTTATTTCACAGAAGAGCCAATTGTAATTGCGCCCAAAGCCGAACCAGAAAGTGCTAATATAGAACCACAGGCTGCCCCAGAGCCAGAGACAGAGCCGGAGCCAGAAACGGAGACTGCCCCTACCCCAGTGGAGAGCGCCGCCCTCCCGGTCACCGAACCCCGGAAACAAGAACCAGTCCCCGCAGAAGCAGCAGAGGAATCAGTGGCTCCTGCATCTTGTAAGTAGCTTCAGAAGACATTCACCAAGAATGAACAAAAATTTTCTTTTTAAAAAAAAAATGATTCAAATTACTTTGACATGTATCAGATGTGATGGAAAAATCCGTTCTTGACATTTTGTTTCTCCATCTGTAACCGGATTCTCTGCATCACATCTGTGCTTTAGCCCAGCGTCTCAAACAAACAACGCCGACGTACAGAATTTGTTTATGATTTATTAATTTTAACAGATGTTGACTTATTTTAACAAAATGTACGTGTTTGGGATTTTTTTTTCATCATGCTTTGTGGGTGTTTTTTTTTTTTTTTGGCCTGGTCACGTCGCGGCTCATGTTAGCGGTGATGCTATCCTGAGACGAGCGGATGCAGAGGCGGAGAACAACCGTCTGTGACTGAGATTGATGGTTAATGTAGACATGGCTGCGTCCGTTTTTACAAGTTATTTAAAAATTTATTTTCGATTCTCATCGTCTGATAGAGAATCAATGCCCCCACAGTGAGTCTCTGGATTAGCCGCCGGGCTCCGTCGCTGATGCGGCGACGCGGCCCACCTGTTTTTTCCCCCTCAAGCGGCAGAAAGGCGTCACGGCAACTGAACTGACCCATATTTCATCTGCTATTTCTTTAAAATGGCTTCCAACAACGTTCGTTATTCAACATGAGAATACTTAATATCAGTATGTTGGGGCATTTATTTCACTGGAAGTCTCCTCGTGTAGGAGACGTCACCGCAACCATCTGCTGCTGGCCACTTGTCCTGTGTTGCTAATATACGTCCATTATCGGACAGAGCCGAGTCAGCTCGCCTTCAGTCACAGCGATGAATAAATAAACTTCAACATTTATGGCGTTCTGTATCACAGTTCGGATGCCATTTTGAACCGTGGGGAGAATCACTGTGCGACGGCCTGGAGATCTTGTCTTGTTTAGTCATTGTAATGCCGGGTCCGTTTTTGGTGAAAACGGGGCTAAATGTTCTTCACTAATCTTGTGAATTGATTCATCCGGATTAAAATCTGCGAACCGAGATTGGGGATATTAGTTGTTGGTTGATTTAGGGAAGAGAGAGAGCGAATAGAAGGATGAGGCAGACTATAATGGATACACGGTTTGCCAGTTAGCGGCTGTAACTCAGATTAGTCACAACAAAGGAATCCGCTCTGCGTCCACTCCCTGTCTGCTACTGCTGCTGCCCCTGTCTTTCCACTTCCATCATCCCTCCTGTCTCTTCGGATCCTGTCGCCCAACATCCAGCCACACCTAGCCCTCCATCATCTCCAGCCACATTAGCTGCAGAGGAGGAGCAGCAGAGGCCTGAGGGCCCTGTCGAACTGTTACCGTCTCTGACCTGGAGATGACTCTGTCATTACAGTGACCTAATTATTTAGGAAAGCACAGTTTCTTTTAGAGACTATTCTGATGTCAGCTAGTCTGATGATGAGGCTGTGGGGCTGTGGTGATGTTGATGTTTACTAAGATGAGGCAGCAGGTAAACAGGCCTGAGCTCAGAGGAAGGGTGGGGCTGCTTGGCACAGGCCGCTGATGGAGGATGGGTTTATGGTAAAGAAGCAACCTACTTCTTCCACATCAAAGCTCTGCAGTGACAAACTGTTGTAACCAAAGATGAGCTGAACTTCAGTAAATTCAGTTCAAACCAAACAGATATCATGAGGCGATAAGTTATGAGCATTAAAAATGCAAACTAAGGGCTTCCTTTGAGCTTCTACTTAATGTCGGTGTAAGTGTGCTGTCATTTATGCTGCTAACAAAGAAGCATTGACGAAGACATTACAGACACATTAACCGTAGACAGGTCTGAACATGTTTTACGTGAGGTATAAAACCTTTTAACTGCATGTTAAGATCATAAATAAGTATCCGAACGCTTTTGGAGTAAGAGTACATTGACATTTCAAGCAGAACTTGGGTAAATATGAAAGAAAATAAACTTCAGTTTAACCAGATATTAAAAATATAACAGCATTAACAAAAGTCATCTTTTATGTTTTCAATAGTAAATCTAGTAAGTCTTGGCTCAGCCCGTGTTGGCAAACCCTGATGTCACTCTTTTGGTAATAAAACAAAATATTTTGCAGACATACTGCATAAATAATTTTTGTTCTTCTTTCAGCGTAATCAGACAAAATAACAGGGTTTGCAAAGTAATAAAAAGTACATAGCCTTCTGGAATATAAACACAAGCCCTGTACGGTGAAGACAAAATAAACATGTTTTACCCACACAATAATGCACATTTTCTCTATAATCATTGTTTTTGATGACAGCATAATCGTAAAACATAATCTGATGACTGATGTATTTTTCTCAGGGCTGTTATGTGAACATTTAAAGAAAGAATGTGCATCTATAGTAGAAACTGTAGTTGAACAGTAGAAAACTGACAGCACGTGGGAAGGTAAATAACTGTCACAGTCCTTCCCTGGTGAGGAATTGCTGATTTTAAATATCTTTTCCTACCGAAAAACGCCCAAGTGTCTGGAAAACAGATGTTTGTTGAAATCATTTTTTTTACGCAGAGAGTTTATAATATAAAAAAAGAAATCTGAGCTGAGAAGAAACGGCAGATGAGACGAGTAAACCTGACACCACATGTGGTGGAAAATAACTGAGGCGTGGCTCCACCCCTTCCTTTGTCTCCTCTCTAAATCTGACCAGTCTTACTGTGACTTTGCATCAAATTCATGTCACTGGAGCAACAGCGTGGCGACTGAACGGTCAGCGGCAGCGTGTGGGTCACATCCGTGGGCGTTTGTTGCGGTCGGGTGGATTAGATTGAGTCGGGGTGGAGTCAGACACACTGTCACACAGGATTAACACTCAACTCTGTGTGGAAGTACAGGATGATGCATGCGAACGGTCCGGTGTTGTTGTTTTCTCCGTATCCTAGAGGAGCAGAATCACAGCAACGCTGTTGACTTAAACCAGTCACCAGGTTAAAAATAGATTTAAGACTCTAAATTGACTTAGCAAATGTGATGCTGTTGCCACATATTAAATCTCGGGAACTGTTCTGTTTATAACATCTGAAAATATATTCTCAGGCCAAAGATCAGGTGAACCTTTTAGTACCAGGTGGAACTCCTGAACTGCTTTAGTTTTCATTTATTGTGTTTACAACACAATCGAAATCACTGTTACTGGACATGTGGTGATGTCATACATAATATTGTAAGATTGTATAGTTTTCTTTGTTATTGCTGTAATTGCTGTTCAAAACTTGCTGTGTGATGCAAGATAGTTATGTACATATTTACATATGTTTACCCTTAGAGACAATGTTGTCACTATTCCCTAGAACGACTCTTTTACACATAATCATCTATGAAAGAAGAGTTGGAGAATCAAAGTAATAATGTAAATATTATGTGAGATTGAACAGTGCAAAAACTGAACAAAAGAATGGCCGACAGACAAAGGGAGATTCTGAGAGATGTTATATCTGAGAGTGAAGAGCTGAAAAGTACGCTGAATTAGTCCACAGTACACAGTACTCATTGTATATACAAATAATATGCTGATGATTAAACAAAACTAGTGACATTTGCAAACATGTCTAGTTCCATTTCCAAACAATACACATTTTTAAAGCCTAAAACTGAATTAATGTTTATTTTTTTTAAGCTCTTAGATCTATTTTTCTGCTGCCTTTTTTCCTTGTTTAGATTTATAAATCCACAGCTCTGCAGCAGCAGGCTTTATTTCTGTCAACTGCAGGCCTGTGTGTGTATTTTCTTTTTTATTCTGCCAACGCAGCAGCTGGTTGAGGCTGCAGCTTAGAGACGAACACAATGAGAAGCACGTGTTGGATCTGTTTTAAATCTGGATACCTCTCAGCTCTGCAATAAAGTAAAGACATTTTTTAATGAAGATAGCATTTACCTGCATCGAGCTGATTCATCACATTCACACTGAGAATGAGGCCGTGATGTTTTGCTGATGTGGTTTGATTGGTACGATCTGGTACCGTTTATTTTCGGGAGTGAATTGGAAAATCTGTTGAGGAAACGAGAGAGACGGAGAGAGATTGGTGTCTTCAGGCGGTCAGATGTGGCTTTAGTGTAGCATGTCTGTGAGGAGATGACTCTGTGCTTCCCTCAGGTGGATGTGTGACCAGTATAAAGGACACATGGACATGTGTCTGCAGTGAAAGCTGCATCGTATAAATTGACTCAAACCGGAGAGACAGAGGCTGGTTCTTAGTGAAAACATGGCTGCCAACAGAAACACAGAGCAGCCATTCTTCTACACAAGAAAATCAAATTGGACCAAATGTGTTTCTATGAAGTACTGACAGAACTCTGCTTCTTGTGTAAAAGACTGTGCTGGTGTTTCTGCTGAGCCCAGATCCTCCTCCACCTCCTATGGGAAAACTGACTCAGCATTTTTCTAATTGCTATTAGACTGTGATAATGATACATCTACAGGCCATCATGTGAGAAGCACTTTATTTTGTTGCTTTCTACATCATTGATATTGTATATTAAATATAAGAGAGGTGGCATAAAATTGATTTACATTTGATCAAAACGATTTTAACTGAACACAAGTCGATGCTGAATTCCTACAGGTAGAGTTAGTAAAGACAGCCTTCATGGTTGGTGTGTTGTACATGAGCAGAGGAACCATGTCAGTGTTTAGGACGTATGTCAGGGGACCTGTGATCAGCCTGTTATTTTAAACAGTGTATTTTAGGCCCACAGTGAGCAGACAGAACTTTGAAAGGAATCGTACGTGCAGTTCTTTATGTTACAAGATGGCAGCAGGTGAGAGATGGTCATATATCAGTGCACATGCCTGGGGATACTTATAGCTCCAGATGATGTCTCAGCACGTACTCTCCAGACACTTGACTGTGCCAACGTTGGGCCTCACTGCTTTGGTGGAGACGCCGAAACATAAGGGTTGGAACACAGAGAAACGGGAGGGTATTTATCCTGATAGATCTTAAATCCATCCCATAATATGTCACCTATTTTTGGAGGATAGATTTGGCAGAATTTCCGTTTGCAACCGGCGCGATGTAACCCAACCTGTGAGTCTGTATCATGTTCTCTGCAGCCATTTCAACCCTGACATGTTTCATCTGAGCTGAGACTTGATGAGTGTGTGTCATTGGTTTGGTTCTAGGTCCAGTTCAGCGCTGGAAAGTAAACCTTGACAGCAGAGGTAACTGACGTTGAAGGCCTAATGCCACCAATCGGTGATAATCCAAAAATCAGATGAACAAATGTCATAATTAAAGCACTCAAATTTGACTTGGATCATTAATGATGTTTGATTATGAAGTCATTGTGAGTGTGTGATTGTTTACTGTTGGCTGAATTAACTTAATGAGGACTGATGTCTATTACAACTTCCTCCTGGCAGAGGTGGACTCTATGGGATGTCCCTCGTCTCTTTGTTTCTTTCTCTTTGGTATTTGGTCTTCCCTCGGTCTGTCACTACACCCCACCATATCTGCCTACCTCCTGTCCATGACACCGACTCCTATCTGTGCTGTTGTGTGTACTGTTAACCTTAAGCAAATGTTCCCATACCAAAGACAACATGTGGTGTAAGAAATGCAAACAGACCTTGGCCATTTAAATCACTCTGGATGTTGACAAGAGGTGAGGTACCTACAGGTCTTGAAGAAGATCTAGTTTTTCATGTGGTGACATCATATGTTGACACATGTCGATAAGTGCAAGGAGCCTGCTTTAAGGAGCAGGTCTTTCTTCTTTAGATAAGTGAACTTCTAGTATCAGAAAAGGTTTTTGCTAAACTGCGAAGACATGTCCCAAGAAACTAAATCGATTTATTTGGACTCCTCATAAACGGAGTTAGTTGTTGGATCATTGCTGACTCATTAGGAGATTTTGTCTAAACCTGATTACGGTTAATTTGATGATTTGATGAAACTGCCCACATGAGGCAGCAGTGTGCCAATGTCACTGAGAACTAAAATCAGTGTTTTTGTCTAGACCAGCGGTCTCAAACTCAAATAGGTTAAGGGCCACTGCCCCCACTGTCATTATCATATTGAGAAGTAGAATCCTTCCAGAAATCTTGGGGGCCGCTAACTTTCCACTTACACACCAAGGTGGGGGCCACAAAATATTCCTCCGAGGGCCACAAAGGGCCCACGGGTCGCAAGTTTGAAAGCCCTGGTCTAGATTTTGGTGCAAAGGAGGTTACCACTGTAACACTGTTGTTTAAAACCTTGTGAAATCAGCAGATGATGATAAATGTTCGAGATGAATTTTATATATTCACGCTTTGTGTTATAACTTCCTGTTCATATGGACGTGGAGCCACATTAGCTACTGTTTGGTAGAACTCACAGCCCATTAAACAGTGATGGGAGAATCCTTGTGCTACATCCTCTGGATGTTTTTCTTTTGGCCTCTGAAATTCACTCCTTTTTGTCCTTTTTTTCTTTTCCTTCTGTCTTTCTCTTTCTGGTTTCCTCCACAGATGATCCTTCTCCTTCTAAAGCTCAGCCTCAGCCTCTGATGCACTTCCCTACAGGCAAGTTCTCTCTGCTCGCTCTGTCCTTGTCCCTTTATCTGCTTTTAAGTTCACACCTATGTTTAAAGCTTGTGTGTTTGTGCGTGCACTCAGTCCCAGTGCATGTGTGAGACTCATAGATATTTAGTAGTAACTAAGTCTGGATTGTGTTTGTTGTTTAAGAACGGAGATAATAACAAGTAGATGATAGACCATGGTTCTCCTCAGGTCCAAACATACTTTTATTTTTTAGTCTATATTTACAGCCAGGCCTTTTTTAGCTCTTTTGACTAATAAGTTTTGATTATTGCAATTAATTAGGTTAGCAATTTTGCTAGACTGTCTACATTTTAGAGATAGCTTTAGTTTTATTTTGTCTCACCATCAATTCCTTTTATCTTTGCTTAAACCTTTATTTTTATATATGTATATATATATATAGATATATTTATATTGTTGTAGTGTCCAATGCATTAACTTTATTCATGTTTAACTTTCTCTGCTCAGAAAAAAACTAAAACTACTTCTATCTATTCCTATTCCACTGTTTACTGGCTTATTTTCTTATCAAAAATAAGATTTGTCTTCTATTTATATATTGAGATATTTTATTTTTTAGTTTTTTGGGAAAATGCCTCATTTTGATGTCTCCTGAGAAGAATCATGAAATGTCCTTCTAACCCTTCTGTGTCTCAGTGACTCTGAGACTGGTGAGGTATTTTATCACCAGCCCAGAGGAATGAAGACGATGCATGAATACCCAGACCAATGCTGATGGATGTTGACTGTGCAAAGTTGTCAGTTTTATGTGCGTCTCTTGGAAAACCCAAGTGGAAAGGATGTCAGCAGGTTTTAGGCCTGATTGTCTTTGAAATGTAAATCAACAGATTTATTTCTACAGGCATCAGGAAACGCCCTGAACCTGTTTTCACTCCTGAAACAGCAGCTTTCACAAGCTCCTGCAGGTTCAACTGTAACTGAATGACACTCAGGGGATTCCAGTCCCTGAACACGAACACTCAAGCATCACAATTGTCTCCTCCAAAATGAATCCTGCAGTATTCTCATTGCAGAGATGTGTTAAATATTTAATACTTAAGTTCCAAATGTAAAAATCAAATTTCCAAGTGACAGATCCTCAGTTCAGTTTGGCAGATTTAGCTACGCTGTCATGAGACGATTATTAAAAACATAAACTGAATTATTATTCACCAAGATGATCAATGACAGTTATATGTAGCCATTCAGCAGCATTGTCTGGTATTCAAGGAGTTACTATTGTCTGTTCAATAGTGGTTTTTGTAAAAGAAAAATATATATATTGCAAATAAATCTTGAGTCTTTTTTTTCTACCCATTTTATACAGAGCAATTGATTTATTCAGACTTTTCTGAACAGACTAGTTTAAATAAGTTATTTTTCAAAGTTAAATAAATATATATATTTATATATAGTAATTTTTTACTGTGATAACATTCAAACATGCATCAGATGATTGATGTTCCACAATAATTTTCAGGCAAAAAGAGGGAAGCCAGGAATATTTCCTTATATAAAAATGTTAATTTTACTACTAGTATAGTATATTTGAAAATGTATTTGATTTTATTTTTGAATTTCTTGCTCTGAATAAAAAACAAAGTTGAAAGGGACTTCAAGAGTTATCTGGGTTTTAACTAACCCATTGAAACGCATTTGTAACCTGTTTTTCTATTGAAATGACTATTTGAGCAGACAAAAGTTACCTTGTTTGTTTTCATCTGAGTTGTCTTGCTGTGGTCTTGGTAGCTTCTTATTTGTACTGTCCCCAGGTGTGGTGGGTACATAAAGGAATGGAGTATGTCTTTGATATGTGCTGTATTGCATTCTTCCTCCTCCCTTTCTACTCAAGCACTTGGGCAGAAGGGTGATTCCCCTGCTCCCATCTCTCCTCTTTCTCCTCTCCACTCCCCTGACTCTTTGGAGGAGCTCTCTCTGACTGAGAGTCCAAACCAGCCCCCTACTTCAGGATCTTCTGCGCCTTTCGGTTCCTTCTCCACCCAGCTTACCACCACTCTTACCACCACTCTTACCAAGGACATGTCTTGGGAGAGTGAAGAAGGTCTCCTAGACCCATTAGCTGGTCCTTATCTAAGTTTAGGGAAAGACCCGGGTCCTCATAACCCGTGTGAAGACAGTGGAGTGTCCTTTTCACCTGAAGAGAAGCTGATTAGTTCAGACAGGTCATCCACCGGCCCATCCCCTGTGAACCCCCAGATGAAGGTTCCAGAGTCTGATCTTGCTTCCTCTAACCCAACAGAGCTCTGGGATTCACCCCTTCTAGCATCTCAAGACAACTCCAAGGTCTCCATGGATACCTTCTCCAAGGACACAGCCCCTATTAGCTCCTCAAAGTATGAGGCTGAGCTGAAAGATGACCACTCTGATGAAGATGATGACTTGATGTATGAGGTGAAGAAGAATGTCAACCCATTTGATGGCTTTTCTCCACTGGCAGACAGTGGGTATTCCCATTTTGGAGACACCATGTCCGATAGCAAAACTTCTAAAATGTCCGAAAGTCCAACTCCAGATCTGGTCCAGTACGGTCACACCAGCGAATCCCAGGATAATCCATCTTCTTTTATCGTTGAGGAAAAAGCATTCGAGATGGACAAGAAGGCTTCAGACACGACCGCTCATGCAGCAAACATATTCTCATCTGGTTACAAGGAGGAGGAGGATGATGAAGAAGAGGAAGAGGAGTCTGCTCTTCCACCATCACTTCCAGACATCCTTAAATCTTCCCCACTCAACCCTGAAAAATTGGACTCGGGTTCTTCAGAGGGCAGCCCTGAGGAGCAGAGTCCGATTCTTGAACGCAAAATGATGGAGTCCCCCAACCCTCCAATTAATCTTTCTGCTAACAATCCATTTGCCTTTGACGCAAAAGTGTCCCTGCTGAAGGAGATGGCTGAGGAGATGGAGGTGAAGGCTGCAGACAAAGTGAAAGTTGACGACACAACCTTTGATGCCTTTGACCTCGTGAAAGAGGCGGAGGAGACCAGTCCAATCAATATCAAAGAAGAGGAACCTGTTAAGATTAAAGAAAAGGATTGGCTTTTAAGCCACCACTCGCCAAAGGAAGCCGAGAAGTTTGAGCCTCTTGACTTCCAGAGCAAGAAGGCTGAAGATTCTGATTCAGAGTCGCCAACAGCAGATTCTCTGTCACCTGTCTTGGAAGCAATGGCCAAAAACCCTGCCAGCTTCCAGGTGGAAACGGAGAAGAAAGAACTGGAGGTGGAGGAGGCAGAGGTGGCCGAGGAGGTCTCTGAGCATGAAGTGTCTTCAGAGGAGTTTGAGTTTATCGAGCGACCACCCAGAGGCGTGATCGATGAGTTCCTTGAGGCTCTGGATACATCAAAATTTGCATCGTCTAAGGCCCCTGAGGTCCCCATGGATGATGACCTGTGCTTCGGTCAGGGGGATGTGGTTTCCCCACCAACTAAAGAAAGTCCAACTCCAGTGGTCAAAGAGGAAGAAGCTCCAAGTCAGAGCTCTTACAGCCTTCTCTCTCAGACATCTCCACAGAAGAGCAAGGCAGAGCTAGAGGCTCTTGACATCAAGCAGCCGCCCCCTTCAGCCCCTCTTGTCCATTCCCCTGTCCAGAAATCAGAGGGGCCAGTTGAGACGAAGAGTGCAATGGGCGTCCCACTCTTTAAGATGCCAAACCTGAACGTAAACGCAGGTAAAATATACCATTACTATCATGGAAATCCAAACCCACCCTTCATCCCCCTGAGCTCTCACTGGCACCTCAGTCTTCATCAGCATCACTATCATTTTGACACTTTTGATTCTTTCTTCCCTTCAACCCAAATTTTCAGTAACTCATTTATTTTCCAATTTGCAGCTTTTCTTTCTTTGTTTCCTGCATCGTCCTTTTTACATTTCCCTCAAAAAGTAACCCCTGCATGGTTTAACGCCTGATTTAACTCGCTTGCTTGTGTTCCCTTCTTTTTTTTTTTTTGCATTTTGTGCATCCTTTCCCTCATTTATGTTGAAATTTCATAACCATTTCATTTATTTTTGTTTCAAAAGCGGTAAGTCACACCTAATTTTATGATTTTTTTTCTATCAATGCTCCTCCCTTTTCATGCCACATTAGGACATAAAATCTCTACTATTAGACACACAAATTAAAATCAAAGAAAAGTGCTAACAATGATAAATTTGACCAATCTCATGACAACAAACTTTCAAAATCCTACACTATCCCTTTAAACACATTTGCTAGGTTTTAAATCAACCTCTGCTGAATTGGATTACTAAGCTGTCTGGAATTGGCCTGGAATTAATATGAGATACCGAAGTGTAACGCGATACCACTTTAGCTGTGCAAACACACACACACACACAGAACCGCACCCAGTCAGTGAGTGAACATGTCTAAGCTGTGATATAAGTGCTTTCCAACCGGTCTGTAATTACATTTCTTCAGATTTCAAGCACCTGAGGCTAAAGACTGAATTGAACCGAGCTGTAAACTTCTAACCAAATATCTCAAGTTTCAGTGTCACAAGAAGGAACAGCTGTTTCCCTGTTAATAATTTTCTCAGGTTGATTTTAACGACTTGGTGAAATCTAGATCTTCTCTTAATTCTGAGCTTGGCCTGATGAATCACAGATGGTCACAGTTCCGGCAGTGTACACTTAGTAGGCATGGGTCCTACTTTGAGAGAGAGGCAAATTTTGACCATAACATTGCACATTTTGGAAATAGATTTCACGATGACTGTAAAAAAACTGACCAGTTAGTCACAAACGTGAAAATATGAGTAGAGCTACATTGCACCAGCAGCGGGACTTTGGTCGTGTTGTGTGAATGTGCGTCTGTGTGTGAGTGTGTGTTGGCGTTTGCTCTATCAGCCTCCTCCTCCCTGCATTGCGACACTGGCAGGCCCACAAACGGTTCTACGACCCAGATACAACTCAGCAAATGATCTTCATTATGTAACACTAGGTGTGGTGCTGCTCAGGGGAGAAGATGAACTTTGTCTCAGTCAAGTATGTTTTTAGGGCATTTTTAATCTGTTCCCAGGCAATTTTATCAACTGATATGATCTCTTATCATCTGATTTGTTCATGAGAATTATCTAATGAGCATTAAAACTTTATCTTGTGATCAGTGCGCTTTAAAAAAATCACTATGCCAGGAGTTTAAAATTTATTTTTGGTCAGTTTTTAGCAAGATTATGGAGCATTGATTAGTAAAATGTTTGAGGTCTGATTTGTTTTCTGAAGATTCATTTCTTTCTCTGCTGGAGTATTTCTTAGTTCCACTGTAGCAAAAAAATATCAAATGAAAATGGTGTCCTCTAGTGGATGAAGTGTGTGAGCACTATTTTGGTCCATAGTCCAAAGCTACTAGTGGTCATAACTTGTCTGCCGTATGACTTCAAAAATATTTGTCAACGTTTTTACACAGTGCTGTACATTAGATATTCTCTCAGCTTGATTTGCGGAAGTAAAAAGAATCTCTGTCATGTAAGCAAAAAAAATCACTTGTAAAACTACATAACTCGCCCCCTGGTGGTCTGAAATCTATCTGCTTTATCAGCAGCAACAGTATGAGTAGGCATGGTGACAGAGGAGAAAGCAGGGTGGAGGTGAAGTGTGCAGTAAGTGGGGGAAAGATCGGGCTGGTGGAGGCAGGGTTACAGAGGAGGAGGAGGGGAAGGAGGAGAAGGTGAGGCAGAGACACTTATAGTTGCTGCGTCAGAACGTTTGGCAGCAGACGATCAGCTGACGGCAGGACTGGCCTCACTCTTCCTCTGCAGTCATTCCCTTCGCCTCCTGTAGAGGAAGCCTCGCCGAGGTCCTCCTCCCCTCGTCCTCCTCCTCCCTCCCTTTGAGCCCGGGTCCCTCTCTGCCCTTTAAGGAATGTGTGTTTGCTGATCGACAGCATCATCATGGAGAACAACTGTACTGAAAAGGCTGCGGTCCAGCCCTGGAGGCAGCAGGGTATGATACATCTTTACTGTTTAGATTTTCTTCTGGTAATTTTTCAGTTTCAAGAAATCTACGCTGGTTAAAATGCTGCAGTAATCGATACCACAGGTTATTCTTTTCTCTCTGCACTGTTGCATGTTAGCTTCCTCCACTGACGGTCGCAAGTGACGTGCAATTTATTTATTTTTTTTTTTTTGTCGAGTGCTTTTTCAGAGTGATCCATATTTTTAATAAATAGATTTTTATTCTATGCTCTTGATTAATGGTTCAGCAACAGGCCCAGTACAGATTGATTGTTGGAGCATCGAGGATAGTTTAGTGGTGAAGATGTAGGGGTTCCCCATGTGGAACCCCTTGTGCAACTACTACTGCTAATTTGTGAAAGTGCAACAATTTTTTTTATCTTCTCCTGCATTTCTGCTTCCTCTTTCTATTGAATTTTCTAAAACATTTGGCAACATTAGAATGTGCTGAGATAAAGTTGTTTTACAGCTACTTTTTTCCCTGCTAGCTCCAATGTTACAATGTATTTGGCTTTTCCATCCTGGTTGATTAGTTTATTTGGTTATCTACTAGTTACCAAATGCAGCAGTTTATTTTCAGCCTCGTTTGAAGTCGTTTTTAAATTAAACTTTAGTCTCTATCATGGAAGAAATACTTGTCCTTGTATTGACAGTAGTTTTTTTTTGATACCACTGTGTCAACATGTCTTTCAGTATACAGGAATAAGAGATTTTTCTCGACTGATTTGTTCTGATTTGTTGACTGTGTCTGACTGACCTGTTGTCCAAAGGTTAACTCCACAGATCTCCACTAACCAAAGGTAAATGGTAGAGACCAAAGGGGCAGGGCTTGTTATCAAGGTGACGTCAGCAGTTCAGTGAATGGAGGGTATTCTTTTTGACATGTCAATGGAAGCTTAGTTTCTGCTCCAGATGCACTATGCAAATTATGTCATAGGTTAGCCTTGTTTTGGTCAATAATAACTTCTTCATCTTGGAGCGCTCTGTCTCGCATTGTGCATTTCACATGAGATTTTCTTTAGCAAGAATGAAATGGTTGATACATTTGAGGAGGAAAAGGAAGTTTTTACATGACATTGACATTTGATTATTGTTTATATTTATTTCGACCATTTTTGTGAAATATAATTATTGCAACAGGCTTTATTGGACAGTATTTTGATCTGAATTACTATGCAGAGTGGCATTCTGTGTTTTTCTACAGAAAAGGGTCTTCAGGTCATTTATGGAAATCACTCCTGTGTCGCAACATTCCTGAATTTCATTCAAGTACATTATTAGAGTAGTGATGTCCCATGTAAGACTGTCCCAATATTGTCCAACACTTAATTCCGTAATTTGGTTACAGACCAATACCAATATATCTAATACATGCTGCGGTATAAATGCCAAAACAGAGGTAAATGTCTCATGTCTGATTCCAGAAAATGTATCAAGAGCTAGGTGTTGATATATTATTATCGAAGGAAAAACCTACCGATATCTTTGTGATATCACATAACTATGCATATATGGAGCCGATAATATCAGCCTGTCGATATTATCGGACGTCCCTAATTTGGAGGCTTTTATTGCGTAAATAGAACGACATAGAAACTGATACTGTGCCTGTGGTTTCACTGAAAGATGGACATCAATGACTCTGTTGTAGGTTGCAATGTAGTGATCGAAAAAAAGCCCCCAGCCGTGAGCCCCCCTTTCTGGCCTTTTCGCTCTCTCTTGCTCTCTCTCCCTCTCTTCCATACTCACTCCCTCCTTCCTTTCTCTCCTCCCTCCCTTTCGCTAGCTCCCTTTCTTTCTCCGCTCTTCCATCAGGCGGAGCTCTGTCTGTGTATATTTAACGGAGGTTCAAGATGGACGCCAAACAGGGTTAGTCTACTGCTTCCTTTTCCATTTCGCTCTATTTCGTCATTGTTCTTCTTCACCTTAACCTACGGCGTAAATCCGCCACGTTCTTGGTGTTGTTTGCATGCGAACACGGAGCCTTGCTGCAGGCGGCACCGGGACCTGCTGAGACCCGGCCCTCTGCTGCTGCTTTAGCCGCCACCGCCGCCTGCGGAGGTCGTGCGGGACGTTTTGACACTTTAGTCCCAAGGCACCGACACGGCAGCTTCTGCCTGTAGATCTCCGTATAGCAGATATTTATTAAAGTTTTTGGTGAATTGAGGCTGTAAATGGGTGTCATTTAGAAATTAGCGAACACGGGAACGATGAATGACGGGGTTTAGTTTGCTCTGAGGCGGCGTCTATTTTTAGCCAGGCTCCAGTGCTGCTAACACGCCTGATTCCATATGTAGCCAGGCGGCCGCTTTAGTACCACGGACCCTCCTCTTTCTCCACCTCCTCGTCCTTCTTTATCCCTCCATGCCTGCACCTGTAGACCAAGGCTGTCTGTCACTGAGCTGCGGCCTCCGTGGGTGAAAGGGGGCGGCTAACGAAGCTAACGGCGACGTCAGGTTAAGCTAACAGTCTGACATCGATCCCTGTGATAAAAACCTAACCCACATACTGTCGTAAAATGTATTTAAAGACGTACGAATAAATATAACGACGAAAAGTTAAGATAAAATAAATAACCAAGTAAATTACAATGTTTACTATTGATTGCTGGTAGCGCTAGCTACTCACCGTACGTTCTATTAATTTAGCATGGAACAATAACCTATGACGAAACGGTGTTATTAAGAAATAAAAGCTGATATTTGCCAAAAACAAGTTAAATAAAGTCTGCCATTTTAAAAAAATGATATAAGATAAGATAATGAACACTGATTTAGTCAATGTTCCAAATGTAAAATATGTCAAATCTGGTTAAGGAAATCGTTTGAACGTATTAGAGAAATTATTTTATCCTAGTAAAACAGTTTATTTCTGCTGTCTTGCAGTCTTTATCCTGGTGTCCTTCCTTCTCATTGGGCCTAGTTGTTCTGACACTTGAGTGTGGAGTTTAAAGTCTGTTCTTCTCATGTGAGCAGTGTTGCGTTTCACCCAGAATGATTTGGAATTAGTGCAGGATTCCTGCGTTCCTTTCTAGCATGTAGTAAATCTGACTCAGGGGTTTCGACTATATAATCGGACTTGTTTGAAATATTTCAGTGGGCTGTCCAATATATCGTACAGTTGGAGCCTGCGTTTACTCACAGATCCTGCTTTTTGTCTCTGTTAGGCCTTGGTTTGCATGCCAGTCCTGATTTGTGTATCAGGAAGTGTGGGCTGTAGATATGAAGCTCACCTTTGTCCCTAAATATATTAGGACAGAAGGTGATAAGAACAGTTCATGTTCTTTGGGTTTTAGGTAATAAAATATAACCTTGGGTAAATGAAACTCTAATGTTATTCCCCCTAAAATAATCAAAGACAACGTGAGAATCTCTCAGTAAACATTTCTTCTGAAGTATTGCCAAGTTTGTATCATTAAAACCATAAAGTGTATATGATATAAAGTCTGACAGTTGCAATGAACACAGAGCCTGCCGAGCTGCTGAAGGTGGAAACCTAAAACCGTCAGATTGTCAGCGTACAGTCTGACTTGGTGTACTCGCGTGTCGTTCCCAGTGTGAAAGCACAGGGAGTCGATGGCTCCACCAGGCAACCCAGGGCTCCTTCACTTCTAATATTGTCCATTGACCTGCCTGGAATTCCCTGGTGAAACATTAGTATGTGCTTAGCACAGACAGCAGGTCATGAGCTCTGCTGTCCTTAACCAGTGTTTCCCACCCGCTGGTCCTGACTCCACGACCACTCAGCCATTTCAACAGGTGCACACAACTTCCCCTATGGAAGGTGGCTGTTGCATTCTTTTCTCTAACGTAGGATAGAAAGCCAGACGTTTAACTTGGTCAGTGCCTGCTCCAGCAAAGGTTCAGACATCTACAAGGACAAACTGTTTTTAAGGAGAATTTGAAATATCTGTCTTTGTCATAACTGGGGTGTTGTTTCGTAAACAAACATTTAACTTCCAGTCGGAGGTCTGTTGTGGAAAAAAGCGTTAGCTTTATTTCGGTTATGAACAAAAAAAACAACTTTCTGAGTACAGTGTTGATTGAAAGGTTGTCCTGTTGGCTGTATCTCCTGATCGCCTGCAAAAGTGGGATTTAAATCGGACAAAGCTCCCTCTGCTGGTGTATGTCATTACTACTTTAGACAATCTCCTCTTTTGCTCACCCTATATATATATATTTTTTTGGTTGATCCTTTTGAAGCCACTTGTTGGACCTGCAGTTCTTGCTAACTCTAGAAAAGACAAAAGAAACTAGTACTCTAAATTGTCATTAAGTAGAATTTATTAAGATGGTGTAAAATTCTAGAGTTTTGTCTTTACTTTAGTTAAAATGGGACCCTATTAATCTCCATGTCTAACCAGAGAATCATGAGCCCAAACCATGTGATGGTCAAAACAAGGCTCTGACTCTCTAGGGAGAAGGGTCTGTGTCTGCCTGAGGACACAAATTCTCAGATTTTGTCAAAACCCAAAACAAATTGATTTTTAAAGTTTTTCCCACTGTCTTAAGATACAGAGAAAATCTGGTGCTTTCTCTTACTGGGAGAGTTTACACACCACTCCTTTTTGTCTTAATCATGCTTTTTTGGCTTTAAGATACAGCTTGACATGGTCGTATCATGTGACTCCTCTAAAATACCTCTGAAAGTCATAAAAGCTTTACTGTTACAAACTTCCTCTACTGTTCCTTCTAAAAAATGTGTTTCCCCCCCCCCTAAGATTTCCACACAGTAACTTATCAAACCAAAATGAGTCACTCTTTAAAAACCAGTGTCCTACATACAGCTTTTGATCAGTGAAGAGGAAACCCAAGGGCTTTAGTGACCCTGTCCAGTCCTCACTCTGTCCCCATCCAAAATCAAAAAAGATCTACATTGAGTGCTGCTCAAATAAACTTTGCTCTATATCTGACTTGGACGATTGCGTGACAGAAAACTGACTTAAAAGAATGAAACCACTTTTCTAAAGCAGCGGTCAATCAGTGATAAGTTCACAGTTGAACAACAATAAATCACCTATTTGAAAAACAATTAAAAAAAATCTTTTCAGAAAAGACGATCAACAGATTATCCAGTCATTTGACATCATCAACAGTTCTCGTGATAATGAAATGATCTGTTGTTTTCCTGACCTCCCTTCTCCTTCTCCTCCTTCTGTAGTGGTGGATCTCCTCTACTGGCGAGATGTGAAGACCACAGGAGTGGTCTTTGGCGCCACCCTGCTGCTACTCCTCTCGCTTTCGGTATGCAGCATCGTAAGCGTCTGCTCCTATATCGGCCTGGCACTGCTGTCGGTCACCATCTGTTTCAGGATATACAAAGGCATTCTGCAGGCCATCCAGAAGTCTGATGAAGGACATCCGTTCAAGTGAGTCTAGGAGACGGGAGTCTTCATATAAACCTCATTAAACTTCGTATAACCCTTTTTTCCCCGTCTCTTCTGGTTCTCTCAGGCAGTACCTCGACAAGCATGTGGCGTTGCCTGAAGATACGGTCCACAAGTACAGCGACATGGCTCTGGCCAAACTCAACAAGGTTATTCTGGAGCTGAGACGCCTCTTCCTGGTAGAGGACCTAGTGGACTCGATCAAGGTAAGAACTAGTACAGTATGGATGGAACGGAAGGTAAACATGACCAGAAAAAATACAGAACAAGTTCTAAAATACACCACAGAGAATCAGTGTAGTCCGATTTGTTTCTCAAGTATCTGGTCTGGTAAAAATGTTACAAACATGTCAACAATGTTATATGAAAGAAGATTTATTTGTTAAAATAACCTGTTGTCATGTGACTGAAATTTTCTTGAATTCTCCAGGTTGATTCAATAATTTATCCCTCTGTTTAAGTGGGTTTGCTGATCTTAGACTGTGATCTTTGGTCTTTGACACAGACACAGGTCTGAACAGGTCACACGGTCAGTTCAGCTGAGTGAATACTGCGGTGGTTGGTGTAGATCAGTGACACTGAGCCCTGCAGCTGTCGGCCTCCTGTCGTCAACTCTTGACCTGGAGTCCAAATCCAGATCTGAACACAGATCAGTCCTTCAGATTTCACAGCTGTTACCTGTGATTTGCTCAGGATATTTCTACTCCTAATAAAAAAAATAACCACAATTATGCCATCAGACCATAAAATTTGATACCTAACTTAGAAAAAACATTTTAATTACGATTAAATTACGTTTAAAAAGACTGGGAATATCATTTCCTGGTGTTGCTTTTTGTTATTGTTATCCAGTTGAGATATTTTTGAACATTCATAAAAAATAGAAAACCCAAAGTTTACACACAAAAATTGTAAACATGAGTTCTTTTATCATTTTACAGTTTGCCATCTTGATGTGGCTGCTGACTTACGTTGGCGCTTTGTTCAACGGCCTCACTATAGTCATTCTGGGTGAGTACTGTAGCAACAGTTTGTCATTTTGTATTTTCTTAGAGAAACCTATAGAGAATGTGAATTCTTTTTGTGCTTCACCTACTGGTCAAATCAAGGTATCGCACATGAATTTAAACTTGAGTCACGATTTATCCTATCTTCATTATCATTAAAGTAGTGAAATTAATATGTAAAATATTTACCTTCTGTTTGTTAATTTCTTAACTTTTTTTTTTTTTTTTTTTTTTTTTTACAGCTGTGATTGGACTTTTCAGCTGCCCGATCGTCTATGAAAAACACCAGGTAAACATGTTCATGTTCTCCCCTTGCCACATGTTCTAATCCCATTTTTCTTCTTTTGTTTTGTTATTTAGATCTATTATATTTCACTTTTAACCTTATTCACTTCCTGTGTGCCTTTTCTTTTGAATGCTTAATTTGTAGTTGAACTCCTTTAAGGTATTTTATTCTGTCTTTCAGACCCAGATCGATCACTATATCGGGATGGTCAACAATCAGATTAAGGACGTCGTTGGAAAGTAAGTTCTAAAAATCATTAAATAAACTTTTGACATGGAACATTCGTGTACAAACCCAGAAATGTTTTCCTCCTCCAGGATCCAGGCGAAGGTTCCTGGGATGAAACGCAAGGCAGAGTGAAGTCATGACAAGTAGCAGAGTTTGGATTCAGGAAGTCCTGAGCTGGAAGATGGTTGTGGGGTTAAGGGGCGGGGCTTATGAAGGAAGGCGGGAAGATAAGGAGGAGGAGGGGTTTGGCGAGGACGCAGCCCTTCTTTCTTTAGTTGTCAAGAATTAATAAAAAACACACAAAAACACACTTTTGTTCCAACAAAATTCCTCTCGTGTTTCCTGGTTCACGTCGGTGATGTCACACATGTCCCCTCCTCCCTTTTATTTAAAATTTCAGGTATTAAAATGTTTATTTCAGTGAAGTAAGAAACGCATTTTGATATGGATCAAAACTTCTGCATCGGGGGAGTTGAGATACTTCAGGTGGTTTTTACATGATTTTTTTTTTCCAGTTCGTTTCTTGTATTTACTGCGTGGTGAGATGACCGTGGGCGGCACTTAATCCTGTCCAACAAATGTTCCTAGATTTTTAATTTTCCCACCACGTCCTCAGACCTGGAGCTGTCGTCCTCAAAAACCAGCCGTAACTGCTGCAGCCTGACAAAGATTTTCTGTGATGGATAATGACGGTGTCTCCGACTCCTGATGAGGCAGCATGGGGGAGGGGCAGAACGGGGCGGGGCGAGGGCTAATGTAACCGTTATTATTATAAACAAAAACACGTCATCATTGCTTCAGCCTTTAGCTACCAACATAGGAAAACTCTACCGGACGAAAACATGAATTATCACATCCTTCAAAGTTATTACCATGTCATTGCAGTTGTTGTCGTGATAAGGGAAATCTTGTTTACGGTCATCCATATTAGGAAAAAAAATAAAAATAGGAGAAAAAAAAAGTAACAGGATTTAAAAAATAAAAAAAGCATACTGTCTGTGGAGCCGAGTATCTTAATACCGTTGCGACTCGATGTGATTTTGGGAAAACTTCCTTTGTTATGCAAAAGTCTTTGTGAATGAAAAACTTCATACTTCAGTTGTGACGATAAAAAGCTTCCTGTCGGGAGCCGTGTTTGTGGAATGCATTGTGAGATGTAAACAATTATCAATAAAGCTTCTAGAAGAAGAACACCTGCCTCTTGGTCTGTGTCAGGATACATACAGGTTTGGAGAAAAAGTTACGAGAAGACAGATTGAGATGGTTTGGACATGTTCAGAGGAGGGACAGTGGATACATTGGTAGAAGAATGATCCTAGAGATGGAGCTACCAGGTAGGAGACAAAGAGGAGATTGATGGATGCAGTGAGGGAGGACATGGAGGTAGTAGAAGATGGAGAGGACAGGTGAAGATGGAAAAGGAAGATTCACTGGTAATCCCTGAAACAGATTTCCAAAGGATCATCTTCTTTTGTCGTACAATTGTTTTTATTTCCAGGTTAAATGTGAACAACAGAATCTCCAACATGTTGGATGTTTGATTTCAGTAGTTGAAGAGGATGTCGTTCATGCAGATGTCTGGCCGCAGACTCTCCACGGTGCAGTCCGCCTTCTTCATGTCACACAGGCCGCAGTGGCAGCTAAGAGCCACCGGGTATGTGATGGTGGGGTCCACACCTGGAGGGCAGTCGGGGAGTTCAAAGGTCTTGTAGTGCACGTGTTCGTATGTGCACACCTGCTGGAACACGTTGAAGGGTGACTGAAACAGAGGCATCTTGTACAACGGCACCTTGATGTTTGGTTCCTGGGTCGAAGAACAAAATGTAGAAGACAAGTTAAATGACGAAGACCCTTGAGTTGGTATCTCAGTATATACAGTAGGCCTTACATAGTAGATAGAACTTTATTAAAATAAGGAAAGGATTTGTTCCTATATTGGGAGTAAGACTCCTTCTAACCTCTAACTACATGTGTCAAACTCAAGGCCCGGGGGCCAAATGCGGACCAGGGTATGACAAGGTTTTCTAGTATTAGTGGTGAGTCTTACATCATAGCACATAGATTTTTGATTATTTTTTATTTAGATAAGAAACTGGTGAATACAGATGTTGATTGTTGAACAATTAAGGTGTTTTCAATAATAAAATTTAGCCTTGTTTGCGGCTTTCTCCTATTTTTTAAGTCTGGTCCACTGTGAATTTGACTTTGACACTACTGCACGAGAAATAATGCTATAAACCAACAATACTCGATGGTAGGTTGTGACCACAAAAAAATACGAGCATCTGAGCCTGCACTTTATTTCCCAGCATACCTTTGTTCTGCAGTGTCCGCTACAAATGGTGGTTTCCACTGAGTGACAGATGGGACATCCTTCTTTCTCCAGAGACACCGTCTGATTGACCAGCTGACAGCCAGGCAGCATGAAGGCCGCTGCCCAGACAGGAAGTTGATACGTTAGTTAGATCTCCTTGGAGGAGTCCTGACTCTGGAATGAAAACTGAAATCTAAGTCTTATTATCACTGTCAGTTTACCTGCAGGAGTGAGCAGCCAGTCAGGTGAAGATGCTGTTAATAACAGCGTTAGTGTCAGGGGGACCATCAACCTGCGCATCTGCACTGCAGCCAACATCCTGTAGGGGGCAGCATGGTGTAAACAAAAAACATAATAATGTTTTTTTTTCGCACTAGAGCATTTTTTCTTTATTCAGTGATCATAAATACAGTTTCCATAATGGATGTTGAGTGACCAGCCTTACCTCTGTGCTGCCTGTGGGGTTGTGTTGAAGTTTGTCTCACGCTCAGCTTTTATGTGCTCTTCACTCTGGACATTTTCCTTTTAACCTAATTACTTGCTTCATTGTTTTTGATTTTCTGTTCCTGCTGGGATTAAAGTGTCTTTTCTGACACTGTCACATCCTGTTCCTCTCTCCGGATACAACGTCTCCTTCTAGGACACGGTGACAATTTGACACGATGAGACAGTTCATCTGCTGAAATAATTCATCTGCATGTTTTTATGGCAGCCTGGACGAGGAGTTTCATCGCTGTAAAGAAGTCTTCTTCTCTTTTTGGCTTGTCCCTTTATCAGGGTTTGCTACAGCAAATCATCTTTTTCCATCTACTCAATTTCTCTGTACAACTCCCACCTCCATGTCCTCCCTCACTGCATCCATCCTTCTCCTCTTTGGCTCCTACCTTGTAGCTCCATTTCTAGGATCTCCCAAACCATCTCAATCTGTCATCTGTCTAATCACCTCATTCCTGATCCTGTCCATCCTTGTCTCTCCTAAAGAGAATCTCAGCATCTTTAACTCCTCCACCTCCAGCTCTGTCTCCTGTCTTCTTCCTATTCCTAGTGTCTCTAATCCATCCATCATGGCTGGTCTCATCACTGTCCTGTAGAGCTTTTCCCTCACCTCAGCTGACTCTCTTCTATCACAGATAACATCGATGCACACAAGTCCAAAAATCAAATAAAAAATAAATACAATGTCAACATAAAATACACATTTCCATTCTTATCGTACAGACTTCCGCATACACTCTTCTCCAGGAAGTGAATCTTGTCACATGTGACTGGTACCAGTATAGAGAAGCTCATTTCAGCCTCCTGTGTCACCTGTCCCATATGGTCTAGCGGTTAGGATTCCTGGTTTTCACCCAGGCGGCCCGGGTTCGACTCCCGGTATGGGAACAGTATTTTTTAAACACAAGTCGTTAGTGTTTAACACTAACACTTGATAAGATATAGTTGCATCTTGTTTGTTATCTCCTATCTCCTACATCCGGTTTCACGTCTTCCTGTCGGAATAAATGTCTTTAAAAAATAAACCCAAATTTACCCTGATAAACATTACAAAATTAAACCTTTTTATTATATGATTAATATTGTGATTTTATCCTTTTTGGTTTAAACAAATCAGCTAAAACCTAAATTTGAACCAATAAAATGTAATACATTTTTATTAAAAAGCCAGTCAGAGTCGAAACCAGGCGTTAAATGTAATTAAATGACCAGTTTGTGTTTCATGTATTTGTCCATTCTTTTTTATATTATTTATAAATTGGTCATGTCATGTTCGGGATATCACATTTTCATGTGTATACGTGTTTTATTATTTCACTATTATTAGGTTATATCCTGTTTTTTAATAAATAAATACAATTGTTATATATCGTACATCGGAACTAAAGTTCCTCACTCATTTTTGCACCGGTTTATAAAATCGACCGGACCGAGCAGACAGCCACTACGCATGCCCAATGTTGAATGTGACGGAAGAAAATGTTTGACACCGGTATCTGTGATCTAACGTGTTGTTTTTTGTGTACATTACATTAATTATAAATCTGTACGGGGATCGCAGGTGAAAATGGCGGCTGTAGATGAGCAGAAAAATGAAAAAGTGAGTAAAATAACTTGTTTTGTAAGAAACGGGAAATTCGTTTTTGGTTTCAGACCGTAAATCGGAAAAGGTCACCACTGCGGAAGATGTATTTCCATCCGTATTCTTGCCATGCCATTTAGGACGATGGTTTGAAACAACATCACCATATGAATCTTTAATATTGTACGCGGAATGAACTGTGTCTGTGGTAATAAAAATTACGAGTATTGTTTTGTGACGAACTTTATCAACTTCTCTGGTAGTCTCTAATAAATCTTTTACATTTTAAATATTTAGATCATTTCATTTCTATATATTCATTTCTGTGTTTTTTACCAATGTTTTCCAGAAAAATGTCTAAATTAGAGAAACCAAGGTAAAAAACTGTCGCTGTTAAGTTTAATTACAATACATAGTTACTGAGCTCTGAAGAAGGTATTGAGGCATTTCAATTTCTGCCTGTTTTTAAGGGCATTTTTCATTAAACCTTTGTTTTTAAGGAATTTAAATAATAAAGATTGTATTTGTGCTCCTCCTTACTTTAGAGTTTCAAGCTCCTGGGAATTCTTGATGTTCAGAAGACTCCATGTGCCAGAGAATCCATTCTTCATGGAGCTGGAGGCTCTGTAGCTGCTGGCCTGATTCACTTCCTGATCACCAGTAGGTTTTCCAAAAATGTGTAACTCAGCATCAATTGGACGTATTTTAATATGGACAACTAGAAACCAGACAGGTGAATAATATTTAATGGCTCTCTGTGTTCACAGGTCGAGTAAGAAGATCATTAGATGTTGGATGCGCAGGTTTCTTACTGACCACCCTTAGCTCTTGGTACGTTTCTGGGAAAACTGATAGATTTTTAAATCTCTAAAGATTTATGTAAAAAATATTCTTACCTTCTTTTATTAAATTATTTGCATTGTTTTCCAACTATCTGTCATTATATATTTGTTGACAACTCCTGTGTATTTCAGTTGTCTTTCTTGTCTGTCGCCCTCTGCAGGCTGTACTGCAGGATAAACAACGCTAAGATTCGTGTTCAGCAGAGGGGGGTCCAGGAAGGACTGAAGAACAAGCTTATATATGAAGGATCAGGGATGGATCCTACTACTCTTCCTGAAGCAGGAGAAGAACATCTCGAACCTGAAACCAAAAAACCCTAAAAACTGAACTAGCTCTCACAGAGGGTCAGTGAATGATAAAACTGTCTGTTGAACATCTTGACTGTCTGGACAAAAATCAAATCGATTCTAGTAAGAGCCTTCTGGAGGTCGGCCTAGGTACTGCAAGTGACTGGATGTCTGAAGATTTGATTCAATAATTTCCTGTAAATAAATTAGAATTGTTTTATGTATCAGTGTTAAAAACCTTGGGAATATTTTAAATATAATATTAAAGACATTACTGAACACCATCAACTCCTTGTCTTGGTGCTTTATGTTAGAAGAAGGGGTAACAGTTGTAGGTGTTTATGGTTCTTGTCTAGATGTTAGAAATATGTCCTTTTGATGCGTACATTTTTCCAGAGATTTTCCTTTTCCATCTAACTCCAACTACCTCCACGTCCCTCCCTCACTGCATCCACCAAACTCCTCTTTTTCTCCTACCTGGTAGCTCCATCTCTAGGATCATTCTTCTACCAATGTATCCACTGTCCCTCCTTTGAACATGTCCAAACCATCTCAATCTGGCTTCTCTAGTTTTTTCTATAAACCTTTCTGTCTGTGTTGTCCCACTTAATTCAACTCCTCCACCACCAGCTCTGTCTCCTGTGTAATCCTAGTGTCTCAAATCCATCCATCATGGCTGGTCTCACCACTGTCCTGTAAATCTGTCCCTTCACCTTAGCTGACTCTCTTCTATCACAGATCACTCCTGACACTTTTCTCCGACGGTTTCATCCTGTCTGTATTCTATTCTTCTCCTCTCTTCCACAGTCTATGAATACATGTAGATAAATATAAACAGCCATAGTATTTATTTTTGTCCTTAATGGTTATTGACTATGATTTAAAAGCCTTGAAAACAGGAGTTTAAAATATTCATTTGTCTTCATGTCCATTGCTGGGTCACAGGGACAGCTGCCACCACCCGAATCAAATTGCACCACACTGTGATCCTTCCTGTAGGTGTTGAGCCGGTGCTATGTCCAGTGAACACCTCAGTGTCAACCTGGCAGCTGGTGGATTCAAACATGCTGCCTTGCAGATCCAAGTCTGCTTCCTTAACCGCTGAGCCACCACTGCTGCAAATAAAATGACTGACAGCAGCCTGGATTAGATTCACCTGGTTGACAGCCAACCATTAATCAGCCAATCACATGACGACTAATCAGTGCAGTGAAGATTAACAGCTGTTAACGGAACACAATGGAGAAAAAAAAGCAGTTTGATGTAAGTTTGATTTTAAATAGTGGTTTGCTTTTTTGTTTTTGGGTGAATTAGTCTAAATATTTCCAAACATACAGACCAGAGATGGAGATTTGAGTAGTTGTTCAAGCACTTGACCAGCTGGTGGCGTCTTACCTCAAATGACCAGACAATTTAAGCTGCGTTTGTTCAGATCAGGTCTGAAAATAGACAGACAGACAGACAGACAGACGGAGAGGGGGAGGGAGAGACGTATTAACTGGTATTAACACGTAGGTTCTAATCTTCAGCTGCGCTGCTGCTCGGTCTTATAATAGAAGTTTATCTGCGTGTCCGCGGATAAATAACTGCTGCGTCATGGATAACATCACATAGTGACACACGACGAGAGAGTGACAGGTCCACAGAGACACTCCGAGACACAAGGCTTTTATTTCCATCTATTCCTAAATGGTGCGTGAGTTTAAAAAAATATTAAAAAATGTTTTTTCCAACACACATTAATCCAAACTGTAAAAAACACTCTTGAATGTACAGATGAGGCAGTGACGTCAAGGTCTTTACCGTAAATCCCTAAGTGCTGCGTAAAACTGCAGTTTATCCCGATGCTCTTAAAGAAAGAGAAAAATACTTACTATGTAAGTACTTTGTACTTAAGGTTACTGGACAACAATATAGAATCCAGTTTTAAAGTTAAATTATACAAAAAAATATCTGAATCCCAAAATATATTCAACTTTACTACAAATGGTACGGAAGCTAACTACTATTAGCACAGTGAGTTACTTTTCAGAAGGACAAAATATTTTTTAGTACAACATGGTTGACTTCTTCACACTGAGTTAAAGTGGGGCGTATGACATGAAGTTAGTGTAAATATATGGATTATCGTGAAGTAACCTTGGAGCTAGATCAAAATATAAAGGTAATTAGCACCTGAGAATTAGCCCAACAATGTTGTTAGCCAAAATATAATTAATAGTTGTCCACAGACAAAAGTAAGGCCAGTTCACCCTAACAAAGAAACACCTAAAACAACTGTATTCCAGGGCATTGACATTTAAAGGCAAAGTCAAGAAGAAAACGGGCCAGGGACATGTTTACTTACTGAAACCAGCTAAGGGTTACTAACTAGTTAGCCAAAGTTTGACTCATAGTTCTTGTACATCAGGCTTCTCAAACTCACGGCCCGTAAAACAATATTTTGCAGCCCAAAACCTTGATGTGAAGTTGAATTTATAATAACAATTTATAGATTTATTCTCCAAATTTTATGGTAAATCCTACAGTTTTCAAAACCCTGATCCACAGCCTCCTTCTGGATCAGTGTTGTATTACACAGAATCCATGGGAAACTTTTTAAATTATTTTTTTCTTTTTTATTCAACACTGAAAGCTGATGTGGACCTTCTGTGAAATGATAGCATGGGTCGTGGCCCTCAACTTATTTGAGTTTGAGATCCCTGTTGTACATGATTTCGTAAGACAACAGAAGATCCTGAAGAAAATTACATTTCCTTCTTACATTAGTTAGTTAGTCCCTCTACTGTCCAAACATCCACACTGCCTTTAACATGAAGATTCTATCATTGGTTCCTGAGCCTCGGATTTCTCGTTGTGTTCCTCCAGGTTATGTTTTTTGTTTTGGATCCTGGCCTGAGTTTTGACGTTAAAAATGTCCCACGTCTCCGGGATGTAACCTTTGTTGAAGAGCAACGACGCAACATAGGAGAACCCCAAGATGGTCACCACCGCCCACAGCATGCAGATGGTCCTGATGGGTGACTGTTGCACGTAGATGCCATTCACCAGAGTGCACCCTGGGAAATGGATCACTGGCGGGATCCCCAGTTGTGGCTCACCACTCAGAATCCTCAGCAAGATCCCAGCAAAACAGCCTAGGACGGCGCCGTAACCGTTGGAGACCCTGAAGAAGAGGACGCAGACGAGCTGGGGCAGCATGAGGGTGTAGGTGAGGTCTGAGCGCAGGATCCAGATCATCAGGACGCTGTTGTCTAAGAAGGTCAGAGTGGTTCCAGCCAGGCCCACCACCACTACTGAGGCCCGGATCACCCACTGGATCTCCTGCTCCGAGGCCTGGAAGAAAGAACACTTTCCACGTTACTATTTCGCCTTCACTTTGTGATTCTTTTTCTGATCTTGAGGTGGGTCTTTGAACGCAACTGCTGCGACAGGACAGGAATCGCTGTATTTCCAGTCTAGACTAGATGTGATGGACATGGATGGTGTCTGAGTCCTGGTGTCCCCTCACCTGTGTTCTCAGGATGTTCTTGTAAATGTTGGAGGTAAATATGGAAGCTGCTGACAGCAGGGCGGAGTCTGTGGATGACATCACAGCTGCAGCCACAGCGCCGATGCCCACGATGGAGATGTAAGGGGGGGTGAGGTGCTGAAGGACGATGGGTAGGACCAAGCCAGTCTCACCCCGGTCATACGGAGACGGAGACCCATAGGAGGTCAGGTTCCAGTCTTCAGTGTAGAAAGGGAACCAATCAGGTGAATTTGTTGTCAGATACTTTTTCTGTTGAGTTACTCTTTTTAAGTGCAATAAGTTTCTTACTTGTTGAAGCTGCTGCTGCACCTAAGAGTATGGGTGGGATTCCCATCAAGGGGACGATGAAAGCAGCAGCATAGCAACAGATTTTGGCAGTGGACGAGGAAGACGCAGACAGTGTCCTCTGGTGGAAGTTCTGTAGGCCCAAGTTGCCTAGTCCCTCGGGGATGAAATAAAAAAAAAAATCTAAAGTTAAACCAACATAGGACAGACAGCTACATGGTCTTTTTTATCTCCTTTTTACCAGCAGCAGGAAGTTATCGATCCACCTCCACGCCCGGTCTCCTTCCACGGATCCGATCCATGGTGTCTGGAAAGTAAAATTCTTGGCTGTCTCTGTGATGTCCTTCACCGCAGGATTAATCAGAGCGAAGGGAACGCATAACCACTGAGAGGTAAAAATAAACGAAAAAAACCAAAAACTTTTAGTTTAGAATAGAGATTTAAAAGCTCGGGCTAAACCACTGAAAACGGCTCCTGACCTATTTTTGGGTCACCACCCACCAGAGAATTATAGATTTGAAGAAAAAACATCAAGTCAGTATTTGTTTCCAAGGCGATAAAAGCAGAAGGTGGCGCTGTGACTCACCAGACTGACAAAAATAAGGATGAGTTGGATGATGTCAGTGTAGGCGACGGAGTAGAGTCCGCCCATCAGAGTGTAGGTGATGGCCACGGCCGCGGAGATCCAGATGCTGACGGTGTAGGACAAGTCCAGAATCACACTCATGGTCACGCCTGGGAAACACACACAGACACACACACAGATATATTAAACCTGCATCTCATACTGGGCTAACTTTACTACCCCACACTGTGCCCCACCTCGGGGCATTTATGTAACATTCCATACTGGCAGGTGGCAGTGCCGACTTAAAGGGAATGCTAAGGATAAAGTGGGATCACAGCAGGACGTAGGAGAAAGTAAGAATGGAAAATAATAACGACTAGAAATTACGACTGACACAAAGGAGACTCCTCCAGCCTGGGTCATCGGAGGTGACCTTACCGTACTGTTGTTATGGAATAGTTTAGAAATTAGAGTCACCTGCTGTGACTCATGTTTCACCCACAGCTTTGATCATCAGCTGCTCCTGCGTCAGATGTATCTACCAACCACACGCACATATACACATATATACACACACACACTGTCCTACCTAAGCCTATCAGTGTTCCCGTCACCCACATGACCTCTGATACCAGGCAGGCCAATGACAGAGCGGCTGTCGGAACTTTCCCGTACTTGATCTGGAAAGGATCCATCATGGTGACATATTTGTTGTTCCTCATGGGTTCGGCAAAAAACAGGCCACCTGAAGAGAAGACGGGTCAGAAATGAGGACAAATCTGTGTGTAGTTGGACTGAGAGTGATGACTCGGGAAGTTCGCATTCGTGTCTTTGGCCACAATGGTTTCAAAGACCTGTGGTCATCAGCAACAGTAGGAGGTGGTCATGCACTCTATATTAAATGACATATAGGAGCAGGCCAAACTAAGGGCTGGGGGCCAATTTCAATCCAATTGGCATTTTAAACCGGTCCACAAAACATGTCCAATTGATACAATCAACTTCATCCTTATGACTTTTCCAGCCAATACCAGCATTTCCCCAAAAATATATCCAATAATATCAGTCCACTGATATCAGCTAAATTATTAATATCCCAATAAATCGGTAACGGTTTTTCCGCAGATTTTCAAAAGCCGAGGTCCCAGCAAATATGCCGCACACCTTCATGCTGTGTCATAAATGATGTAATCAAACCACACCTCAAGGCACAACAACAGTGCTCGATGCTACACTTTATGTCTGTGGTCTGGAATATTTGTAGAGGTTCTGGAGCCGTGCTTTGTCAGGCCTAATCACATTTGTAATTCTGTGATTCTATATCCCGTTTTATAGCCTGTTTGTTTTAAATTTACTATGTTAAGTGTCCTTAAGTGACCCGAAAGGCGCCATTTGAAAAAAAAACGTTTAATATTATTATTATTATGGTAAGTATTTCTCAGACATTTCCCAACAAACCTCTGCTTAATGAGAAGAATAATCGCTAACATTGTGTCAATGCTGAAATGTTTATTTGCCATTTAAAAGAGGGCTGTTAACTTTTTTATGAGTTCAGTCTGTGATGTAATGATTGATTTTGGAAAGTTATTCTGTCCAACACTAGGCATTTTTTTTACTTTAAATACTGCACAAAGGACTGTTTCCAACAAAGTAGTAAAAAAAAAGCACACACCACAATGTGTTGGCTTTTTCTATGGAGTAGAACAGTTGAGTAGGGAAATGTTGGCATTGCTGTAAACGTCAGGAGCTAATGACAATATAAAGTAATGATATCATTTGTTGTGGTTCTTCAGCCCAGAGTCAATGTCCTGCCATTTGGCTCATCACCACAGGGAGGTGCATGAAGGGGTGGTAGGTGTAGTGTGATTTGGGTGGAGAATCTTGGCTCATTGACCTGATAAACGGATGAAGATGAATGGATGCAACATGATTTGGACGGGTTAGGTGGAGCCAGATTTATAAGCCAAACAGGCTTAGTTTCCTCTTACATAACACTGAGTGAAGCCATGAAGCTAAATGTGCAAATTTGTTGAAGCCACGTCAGGATTTAAGAGGATAAATTTTTCTTTCATCATGTGATTTTTCACATGAAACTGGAATGTTGTTGTTTTTTTTTCCTCTAATCCCACCTCTCATAAGACGGAAGGTGTATTTCATTCCCAAACTCCCAGATATCCTGACAGCCTAGTTCTGAGCAGGTGTTAGTCTTTACATTTTTAAGAAATAAAATCATCACAGCTTAATATCCAGACATCACATTTGCGTCATTAGTTAAAAAGAAGCTGCAGTTTTTATGACTTGTTTCATGCTGCGTCACATTCAGTGAAGTCTCACCAATGATGAAACACATGGTGGCAGTGACAGGCATCACGGCCCAGAGCAGACCCATGGACGGGTTGTACACGGCCTCCGTGGTTCCCACGATGAAGCCTCCTCCCACCCATGTCGCTGCAGCAGACACACACACACACACACACACACACACACACACACACACACACAGACATGTTAACATACAGGCAGATGGTTTACCATCTCCTCACAGTTACCTGATATCAGAAACCAAACCGCTGATGTAACTTTAATTGCAATTAAATATACAGAAGAACTTGATCTCAGATGAATTAGTTTGATGTAATGTAAAAAATTGACCCTGGTTCTTTATATAATTCTGCAGCACAGTTTCAGCTGTTACTGCCCTGGGAAATTTAACATTAACGTATCAGTATCTGCCCCATAAAATACATTTTATTAAAATGTTAAGCAAAGATACATAAGATTTTTTTTTTTTTTTACACAATGCAGGGAAGTCTAAGACGGGTTCTAAGGGGTTCTGAGACGTTGACCCCAGTTTTGGGGGTAAATGGTGTCGTATATCATTATAGGTTCATATCGGTACAGGTGAGTTGAGTGTCTGGAAAATATCGGCAAAAACCAGATATTGGACGATGCTAGTTTTTGACTGACTCAATCATTTTGGTTTACACTCACTGTTGTGTTGGATCTAGTTGTCAACAGTTTTCCTTGGGTAACTTTGAACAAAGGTTGGTCTAATCTTTATATATTTTTAAACAATTTATATTAATCTAATCTCTTTAGTTGAATCAGATCAGATGTTGTAGTTATTTTTAGGCTAATTTTCTGTTATGCACAAAAAAACGATAAGTTAACATTTACGTTCCGGTCCATTTAAATGATGATTATTGTTAAGTAAAAAATGTTACAAATCTTTTTTTAACTCCTGGACCATTTACGTTCATATTTATATTGTTAAAAGGGTGACGTCCTGTATTTTTCCGACTCATTTCTTTTTATCTACGATCAAATCGGTCAGTTTTATGTTAAAGAATGTCTAATATTAGAGCCATTTCTGAAGCATCATGATGTGGCGTCGCCTTATTTTCTGCCATAACCTCAGAGCCGGACAGACGGAGGATAAAAAGCCGCGGTGGTGGTGGTGGTGGTGGAGGAGCAGGATGGACGGAGGACGGTGGACTTGCCTGTCATGGTGAAGATACCGACCACCAGGTTGATGCCTCTGTTTCCCAGCAGAGCCATCTCCGTCCGGTCCCCGTCGCGGCTCTTTTCCGCCTCCCGCCGGGACTTGACTGAAGCCCAGATACCGATGAAGAGAACCAGCAGGTAGAAGACCATCATCACCGTCACACCGGCCACGTTGAGAGCCATGATGGCCACGGAGAGAACAGCTTCGGCCAGGGAGAAGCTCCGACTTCAGGACTGTCTGTTCACAGACACAGCGCCAACACCGGTCACAACCATCCAACACCACCACCTCCTCCTTCACCCCGTCACCACCTTCCTCCTCCTCCTCCTCCTCCTCCCTGCTGGTGAGGCTGCTGCTGCTGCCGAGAGGACGCACCGCAGTACGCATGCGTGAAGACCTGACCTCGATATAATAGTGCAATCTGGACAAAAGAGCCATAAATCTGCCGCCACCCGCTGCGTCTTTATGTCCGACCCTGAGAAGCTGACATTTGTCCTCCGACCTCTAAGTCCGTCTCCTGCTGTGTCCTCATATATGTCCTTTTGTCCAGAATCCTTACAGTGGTCAGGAACTTGATGCAAACGTTGTTAAACTACAGTTGAACCTCGCAACAGCTCGTTAGTCGATTAACTCGTATCTAGATTGCATTTAAATATAACTAAAAACCAATATATTTGTTCCAGAAAATTCCCAGCAATATACTAAATAATAATGAAATGAAAAACATACATAGATATAAACAAATATATTAATATAAAATATAATGATAATTAAGAAATTCTTTATTTTAACTCTATATTTTATGCTTTGTACTATTTCAAGCTTTTTTGTTGAGCTGGAAATTTACGCAAACAAAGTTGACATTTTGAGGGACACAGGTGGCCTAGTGGGTAAGGACCTGGACTTGGGGTTGCAGGTTCCAATCCACTAACTGTGGTTGACTTTGGTGATGGATTATAATGCATTTTTTGCCGAGAGAGGGCATAAAGGTAGTTGGAGTTATAGAGTTGAGGACAGAGGACAGGGTGAGATGGAAATAGAGGACTAGCTGAAAGGAAGCGAAAGAAGACATTTCCTTGTGTGTTGTGGTGTATCGCAGTAATAAGTAGTTTTCTTTCCTCCTGTTTTTCTTAAAAGTTAATTTTTTTAGTAGTGGATCCGTTACTGTATGAGAGATGCAGCAGTCTCCACCACTGCCACCCAAATCACACTGCACCATACTGTGATCCTTCCTGTGGGTGGAGAGCCCTCTGAATGTTATGTGGGTCGGTACAGTGCCATGCTCTCAGCTCCACAGTGGTCACCTGGTGGGCAGCTGGTGGATTGGAACCTGGAGCCTTCTGGACCCAAGTCCTGTCAGAGTGGAATAAGCAGAGCATGGATCTTAATGTGGTTTTTAGGGTGAAAAATAACCAACAGACTAATATTCTCAACTAATATTCAAACAACACAAATGTGAACCACTGGGAATCCAAATCTACATTTCCTGCATCAGGATGACATCACTCAGTTTCCAGGATGTTAATGGTGATTAGTCTGATTCTAGACCAATGAAAAGCCTACGTAAGATTCTGAAAGACATTGACTGGATTCAAATAAATTGCAATATTCAAGAATCAAGCAGAAGATGCTTTTAGAAAACAATTCTGGTAGGTTGACTCTTCAGAGGGAGGGATGGGAGGTGTTTATTTGGTAGCATCTAATCTCCTCTAAGATGTTATTTCTATGAGACCTGTTCACTATTGTCCTATTGGTTGACATGTCTGTCAAGTTGACCAGGGTTATTTTAAGAAGATGTTCCCTGTGTGGAATGCATGTTGATGGTGTCATGCAGCAGGTGCCAAGTCCTATATCTATGTGGAAACTGGTGCCCCAGACCCTGACCTGGAGATTAGAACTTTCACACGAGGTGAACCCTAGAGTTCCACATCTATGACAGAGACATTACCTCTGAGGCCCGTTAGGTTATTTATTGATTGAGCATGAAAGACAGAACCTTTTTAGGTGACAGCAGATTACTATAAAAATGACTCTATCTGTTGAAGATGATTTTCGTGTCTTTCTTCAATTCCTGCCATTTGTTTTTAACTTAACAGGAGTTTTGACCTGTCTTCCTGTGTGTATTTTTATTTTTATACTAAAGTCATGTCTCGACTGGTTTCCCCAGTTCTGTGGTCGCGGATGTGAACGATTTACATTTGCTGAAGAAGGAGGTTCTAATCTGTGGATGACAGCTGAATATGATAAAGGACTCATCTAATTGGCTGAACACAAATAGTTTGCCTCTGACCACCAATGACTGACACTCGTGCCACGATAACAAATGTCCCTGTCCTTGGGAACATCAGTACCATCACTAACTCCTCCTCCACTGCAGCACAGGTGGCCATGGTCATCGAATGGCTGACCTTGGGTATCGGACTTCCCACTCTTGGACTGGCTATTTATGCCCTCAGGAATCTCTGGTCTGTAAACACTCATAGACAAATACTGTAACCTAGCATTGCATTATTTTGTGTTTTGTTCCTATTTCCAATCTTTATCAGCATAATTATGTAACATTGTGGATATTGCTGTTGTTTTCTCTTCAATTATGAAAATCCAAAATTGGATTTGTCAAATTTGCTGGCACTGCACAAAGGGTCCTACAATGTTTACCTCCGTTTTGGGGGCAACCTGTTGCATATATCGGTATCGCTTGATATCAGAAAGATACCAAAACTCAATCCTATCCTTACAATCATATTCTTCTCTCTCACAGGTGAGGGTAAAATTCCCGTTTACATCTTGTTCCTCTTGGTGTCTGCAGTAGCGCTACTTCCACTAAAAGTTTATGTAGCAGTAGTGCTAGTAGCGCTTGTTCCGCTGAAAGTTAACGCACTACCACCAAACCCTCAGCCTTTTATTAAATTAAGGAAACAACAGACAATAAAAATACATGAATTTTTATTCAGAAAAATGTGGCTGTTGACACACGGTTGGATTCATGTGATCATTGAAAAGCCTTTGCACCTTATAATTAACTTAACTATAATTAACTTAGTGAGATTAATGTGGCATTGGAGGGACTTGGGTTTCTTTCCTTTGGTGCAGACACAGGTCAGGTTTGTACATTTAAAGACAAGCAAGTCTCACACACACACACACACACACAGGGATTTCAGCTGAATTAGCAGAACTCAACAATTTTCCATCTAATACTGTCATGATGTTCCAATACCAAAAGGTGCGTTTGGTCATTTAGACCAGTGGTTTGAATTTTTTAGCCAAAACCACAATAAAGTAACACTGCAACTGGTACATTTTTATTCATATAACCACTCATACAGTAGTTTGTGACAATAGTGTTTGGAACAGCAACTAAATGTTCCATAATATGAGAACCATCAATTTTGCAATTACAGTGTTTAGTTTTGTTTAGTGCTTTCATTCCAGCACAGACAGTCATGTCCTGGTTCTCCTCTGGTCCTTCAAATGTCGGTGTTGACTTCTGAAGATTGTGTGGGTTTTGGCGAGACTGATTTTTTTCTAAGATCCACCAAAAAAATAAAAAAGGAGTTAAAATTGTGTATTTTGGACCCAAATTAAAATCATATCTGATTCAGATCTCCACCAACCCTGACTCCTCGATTTCTTCGATGGTCTCCGGCAGCCTGAGGCCCCGGGTCTCTGGAAACAGCAGAGCAGCCAAGCCTGCAGTGATGGTGATGGAGCAGAGAATGATCTGCGGGATAATGGATTATAAGAGATGTGCAACATTAACTTATTGCTATTTTGTAAATATTGTTAAAATAGTTAATTTTCCATTCTGATATCAACTGATATAAACAGGCAGGGGTGACGTGAAAGTCAAGAAAGTCAAGTGTTACCTAATCACTAAAGGTATGGGTTAAAGTAATGTTTCCTGTCAATCAGGATCAATCATTAATCAATTGATTAATAGAATGAGCTGTAATGCTGCCATCTAGTGGCTTTAATATTCATATACAGCAGTTTTTGTCATACTGGCTGCAGAACAGGAAACGGCACAATCAGGTTCACCTGCACTCAGCAGCTGAAGCTGATTGCTGGACATTTAAACAGCAGCCACACACTGCTCTGACAGATGGTGCTTAGACGTGGTTGGACGCTCTCGTCCTGGAAAGGTCTGTGGCGCTCTGTTGGATCCAGGTCAAATCTTGTCTATTTTTTGTTTTTATTCCTCAGAATAATCTGAAAAAAAATCTGCTGTGGTGACGGAATCAACATAGCGAGGGCTGCTTCAACACTTAGACCGAAGAGAGTTTGGATTTTTTACTTTTTGCCGCCAAGTGGAGATTTCTTTTGGTAAGAGACTTTTTGTTATTTAAAACGTATTTGTTATGCGTTACTGCTGAATCACTGCAGTAATCACAATCTATCTCTGCATCAATCTTGCTGCTGCATTTGGGCCCACGCCTGGTGACCCTAGCAGATTGTTTCCCAGAAACTTTGCGCATTTAATTAGCCGTGTCTGTCTTGCTCAAGTTCCTACGTTGCATCAACCTGATGTGGTTTGACGAAAAAAAAAAAAAGATCTGCATAGTGTGGAAAACAGCAAAGAAGGAACCCTTAAGACCTGAGGTAGAAGAATCCAGATGTCCTCAAGCAGCAGGATGAGAGGAGCCACGGAGACCCCCAGACGACTCATGAAGTTTGCGTAGCCGAGAGCATTCTGTCTGAAGATAAACACAGGGAAGTCACGAATGTCAGAAGAACAAATTCTGTTTTTAATGTTTTCAGTATTGAATTATTTGAACTTTTCTTCTATACTTTCCACACAGTTTCTAGGAATAAAAGTGAGTAGTTTGGTTTTCTCAATAAACATCATCTGCCAAGACCACTGATTCTCAACTGGTCTGGGATCAGGCCCACCATCACCCCCTAATGGTGAGCCATGACCCAAAAGTTTCGACTTTCCTAATTTATTTCATATAACATTCAGTGACACTTCAGTAACTGTACTACAAAAGTTGAGGGTGGAGGATTTGGGCAGCTGAGGATCTGGACTGGCCAAGACCACGTCCATGAGGCGCCAAGACCACGTCCATGAGGCGCACCGTACTAAAAGGCATGGTCTCAGTTTTGTGTGCTATTACTATATTAAAGGATACAGGTGGAGATAGAGGACAGGCAAGCCAGGGTGTTGCTTGGGTCCATGACCACTAGGAGTCACTGTCCAAAACTTTTTTTTTTTTTTGTTGCTTGCACCTTTTGGGTGGGGACCAGGGGCATAGCCAGACCCCTTAAAATGGGTGGGCCCTGAAAAAATTAGGGTGGGCCAACCCCAAAGTATTATAGCCAAGTTTATCAGCCCTCTCATTGGATTGGGTGGGCCTGACTGACAAGTGGGTGGGCCCAGGCCCACCCGTGGCTACGCCTATGGTGGGGACCCCAGTAAAATCTGGGTTGGACCCCAGAGACCCTAGCACCAACCCTGTGTGCTGGTCGGGGAGGCTGCTGTCCCTGCCTCTAAACAACAACATTTTCCACATCTTTACAGGAAGTGTTGTTTTATTGATTTGATCAGTGAAAAAACCTGCATCACAGCAGAGGACAAACAATCTCGGTGTCTTGAGGATTGATCATTGTTCATTTCCTCTGTGGTTTTGTGAAATACATATATTGACCTAAAATCCTCAGACGAAGAGTGAGATAAATGTGAAAAACAAAAGTCAGGCAGCTGAGATAAATCTGATCTGCACTTGTGTCATTCTTTCATTAACTCTTAGCCACATCCTCATAATTGAGTCTGAACGTTTTTTAATTATTCATCACTTAAGAAATTAAACAAATGTTTCAGGGTGACGGAGGTCTTTCGAGTGTGTGACCAACCTGATGACCGTGGGGTAGAGCTCTGAGGTGAAGAGGATGACGGTGGTGAAGGCAGCTTCAGACAGGCCCTTTCCAAGAATAGCAACAATAGTGCGGACGAGAAACAGATCTACAGACAACAAGTAGAGGCTGCTGTGACTGTCAGGAGACTGAGAGGCTCACAACATGATCGGAACCACAACCACAGGCTGGAGATAACAATGGACCAGTGGTTCTCCACCAACCAGGAAGTGAGGCTGATGTGAAAGCATTAGTGCCATAAAGGAACCTGTTTGTCAAAGACAAATGTTGCACCACATGGGGACTCCATCTACCTGCATCCATCAATCTCCTCTTTGTCTCCTACCTGGTAGCTCCATCTCTAGGTGGGTGAGATGTGTATAAGAGACAGCCCTCCTCTGAACATGTCCAAACCATCTCAATCTGTCTTCTCTAGCTTTTTCTCCAAACCTTCCTGTCTGTGTTGTCCCTCTAATCTCCTCATTCCTGATCCTGTCCATCCTTGTCTCTCCTAAAGAGAATCTCAGCTTTTTTAACTCCTCCACCTCCACCTCCACCTCCAGCTCTGTCTCCTGTCTTCTACCCCTATTCCTAGTGTCTCTAATCCGTCCATCATGGCTGGTCTCACCACCGTACCCTTCACCTTGGCTGACTCTCTTCTATCACAGATCATTCCTGTCACTCTCTGACTGTTCCTTCCTGCCTCCACTCTATCCTTGGATAAAGAGATAGATGGATGGAGCTTTATTGATCCCATGGGAGTGCCTTTCGGATAATGAAGTTTTTTTTTTCTCCTCAGTCTCTTCCACAGTCTCCACTCCTCTGAACCGTTGATCCTCCGCATCTAAACTCCTGCGCCTACTCTGTTCCTTGTAACCTCACCATTCCACTGTTCCTCCTGTCATTCACACACATTTACTCTGTCTTGCTTCGACCATTCCTACTCCTTTCAGTCCAAACCTCCACTTCTGTAGGTTCTTTTCTAGCTGCTGCCTACTCTCACTGCAGATCACAATGTCAGAAGGCAGCTTCAGACAGGCCCTTTCCAAGAATAGCAACAATAGTGCGGACGAGAAACAGATCTACAGACAACAAGTAGAGGCTGCTGTGACTGCCAGGAGACTGAGTGGCTCACAACATGATCGGAACCACAACCACAGGCTGGAGATAACAATGGACCAGTGGTTCTCCACCAACCAGGAAGTGAGGCTGATGTGAAAGCATTAGTGTCATAAAGGAACCTGTTTGTCAAAGACAAATGTTGCACCACATGGGGACTCCATCTACCTGCATCCATCAATCTCCTCTTTGTCTCCTACCTGGTAGCTCCATCTCTAGGATCATTCTTCTACCAATGTATCCATTGTCCCTCCTCTGAACATGTCCAAACCATCTCAATCTGTCTTTTCTGTCTTTCTCTCCAAACCTTCCTGTCTGTGTTGTCCCTCTAATCACCTCATTCCTGATCCTGTCCATCCTTGTCTCTCCTAAAGAGAATCTCAGTTTTTTTAACTCCTCCACCTCCAGCTCTGTCTCCTGTCTTCTACCCCTATTCCTAGTGTCTCTAATCCGTCCATCATGGCTGGTCTCACCACCGTACCCTTCACCTTGGCTGACTCTCTTCTATCATGGATCATTCCTGTCACTCTCTGACTGTTCCTTCCTGCCTCCACTCTATCCTTGGATAAAGAGATAGATGGATGGAGCTTTATTGATCCCATGGGAGTGCCTTTCGGATAATGAAGTTTTTTTTTTCTCCTCAGTCTCTTCCACAGTCTCCACTCCTCTGAACCGTTGATCCTCCGCATCTAAACTCCTGCGCCTACTCTGTTCCTTGTAACCTCACCATTCCACTGTTCCTCCTGTCATTCACACACATTTACTCTGTCTTGCTTCGACCATTCCTACTCCTTTCAGTCCAAACCTCCACTTCTGTAGGTTCTTTTCTAGCTGCTGCCTACTCTCACTGCAGATCACAATGTCATCTGCAAAAATCCTTGTCCATGGAGACTCCTGTCTCACCTCATCTGTCAATCTGTCCATCACTAAAGAGAACAAGACGGGGCTCCTTGATGAAATCCCACCTCCACCTTAAAGTCTTCTGTCCTTCCACCTGCACACCTCACCACTGTTGTAGTGTCCTGCACCAATCTAACATACTTCTCTGCCACTCCTGACTTCCCCATACAAATCTGCAATCCCTCCCTTGGTATCCTGTCATAGGCCTTTTCTAAATCTTAAAAAACACGATGCAGCTCCTTCTGATCTTCTCTGTTCTTCTACATCTCTAAGGCATAGATTAAATCTCTGGTATTCTTCCTGTACTGTTCCACTGCAGGAACAAATACTTGAAGTACCACTAGTTAGTTTGCCCTTCAAGTAATATAAAAATATTTAGATAATTGGTGATAGTCATAATTAAAAGGGAGACCAACCTTTGTGAAGAACAATATTTATGGCTATGCAGATCCCTGTCAGCAGCAACGACCCCGTCAGACATCTCCTGCGTCCAATGACGTCCAGGAAACAGTAGACCATCAGTTTGGCGGGAACTTCAATGGCTGCGTAGATGAAGTGAGTGAGGAAGATGTTCAGACCAAAGCCACCGATGTTCAGACTGATGCCATAGTAGGTGGAGGCAACACCAAACCTACACACACACACACACACATCACACACAGAGGATGGGAGAGGGGTAGGAGGAGATATGTTGTCCTCACAGGGGACATTTCCTAGTGGGTGAAGTTCAAGATTCCATTTGGAGTTGGATTTTTATTTCCATTCTTTATTTTTTTTTTATTAATAATTGAACCTACCATGTAATCCCTGTGACCAGGGTGATTTTCCTGATCTTGGGGGTCTTGACCAGATCAAGGTAGGTGTAGTTTTTATCTTGTTTTTCATCATCAATGAGAGTCTGTGAAGATAAGTTAAAAAAAAAAAAAAAAAACACACCACCATTATAACGTCTCTCACAATCTTCTCTGAAGGCTTCATTTTGTCCAGAGACCAAACCTCCAGTTTGATGGTAGTTGTCCTTTTGTTGATCTTTGCACATCTGTCCAGGTAGAACTTAGCCTTCTCCACCCGACCATTAACCAAAAGCCAGCGAGCAGACTCAGGAAGCCACCTGTAGGAACATTCCATGAGAACCTCCTGATGTCAAACATTACTGTCTCTACTGCTGTTTTGTTTTCTATGCAATACTTATTCTTGACACAAGAGGGCACTGGCTGTGCTGTCAGTGGGGGACAGTCCAGGTCAGTTCCTCAGGTCAGGTCAGAAGATGAACCAATAATGTTCTTCACTCACCACCAGGTGACCACGGCCAAACTCAGAGGCGTCGTAACAACTATGAGGAGCGTCCTCCAGTCTCTGACCAGGAAGGCCAGTCCGGCCAACATCATGTTGCCCAGGGCCCAGGACAGGCTGCCGATCACTCCCACAAATGACCTGTGCTCCGTGTCCACCCATTCAATGGCTGAAAAAAGACGAGAGTAAATCAACCTTAAGTCCATGTAGTCAGAGTCAGAGGAGACACTAGTTGATGTTCACGCCAAAATAAACTGGAAGTTTGTCCGTACTGAGCACCAGTGAGATGATGCTGATTCCTGTTATTCCAAACCCAGTCAGAAACCTCAGGACTGCAAAGACAACATAGGAATTGGCAAAGGCGCTGGACAATCCCAGCACGATGGTCAGGAGGTAGGAGGCCAGGAGAGATTTCCTCCTTCCATACCTGCAGGGTTAAAGAAGAGACTGACTGTGGTTCCACTGCAGAATCAGGAGCTACGGTCAGTGACATAAACAAGGTGAGGCCCAGGAGAAGACTGTAGATGTGTTTCTCTACAGGTGAAAGTAGCAGAAAGTAGTGATACAGGCACAGAATTTGACAAAGAACTGCGATTCTTTTGTTAAAAGTTTCCTAAAAATGGTGGACAGACATGAGCTGGTGTCCAGAAGTCCTGCACCTACTTGTCACAGAGGTATCCAAAAACCACTGCTCCCAGCATGACGCCCAGGAAGAAGATAGTACTGGAGGTCTTGGTCAGACTCTTTTTGTCACAAACCAGGTCCCACTGAAAAAAAACAATAGATTTCTGAAGGAATTTCCATTTTCCTTCTTAAATGGACATTTATCAATTATAATCTCTTTCCCTTGTTCCTATTTAGATGTTTCCACAGCAGATCATCCTTTTCCATCTCCCCCTGTCCTCTGTATCTTCTACTCTGACTCCAACTACCTCCATGTCCTCCCTCATTGCATCCATCAATCTCCTCTTCTACCATTGTATCCACTGTCCCTCCTCTGAACATGTCCAACCCATCTCCATCTGTCTTCTCTAGCTCTTTCTCTAAACCTTCCTGTCTGTGTTGTCCCTCTAATCACCTCATTCCTAATCCTGTCCATCCTTGTCTCTACTAAAGAGATTCTCAGCATCTTTAACTCCTCCACCTCCAGTTCTGTCTCCTGTCTTCCCACGTAAATCCCACAGAGATCATAATTGACAGAGTTTATTTTTATTCTTATGCAGCTCAGAGACACAAACGTGCCGTGGATGTTTCTTTTCTCTGGGCTAAAATGTATTTAAGTTGTTATAATTTACAAGAGGTTTATTATCTAAGTGATTGTTGAATCAATTCAGCCGAGATAGTATTAAAGCACTATATACATTATCTCTTTCCATAAATATAAAGTGTCACCTATGCCCTCTAGCGGTAACTTTCTAGTGGGTACAGTAGTATTAGATACTGGTACAAAAGCCTAGAATGCCCTCTAGTGGCTGTCAGTGTAAAGTGTAAAGGTGTAACTTATAGTTTGGAAAATACAATCATAAATGTCAAAGTGTTGTCACCTCTGAGGTGATGGTGGAGCTGAAGGTGGAGTTGTCATAAATCCACCCATCCTGACATCTGACCGTCGACGGCTCCTCCACGCTGCCATCTTCTGAGGTGTTGGCCAACAGATGGAAGTGAGGTTCTGCAAACATCTCACAGTTTTTCAGGTTCCCGTCTTCCGTCAGAGGAATACTGGTCCTCAGTCTCTGCTCTAGTGATAAATTCCTGAAACTTCCATCTCTGTCCAGACGACTGAAGTCACAGTGATGAGGAGGAACTGCTGCAATGAAGATGTTCAGTAGGAAGTGACACGGGAGGAGGATTCTGGGCATGGAGACGAGGAAGATCAGGATGACCTGGTATCGGCCAAATCCGTTGATCTCATCGAGGATGTTCTCGAACTTCATCCTGAAGGTGAAACACAAACAACCCTAAAGAACTTCTCAAGGAATGCACCAGGAGGCACCTATTGTGTAATAGGTTTGTACTACAAATCTTACTACAGCTAAGTACTGTAGGCAGATTTGTAGTTGTAGTAGTCGAAGTATTTAACAACACAACAGTATAATGTATAGATTTAACCCAACACTGAAAAGAAACACTTTTTCAGTCACCATCTGTGCAAGTTCTTCCACAGTTTTTCACACACTGTTGCTGGTATTTAACCCATTCCTCCATGAAGATCTCTTCTGGAATAGTGAAGTTTTGGGACAGTCACCGGGACACATTCCCAGATTCCCTCCAAAGTTTTTTTTATAATGGATTGAGATCTGGAGTCTGGGCCACTCCAGCACCTTGAAATGCTTCTTAGGAATCCACTCCTTTGCTGTCCTGGTGGTGTGTTTGGGTTCATTGACCTGCTGGAAGACCCACCCAGGTCTCATCTTCAATGCCTTTGCTGATGGAAAGAGGTTTGGATCCAAAAACCCAGGTATCAGTCGTCCTGGTCCCTCAGTAGAAAAACAGAGCATTATGTTTCCAGCCCCTGCTTCACAGCAGGTCTGTTGTTCTTTGGATGCAACTCAGAATTCTTTCTTCTCCTGAGGTTTTCTCTTCTCTTCTTCTGGATCATCTAACTGCTCTGTAACCTCTGTTACTTGAGTCCCAACTCTCTGCAGGTGGATCACCAGGTCTCCATGTGTGGTTCTGGGCTGTTTTCTCAATGATCTTGTGTTTCCAAGCTCATTTTCTAGTTGAAGACTTACCTATTGTCTTCCCAGCCTGGTGCTGGTCGACCATGTTGTTTGAAGTCTGTCACAGAACTGACAGGTCTGTGTGAGCCATAAAATCCTGCTTGTTTTCAGATGATCATGTAGTTATTTTACAGAGGTTCTCAGAGCGGAAGAACTTGCACAACCGTTGCCTGACTTTATACTTTTTGCGCGACTGTAACATATATAATGAAACAGAACTCCATCAAAACAATCATCTAAAAACTAACAAAATGAAATAAAACGTCCCGGAGTGAAGTTTCTCTCACCTGTGGTTGCTTCGACGTGGTTCTGGACAGAGTTTCTCCTCAGATGAATGGTTACCTTTGATCCATTGCAGTGGAGCTGAGATTTTACGATTACTCTTTTTACATTTACAGCTTTGTCAAAGGTGACATCGTTAATCTCACAATCTTTTACTGCGCTGCTTCAGTGCAGTCCATGCTACACTCAGGGTGATGCCAGGTCTTTCGAATAAACGCATGTCCTCACAGTCAAACAAAATGAATGATTTAACACAATACGACTAACGGTTGAAGGATCATGTGGAGGTGAACGATTATGTGCAGTGGAGGGAAAATGTAACAAGTTCTGAAGCTTATTTTTGCCTTGATGGTGTAAAACTGAAAGAAATGTTGAGGGTAACTTTCATTTATAACTTTTTTTATCTGCCATTTATTTCCCCATCTCCAGCAATGTTGTCATAAATGACCCAGATCTTTGACTATATCATAATGTCAGCTGATACGTATCTGTGGAGATACACGAACACAGGTGGATCTAAGGACAACAGGGTTCAGGAAAATTAAGTTATAGGTTAATTAGTAAAGTAATCAATACTAAACGATTTTTTTTCTGCAAGGATAAAATTATTTTTTAATTTTAAAATATAACTAAACGTGCATTTTTAAAATCAAGACCAATTATTTACCATATCGGGTTCCTTAAACACTGTGATTTGGGTGTCAGTGGTGGAAACTGCTGCCCATGTGTTGTGTAACTTGTGTTGTTGTTCATCCAAAGTTTTTTGGGAGATTTTGACTGCATTTATCCCACCACCATAGTGAGCAGGGGGCAGTCAGTGCAGTCTGTAGGGGGGGTGACGAAACCACACTCAGGGCACCTCAGCCTTAACTTGCCAGTATGGGGATTCGAACCGGGGCCCAAGTCCATCTCCTTTACCGCTGGGCCACCATCTGCCAAAAGTTTGACCCTGACGTGATTTGAACACGCAACCTTCTGATCTGGAGTCAGACGCGCTACCGTTGCGCCACAGAGTCTGTTAGTCTATCTCAATGGATAGATATAGAAGATAACAGATAATATAGGCATTCGAATATTAGATATAATAGAAAATCACAATATTAGCAAACGTTTTTTTTTTCAGAGATGTCGATTTTGTTTGTGTTTCCAGCTCAGCAAAGCAGGTTGTAATAGTTTGTTCGCTATCACTCTGGCTCATGTCAGTTCAATATTAATCCACTAGATGTCTCTGTAGGGAACATAAGTGAAACTTTTGCCATTTAAAGTTATTTTTGTCGGCTCCTCACTTTACGAGTTAGTTAGTGTACTATCAAATGCTCATTGTCCCATATGGTCTAGCGGTTAGGATTCCTGGTTTTCACCCAGGCGGCCCGGGTTCGACTCCCGGTATGGGAACAGCTGTTTTTTAATTTCTCTTCCCCTATGAAGAACGACGAATGAACGCGCTTGAGACGCTCAACCTAATTTCTAATTCCTCCCAAAGATAATAGAACCTAAAGTTTAACTTTAAGACCAATATAAATTTGGCCAATATTGTTTCTGTGGCTGAACTTACAGAGCGGTGCTCTACTGCCATCTGGTGGCGCAAAAGTGAAAGTCTTGTGCTCGACATGTCAAAATTGTTACAGTGCGCTGTCATGTCAGATTTCATTACTAGATACTTGAAAAATTGCAAATAGAATTATTATCACACTTTTAAGAGTTTTTTTCTTTTCTCTTTCTCTGTTTTTTACTGTGAGGAGGAAAACTAAAAAAATAAGAACCCACTCCACAGTTCTCCTAAATGGCCTATGCTTTAGAGTAGTTATACTAAAAGGAATATAAATATTATAATGGAAATATATTATAAAGTTAGATTTTGCATAATTCGATGCTAAGGTTGTGCATTTGACTAAATTCAGCCTTTTTCTTTACCATTAATTTATGGTATTGGATTAATGTTATATGTGCTTATGAAGGATTAATGGAAGAATTCTTAGGAACAATGTTTCATCTTATTTCGAGAACTAGAGGATTTGGGAAATCTGAAAACACCTACAAACAGGAAAAAAAAACTCCATCATTAATTCAATTATGAATTGCATCTAATAACTCATATGACCTGATGTTTCTCTTCCAGCACTGAGTCCATGTTCAGAAAGGTGTTTTTCCCCTGTTGAATTTTTCCCCTCTGCAGCATCAGTAGCACAGATCCAACCTCCAACCACACTACGTTCTTCCTGCTTGTGTGTGTGAGAGGTTTTTTTCCATTCTTTCTTTTTTTCCTCCTAAGGTTGAGAGAATCTCACAGGATCACACAGACACCAGAGAGCAAATAAACCCAGCAACCACAACAGTCTGCAGCCTCGGCAGCAACAGAAGAAAGAAAGGGAGGTGCAGCTTTAATTCCTGTGTGCGGAGGAGAAAACAGGTAGAAACTTGGTGGGGAGGAGGAGGATGAAGGAAGAGGAGGAGGAGGGTTCTTCATTTTTCATGCTTTACAGCCACTGTGAGGAGGGGTTCGCTCGTTCTGTTATTCCATACGTCTGATGTGATAAGTGGAAGAGGTGGGCGGGGCCGTTTTTAAGACATTTATTAGAGACGCCGGGGTCAAATATCTCCGTTGTTGTTGTTGATGTAGCTAAGTTGCCTGTGCTAATTTAACGGAGCCGAACCTGACCGAGCTAACACATACCTTTATCGGCGGCCATTTTGTTTAATGGCTACAGACAAAAATATAACCGACAGTGTTCTGTATGCTTCTCATCGTCGCAGCGACAGCTTTGCTGTTCGCGTTCGTTAATGTTTTACATTAGAGAGTTTAGGCGACGCTGTGTGCGGCTAGGCTAACGGTGACCTGAGTTTATGCCGCTGATGCTGACGCGCACTCCGCTACACCGCACGCGCTCATACACATAAACATATCTATCTATGCATACAGATGTATATAGGCATGTATCCCTCCGCCGAAGCGCTCTGGCCAGGCCAGGAAGAATGCGCCACATTAATTAGTGCTCACATACGTATGATATGTAAATATTAGCAGCTTTTAGGTCTTAGTTGACGATACATAAATAATAATAATATTATTAATAAAATTATAAATCAGCTCTAGTTTATCAATACATCAATAGCAAGGATGGTCACACTTTTTGGCTTGTGAGCTACTTTTAATAACCAGCTACCAAGATTGAAAACTGTAAATATATTGACTCATATATACTGGATATCTTACTTTCTACATTAACATATAACACATATGCTATACTGTGTGACTCAATACCTACTTATTCTCATAAATGGAAGATGATCAGCATCTTCAAATAGAATTACATCTCTATATTTAATTACTATTATGTAATTAGGGAAATTAAAGGAACTAATCTAATTTTAGTTTAATCTACTATTTGATATTTGAAGTCATCAGATAAATATTTATGAATATAGAATAAAAACACAAATAAGCTCAAATTAAATACACATCAGTAGCTTCTTATGTTGTTTCTGGATTTTTTTTTTATTTTATTTTGTTTGTTAAAAGTTTAGACTCACTAAACTGGACTTAAAATACTTTCTAAAATGTATAGTGTCTTTTGGTAACATTGTTGCCCTAGTGGATAAGGGAACAAACTTGGATCTAGAAGGTCTCAGGTTCAATTCCACCACCTGTTTATGGTGCAGTGTGATTTGGGGGGCAACTGCTCTCCCTTCAGTTACTGAATATTATTTTTTTCATGCTTTGGAAATAGTTTTCCAGTGATGTTATGTAACAAAATACTTAGATTGGAATCCATTTGCAGTCTTACTGCATTTGTCTGCAGTTCTTCATGTTATTCCAAATTCCACAAAACACCAAACTTATCTGTAAATGGACATAATTTGGCCTGAATCTGAAGCTTTTTCACTGCATTATCTTTGTCGTTCTGTAGTTTGTTTCACAACATCACAGGGACATAGAGATAAGTCCAAATTGTCCCAGTTCCTGTTTGTGCTGCAGAGATTCCTGTTTCTCCACGGCTAACGCTGTGTTGTTATCCCTGTATAGACAGAGAATGTCAGCCAGAGGGGGAAAGAAGAAGGCCACCAAACTGTCGCGCTCCTCGCGGGCTGGTGTCATTTTCCCTGTGGGCAGGATGATGAGATACCTGCGCACTGGCACGCACAAGTACCGCATCGGCATGGGAGCTCCAGTCTACATGGCAGCTGTCATCGAGTACCTGGCAGGTGAGGAGCGGCGCGACATTCCCGAGTTTAGGTCATAACAACTGTGTTCGTATTGTTGTCATGATGTAATGACACAGGGAGTCATGAGGTGGATCAATCCATGGATACTATGTGGATTTCCACGATTTTTCAACACTGTGAGCACACAAATCGTGACTCGTGAACTTTTTCAGCTGAGATCTTGGAGTTAGCCGGAAACGCAGCGCGGGACAACAAGAAAGGTCGAATAACTCCCAGGCACATCAAGTTAGCTGTGGCCAACGATGAAGAACTTAACCAGGTAAAAGCCAGTTTTAAGTTTTTCAATTGCTACATCAAATTACAGTATATTAACTTAATAAGGATTTTAACACTGAGAGAACACCCATTAGTGGTCATTTTGACCATTTGATAATGAAGTAAGAAATCACTGATAAGTCTACTGATGGACAACACATTTTTCTGCAATTTTCTATCCTGGGATCAAAATAGTGCTTCTCTCTTTCACTTATGGAAACGGAAGATGGGAACAATGTCAGTGACACAATCCTGCCACACGGGGCAGTAGACCATAGCTTACGTGTTTCTGCCAGCTAATTGCCAATTAAATCAGCAATTGGTGCATTTTTACCTGTTTTTTATTTATCCTGTTTTCAAGTTTAGCCTTTCCTGACTCCAGGACTTTTCTTTGCTTTCTTTTTCAGCTCCTTCGAGGGGTTACCATATCAAATGGTGGAGTTTTACCTCGCATCCACCCAGAACTGCTGTCGAAGAAACGAGGAGCACGAGTAAAAGTGGACAGTCAGTCATCTGTTCCAGAGAAGCAGGAAGAGCCGCCAAAACGCAAGAAGCCAGTAAAGACGTTCAAGAAGGTTAAAGGCAAACGAGGACGGAAGCCTAAGGTTAGTCAGTCCAACAGATGGCGCTAAAGTAGAGAGGAAAATACAGAAACATAGATTCATAAACACTTCCTTACAACATTTATCGATGTCTTTTGTTTGAGGCTATGTCAGATGTTTCTCTTCTCGTCTTGTCAAAGAACACAGAAGACAAAGATTCCGCACCAAACTCCACAGCAGACGACGGTCCTGGAGACGGATTCACCATCCTCTCGGCAAAGACTCTGTTCCTGGGGCAGAAGGTGGGACAAACACCAGAGCAGTGTCATCAGTTTTACATTCACTCCAACGTGTAAATAACCCGACCGCTGTGTGAACCAACAGCTTTCACTAACAGAGAGTGAACCCAGCAAAATTGGAACGATAAAAGTGGAGGCCATCATTAACCCAACGAACGCAGAGATGGACCTGAAAGATGGATTGGGTGAGATGAATGAGAAGCTCCCATAGTCCTGTAGATAAAAATAGAGTTGTTGATTTGACTCTTTCTCTGAAGAGTCTTAATAAAATATTTGTCTGAAAATCACCCGTTTTTTTTTTTTTAACATCTGCATTCAGGTAACGCGCTAGAAAAAGCTGGAGGTCGGGAATTCCAGGATGGAGTGAAGGAGCTACGGAAAACACAGGGACCTCTAGAGGTGGGGTCAGGTAAGTAGAATTTGGAGATGGGACATTTTGTCAATTTATGGACAGTTTATTGCCTCTTTCTTAACATTATGTGATATTTATTTCTCATTTTTAATCTGTATCTGTAGTAAAATATTGGACATTAATTTTAAATAGAAATATAAAAGTTATTCTGACATCCTTGGACAAATTAAAAAAAACTTTTGAAAACATCAGTGTAATTTCTTTGAATATCTTCCATTGTAGCCTGCATTTTGTGAAGAGAATTTCTTCTTGGTTGTTTTCTAGCAGAACGTCCTTGGCATCAGATCCCAATTTGCTGATTTGCTTTGTCCAAAAACAATCCTGTTCTTTTAGTTTAGAAGCAAAACACATACTTCCTCAGATTCTGCATTTTCAAACCTCTGTCTTTGTGTGTTTGTTGGTGCAGTGGCGGTGAGTCAAGCCAACGGGATGGCAGCTCGCTTCATCATCCACTGTAACGTTCCTCAGTGGGGGTCCGAGAAGTGTGAGGATCAGCTGGAGAAGACAGTGAAGAACTGTCTGTCTGCAGCCGAGGAGAAGAAACTCAAATCTCTGGCTTTCCCTTCGCTTCCTGCAGGACGGTGAGCGTGAAATTTGATGTAATGAAGCAGACGACTGTTTTTACTATCATTCTGTATTTTTTACAGCTGAAAACCCGAAATTGCTAAAGTAAAGACTGTTTCTACACCAACTTTCATTCTTGAGTCCTTAACATTTTTTTGCTCCCTTACAGAAATGGTTTTCCAAAGCAGACGGCGGCTCAGCTCATCCTCAAGGCCATTTCCAATCACTTTGTGTCGTCCACCAGCTCATCCCTGAAGAACATTTACTTTGTCCTGTTTGACAGTGAAAGCATTGGAATTTACCTGCAGGAAATGGCCAAGATGGACGGCAAGTGAGGAGGAGGAGCATGTTCGGGAGGAAGAGGAGGTGTGTTGTTGTCATTTTTTTTTAAATGTTGTTTGTTGCTGGTGTAGAACAGCTGTGTTACTGTAGGCAGAGGAAAAGAAGAAGGTTCCGTGAGTGGAGTGTTGCTTTTGTTCCACCTGACAATTGGTTTTTAGATCAGATATTTTAAATCACTCTGATGTCCTTTGTTCTTCTGATGTTTTAACATTCCATGTACAAATGAACATCACTCAGTTTCGGGGATTTTGTCCTTGTTTGTTTTACCTTCTCTGTAGTTTCTGATAAAAGTAGTTTACTAAGAAAAAAGAAAAGATGAGAAACAAAACACACTGTGGTTTTCATTTTGCTTTGAAATAAAAAAAACAAATGTTTTCATCTGACAATCTGCAGATATTTATTTCTCACTGGAAAGACTGGATAAGCTTAAGGTTTCAAATTAAATACCATAGAGACAGGCTGCAACTGACCAAGACAACCACTGGAGGGCACTGTCTTAACTTGTAATAAGAAATTTATTTTGGGGAACTAGAGCTGTTAAATTTGAAGACAGTAATACATATAATCATATTGTAAAAATTAAGCAAAAAATTTGATACGTTATTAGTTTCATATTCTGTGGCTTTATTTCTTTCTAAAAAAAATTATAAATTGTTTGACGTTACTACAAATACCATAACCTCACCAGAAAAAAAAGATTTAGTTTGGATAAATGTTTGAGGTGACAGAAAGAATAAAGTTATTTTAAAAACTCATGTGATTCTGCAAACAAAAATAACCTATGGCTCCAGGAACCAACTCTGGACCGCCGTCCATGACCTCTGTGGACCGCGATGGAAAGTCTTTGACGGGTTTAGTTTAGTAGTCTTTACACGTGCAGTGAGGAAAAAATTAAATTTCTTAGAAGGCATTGTTGGCCACTGTTGATCTGTCGGTGTTGAATCAATCATCTGTGACACCAGGAAACACTTTCCGGTCATGTGATCTCAGAATCTCCCGCTGTTGGCGGTTCATCAGAGTCAGAGTTCTTAATACTTTTAACACGTTGGGTCTTTGAAATGTGACAGATCATCACCTGACCTGAAGAAGTCACTGTGTTAACCTTGTTATCTGTTCAACCTCTTGTGCTGGAAATGCTATCTTGAACTGACCAATGAAGTGAAGTTACTCTGGCAGCACGGGAACAAACTGAACTGAACCCTTCTAAGAATCTTAAGATGTCAACGATTTAGAATTGAGAAAAGACAAATTCCCAGAAGTCTTTTTCACCTCACCATCCCCTCAGAACTCTACAAGTTTGTGAGAAGAGGAAGTGATCCCTGTAAGGAGTCACCTGAGGAGGGCGTTTACGAGGAGCTGAGCGTCACCACCCTCTGACAGCGCCTCTCACCTGCTGTCATTCTCAGAAATGTTACAAATTGTCACCTTAATGTCTGCAAAATGGAAAATGTCTCCAGGTTGTGGGAACTTGTTGACTCTGTGACCGATGGAAATCACAGCGAGCCGGTGTTTACGAGGTGAACGACAGTGATGGTCCAGTCGTCTCTCTCTCTCTCTACAAGAACACAGTTGTATGAGATCATGCCTGGCGCTGCCGGGGGCCCTCTTTGATCGAGACATGTGTCCATAGCAGGGATAAAGTGTCATTAGCACCAACAGCTGCAAAGACAAGCCGGTCCCCACGGAGGACATGAGGGAAACCCGTCTACATCACACCCCCAACTGTCCCGACGAAGCCCAGAGATGGAGTAGCTAACATGAAGAACTAAAGAAACAGTTCAAAGTCAGTGGTAAAGGCACACAGCAAGAACAGGTGGAGAACCCAGGTGCATGCTGGGACTTTGTCTTAGGGTCCAGACAGTGTCATCTGCTGTCAAAGAGATTTCTGTCTCTAAGGAAATAAACTTCATCAACTTATGTTTACTGTATAGTATTCTTAACAATACAGGACCTTGATATGTCCACAAAGCTTAGAGCGTAGAGTCCTGGGTTCAATTCTCAATGTGACTGTGGCAGGACTTTTTGGATCAAAGCATCTGCTAAATCTGTGTATTGTATTTGTCTGACTACGAAGCATTAAGAGACATAATAAAGTCAGATAAAAGTGGGATAGATTATTCATCTTCAGTGTCTGAGTTTAACAGTTTGGACGAGTAAAAAACTGGACAAATAAAGACAGAAACCATGTTGTTACACGAGGACAAGCCTGATACAACTGAAGATATGCTAAGCCAGGCTAGAGCTAGCAATGTGAGTCAAATCTTGTTAGCTTGATTGCTACACAATCGCGTGAAATGACTTCTCCACGCCACTGCATGCTGGTCTCTGCCGACCAAAAGATAGGAAGAAGCTGATTGGTCCTTCACCAGAAGACTGACCAAAGCTGAGGTGTGCGTAGGTGCAGCGGAGGAACAGAGCTCCCATAAGGCACACTGGCGATTTTTGAGAAAATTGTAGGTTTTTAAGTGCGCCTTATGATCCGAAATATGGTACATCTACAGGTCAGTCTGTGAAATCGACGTCCCTGATTAGTAAATAGACCACAACATACTTAAGAAACTAAAACTCCACCCATCCCTGTGACTTCTCCAGTGCCGGTCGGACAAAAGGGGAAAAAAGGTTGTGGTTTCAGTTGTTGTCTCCGCCGGTGTCTCGGAGTGAAAACCAAGCGTTCCAAAAACTCCAGCTATGCCGTCTGGGCTCCTGCGCTAACTCTCTTATCTATAGGATCAAACGTGGCAGATTCAGCTGTGCCAACAGCCACCCTGCCCTCCCTGCACCACCTCCCACCACCAGGCATGGCACCAATGCTGCCACTTGAGCCCCTGTGCTCAGCAGCTCTTTTCAGAAAGAGGCCGTCGTCATCCGTCGTAGAAGATATTTGCTCAGATGGGACCAGCAGGAATAACTCCTGCTGCTGCGGTTTCTTCACAACTTTTTTCCGTTGGTGGGACTCCAGGGTTCCACATCACACTGTAAGGTCCCCGGGAGAAAAAAATAGGATCAGTGTGAGTCACTGTGTCCTGTATAGGAGGACAGTTATGTGATGTCACTGGAGTCTGAGCTGAGGTCTCAACTCCCACAAAAAAAATCCTGATGAAATCTTAATTTTCATTGATGGGAACCTTCAGAAACACCAATAGAATTCATAAATAAGACTAAGATTTGTTAAAAGATACCAAGACATATTTTTCCAAAGAAAAGCATAAACAATTGAACTTTAGCCTTAGCACAGAGCTAAGCTAGCCATAAACTAAAGTCAAAGTAATAAATAGTAAACGTTAGCTAGCAAAGAAAAGAACAAATTCCGTTTTGGAGTTCAGGCGGGAAGACGTGTTCACATATACACCACTAGAGGGCACTGTTGTCCTTAGTCCTTCTTATACGGCCTATTTTAAAGACAGAAGGACAGACAGACAGACAGATACATGCAAAAAGTGGTCTTGCTGAATTTTTGCTATCTCAACTTTTATTGTTTTTATAATTCACTATGAATACTAATGAATACTCTCTACTGTATTCTGTATTTTTACACACATATACATATATATGAACATATATTTATATGTCTACATATCTATATACACACAATATATATATACACACACATATATATTGTATATTTATACAGCCATTATCTTTAGAAGTTACTATATTTATAACAACATTATATTTATATATATTTATTAATTATATATGAAATAAATGTTATATTAAACAGGTACATTCTGTATAACATATGTCTATATAAATGTTTGTTTATTAGTTGTGTAAAAAACATATCTCTCATTTTTTTATATTCTATACTTTTATTACGTTTGTATTCTTTGTTTTAAGGTGGATTTTGAAACAAAGATTCTGTCAAAAACTTTTTTGAAGAAATGTAATGCATTGTATGCAGAACAACATCATGTGATACAACCTGGATTCATCCAGTCCAGGTCTCAAAGCTGTTGATGTTGTATATGGTGAATATTTTATATAGTATGAATTAAAAACAGTAGCTGCTGGTCTCCAAGCATTAGGCCCCGCCCTGTGAACACCTGGTGCTCATCATCTCCACCAGGATTTTCTCAGCAGCAGGATCATTCTATCAGGTAAGAAAAGGAGAAAAAAAACTCAGCAGTGATTGGAAAATCAAAACTTTGAAGCTGTAGTTTACAGCAGCAGGTCAGACTGAGTAAACACACTGACGCAGTGAAGTGGGTTCACATTTAAACCCGGGTTAATCCCATGTGAAAACAGGCCTGTGTGCACTCTGCTCTGCTGAGCTGCTGCACAAATACCAGCCAATTAGGCTGTGTGTGTGTGTGTGTGTGTGTGTGTGTGTGTGTGTGTGTGTGTGTGTGTGTGTGTGTGTGTGTGTGTGTGTGTGTGTGTGTGTGTGTGTGTGTGTGTGTGTGGTGTGTGTGTGTGTGTGTGTGTGTGTGTGTGTGTGTGTGTGTCCATTTTTTACCTTTTGAGTGTTTTATCCAAGTTGTCTGAATAATTTTTGATTTTGACGCCAATATTGAGACTTCAAAGTCATTAGAGGGACGATACAGACAAGAAGGTTTGGAGAAAAAGCTAGAGAAGACAGATTGAGATGGTTTGGACATGTTCAGAGGAGGGACAGTGGATACATTGGTAGAAGAATGATCCTAGAGATGGAGCTACCAGGTAGGAGACAAAGAGGAGATTGATGGATGCAGTGAGGTAGGACATGGAGGTAGTTGTTGTCAGAGTAGAAGACACAGAGGACAGGGGGAGATGTAATCTTGATCTTTAAAACAGAGAAGACATGCAGAATCAGTAGATGTGGATTCACAGACACACTGATAGTCATTGCATGTCGGTGTCAGTTTATTGGACAGGATGGCGGGTGGAGGAAAGGTGGTGGTGCGTCCTGAGGCAAACGGGAAATTACATGCAGCACAATTCAAGCTGGAGAAGCTGAGACGGGCAGGACAGAAAAGCCCAGTAGGCTGGGTCTGTGCTGCAGCGGCTTACTGCTGGAATTTTAAGCCTCCTAATGTATTACAGTTGGAGGAAGAGCTGGACCACAGGCTGGAGGAGCCTGGGGAGAAGGAGTAGCAGTAAAGAGTGGGGGAGGAAAAGGAGGAGGAAGGAGACGTGAGACTGGAGGCTACAGTAGCTGTCAGGAAGAGAATGTTATTGTGTCTACAGTTTTGAGAGGAGTTGTCACAGAATACATCTTAAATTATACCTTTTAATCTCATTCTTACAGATGAATAAGAATATATATGTTTTAGGAATATCTAATATTAAATATTTGACATTATGCCATTATTATCCAAACACTTAATTTCAGATTCCAATAACAACCAATATTATGCAACCATTTGGACCTGAAACTGAGGTAAACATCTCAGAATCCTGTGTGCAACTCCAGAAAATTTGTCCAAGCCCAGACATTGTGCAATTAGAATTAATTATCACTGGGAAAAAACCAATACAGCTCTTATTAATATCACATAGTTATTTCATTTGAAGATTTTAAGCAAGGAAAGCACTCCCCTAGTCCAGCGGTGCTCGACACCTGGGTCATGGACCACAACCAGTCCATGATTCTATAAATGCTGGGCCGCTTACAAAAAATATATAATTTCCACCCTATCGGTGCACACAACAATGAAATTGTTTTTTGGCCCGGTGCCCCCTAGTGGTCCTGGCCCTAAGCAACTCTTTGGCCTGCCTGTCCTCAAGTGTCAACCCTGTGTGCATGTCGATGTAAATGTGATTCTGCTCAATAATCTATGAGAGTGAGAACGATTTAGTTTCATTGTCTTGACTGTTGGTTTAATCGGAGAATATTCCTCCTGTCACATCTTTCAGGGTCAGATCTCTGCTTTAAAAGGTTTGTTTGCATTCGATTGTTCCTGCTGCCGTAGATCAGTGTCTCTGCAGAAATGTTGAAGTGACAGGAAGAGCAGGGACCTGATTAACCCCAGTGATTAGAACGGGATCAGGAAACACCTCTGTGATAATTACAGCAGAGACGGAACAGTTCCACCTTCTCTCCCTCTGTTCCTGCCGGGGGATTATCCAAAAAATTAGAAGTGTCTGATTCCAGCCTTTCAAAGTTATTAACTAAACAAAATGACTGCGGCTCGTACTTTTTATGAGCTATTTGCTCAGCCTGTTTAAAGTGGGATCAAACGCAGGAGTTAATAAGGACCAGAGATTCAGTATTTTAGAAAATAATTCATGGGTGTGAATGGAAGATAAACACTATTATGAAGCCAAGGATCTAAATAAAACTGTTGTTGTATTAAAAGCTAAATAAAATAAATCGTAGCATTTAGGGACAGTGGCATAGTGATTAATGAACTGAACCGGGGTCCAAAAGGTTCCAGGCTCGATTCCACCAACCGCCAAGTTAACACTGATGGGTTAAATGCAGAAATCACATTTCACTGTGTGCAGTCGTGTTTGTCACTATGTGGTGACACAATTTTGGTTTTTGTCCCTTTTTTAAGTTTTTGTCTTTTTCTGAGATCGTCTAAGCCACATGTGTCAAACTCACATTTGGCCCACGGGCCAAAAAAAACATGGTCTAAGCTATGTTTTTTTTGCTTTAACCACCTTTGTTTGTGTTCTTTTGACGTTTTTTTTAGTATTTTTCTACTTGATTGTGTTCTATGTACGGGGAATTTCCTGTTGTGTAAATATTTAGTTAGTATTTGGCAATAACACATTTTTTATTAGGTTTTTTTATATCCACTATATCAGCTGGAGCTAAACATGAAGCTGTTTCTGACCTTATTACTGTTCTGATATTTTTTTAATTGATATTTTATCTTTAAAACTAACATTAGGTCAAAACTCTTTCACTTCCATTTCTATCAACCTGCTGGTCTCCGTGAAGGTTGGACTGCAGTGGTGGTCACTGAAGGCTCTGGTTGCAGGGAAACATGTCAGTCATGACTTCCTGGCTCTGAAGTGACGTGACGACGTGTGGATCAAGTTCTAAGCAAAGTCATAAAAAGTTTATTTTGTTTTATTCTCCTGTTGGGGCTGAGCTCAGACCCAAAGTGTCTGCTGTGAAATACACTACGGTCTGTCTGTCCGTTCCTGTCGGCTCAGTCATGTTGATACATGCCGATCAGGGACCACGTTAAAACCACTGACAGGTGACGAAGCAACACTGATGAAGATGTCACACTGACATCTGTCAGTAGTTTAGATTTATTATTTTACAAAAACACAGGCGCAGAAGGTCTTAAAGTGATAGTTCATTATAATTTTAAGTGAAACATGAGCAGTGACCGATGTTATCAGTTGGGAAGTCATTTCAATATAGGAAAAAAATGAAAAATATCTCAAATGCCATAACTTCTGACTACCTGTAGGGCAGCTTTCCTCAACTTCCTTTTGCCAAGTTAAATACTATTATTTTTGGTGAAGTGGACAAATGCATCTAAATAATATAACACCACATACATAAAAACTAAATATATTGTCAAACACTTTATTAGCCCTGTCCATGCAGCATCTCACATGTCTTGAAATGCGAGATCTTTGTCTCCAAGTGGCGAATCACAGCATTACAGAGCTGCTCGTTGTGTAGAACTCCTGGAACTGTCTGTTAACTGCAGCTCTCTTCTTTGTTGAAGACGTAGGCTCTTCTCTGACTTTTTTACCCTGGGAAAAAATGCCAAAGATGTTCGTCTTCTGCTCATTTTGCTAGCTTGTGTATAATGTATTATCTCTTTCCAGGTGCTGTGAGTTTCTTTGAGAAGGTAACGGATGTAGGACTCACCGAGGTAAGCATCTTGACATGAGTCATAGAGAAATGTGATAAATAATTGGAAATAATGTAAAGTTCTTTCTAAGCGGCCCAGTACCAATCGGCCCATGGACTGATTTGGGTCCACGACCCTCAGGTTAAGTACCTATCCAGGAATAAAATCTTAACAATAAAAGTGATATCTATAAGATGGATATCAGTTCTTCCTCAAATTAACAACACTTGTGTAAACTCTGGCATATAAAAGTATCGGTTGATATTGATATCAGAAAATAAAAATGTAATATCAGACATCCTATTTATAACTAGTTCTTTCATCTGTTATTAGCAGTTTCTTTATCCATATTGAAAAGGTTTGATTTTAATAAGACTTTGAATGAAGGATTTCTGACCCTTGAGCTGGAGTGCATTAATATATTTCTGCAACATAGTACATTTTATCTACGATATTCCACCTGACCGCTAAGACTTAGGTCCAAACAGTTTTCCAAACAAACTAAAGAACAAGAAAGAGAATTACTATCAGACTACACTGATGGTTGGTTCTTCTGCTCTCTGAGGTCATAGTTAGAACATCCAAAGGTTTGTTTGTGTTGCTCCACGACTCCATGCTCTTCTCCCTCTTCTGTGGATTATTGATTCCTCAGTGTAGGGAGCGGCTGAAGAGCACAGACTGTGACCGACTCACTCACATTACCTCACAGAACGAGAGAAAAGCTGCTGTTGATGAGGAAAAGCTGCAGCTGCAAACACAAAACAAATCCAAAATAATAATACAGGTTTTTCACAATGTGCTTCTTCCAGGTACGGACAGGGGCAACTGTGAGCGCCCCCTGTCCATAGATCAGTGATGACTATTTGATGAACTGTACATTAAATTATTTTACAAAAATAAAAATATTCAGAATTCACGTTATCAAACACGTGCTCCATCCGGTCTTAGATTAATGTTTTAGATAACAAAAAAACAACAAAAATCCTAGGAAACATGATGCAAGATGACCCCAGGAAAATCTTATGTGGACCACCTGAGGGCCGTGATCCAGACTTTGGAAAACAGTGTGCTAGTCCACAGCATAAGGTTGCAGGGTTAACACTAATACACATTTAATATGATCTCATGGGGCAAATACTATGACACTGCGGGCCATATTTGGCCCTCAAGCCTGAGTTTGACACACGTTATGTGGTTGATTCTGTTTGCAATTTTAAAGTGATCAAATGTTTGTACATTTTTTTTCTATGGATGAAGAGAGACCTATAGACCTCTGGATGCTACGACTGTACAATTTGGTGTAGCGTCACCAATGTATTTTTGTGTAGGATCTACAGAAAAAGTAAAAAAAAAAACAAGCAGCCAATAAATAATCAGTGTCAAAGCCACATGTGGGCACAGACACTGTAGAAATATGGCCGTCATAAACAACAGCATAAATTGCAGGGGCTGATGGGAGATTAATGGGCTGCTAAGACCCTCATCTGTGGCTCCGATGGAACGACTCTCTCCTTCAGGCTCTGATGTAATCCTGGCACTGCCCGAGTGAATTCCCGCCGCGACACCAGATCCCCTGCAGTGACCACTGGCTGTGTAGGTCAAACGTATCAGTGGCCAACTAATTAGGAACATCTATACACCAACCCACTGTCTCCACGAACACTTCCTCTCCAGCACTAGGGCTCCCTCATTCCCGTTGCGCAGTTGTTGTCCAGAGTTTTCCAGTGTCTGTGGCGTCGAGTTTATTGGAGACATGGAAGGACGTGAACTTTGTGGTTTCATAAAAACAGGTTTTAATTGAGTCTTTAATGAGACAAAGCAGGCTACACCAGGGGGAAAAACTTGATTTCTTCTTCTTATAACAACTGCACTCTTACATACATTTTTACAGTCATCGACTCTCTGTACAGTAGAACACCACACAAATCTATAATCAATGGCTTTTAGAAAAGTCCTAAACTCTGGTCAGGGAGTGGGGACTAGAGGAGTCCAGTTCTGGATTTTCCTCCTGTTGCCCAATCCGATCAATCTGATCTTTGACCAAAGACCACCAGCGAGGAATTCACAACAAAGTTTAAAGGGACAGTTCACAGCTTTTCTATGTGTGGTTGTTTGTGGCGTTGTTGTCGGACACTTAAAAATAGGGAAAAGTTTTGCTAATATTGACCCAACAATTTACCATTCCGATATCAACCAATACCGATGTATGCAGCCGTTGGACTACAAAATGGAGGTAGTCGTTTCAGTACACTAAGAGTGACTCTAAAATGCGGCTAAACCAAAGCATTGAGTAAACAGCTTTTCATAATCGGAAGGAAAAACCAATAATGATTCCTACCAATATTACTGTCATGCTAATCGTGCCGATAATATCCCGATTTAAAAACATTTTTCAATATCCCTTGGCAATCAAAATCTAAGACTAGAATAAAGGTTTGGGTTTTTATTTCTGAGATTAGCTTTCCCTTTTGAAACAAACTGACCACACGAGGCAGCAGTAGGCCAGATAACCCTGTTTTCCCATGAGCTAAAGTTGCTATTTTTCTCTATGGACCTTGGTCCACCTTGGTTAGAGGGTTTAAATGTTCTCTTCTTGCATGTTGAAAGGCAAGCACAAAGATAAAATGCCGAAAGTATTCTGTTTTCAGGCAGGGGGCGCTCACAGCTCAGAGGCCATACATCATACAACCACAGCAAAACCTGAACTTTCCCTTTAATCCTCCTGAAGAATGTGGCCTCAGTACAATGACAGTGATTTTTGAAGAACATGCTTTTTCTCATGTCAAAATTTCTACATTTCCATAACTTTTTATCACATACAAAACAGAAAAAAAGTCTGTTTATATACATTTCTCCACATCTCCTGCGTCGTTACTCAGGGTCCCTGTTTTGACCAGCGTTGGGTCAAACGTCCGTGTTGTGGTTCACTATTGTTGCTCTAATCATGCAGGTTGAAACATGGAAGAAAATCATGTCAGTGGGCAGCGATGGTCAAAATCCTGGGAAGCGTCTTCTCAGTTCAGACATGTACGGCAGATTCTCAAAGTCCAATAGCCGGACTGTCCAGTTAGCACTTTTGCTAACAAAGACATGGAGCTGCAGAGTGGAGTGAAGTTGGACCGTCACGGTAGATCAAGACCTTTGCACGTCAGATTTTAATAAACCGCAAAGTAATGATAATTAGTCTGTGGGCAGTTTTCAGTAGCTTTGCTATTCCAATAAAAATGTGCAAAATGTAATCGATTAGTGCAGCAACGTCTTTTTTTTTACGTAAACTGTTGGTCAGACTTTACTTTGGGACTTTTGTTTTAATTATTAGTTGCAGCTAAAATTTAAACAGAAAGAAGGGTTAGCTTATCTGCTTGGCGGGTGTTTTAGAGCTAATTTGCAACGCAGTCACAAGAAAAAATATCCGGTCAGCATAAATTGATGTTGAGAAAACCTGTTTTTTCATTTTATATCATATTTTTGATGATTAAACAAAATATCTCCATGATAAATTTCTTCATATTTGTTTTACTGTAGATAATAATATCTGGGATTGTCAGACCAGACTTCACTGAGATCTGATGCTGAATCAACTAATGTGCTGGCCCACAATTATTTCTGTGAAACTCTTCCAGATAAATCAAATTTTTTTCCTGCATTATTTTAAATCACCTCCGATATGCAAAGGTCTTGTCGTGGCTTGTGGGCTGGGTCACATAAGGGTAGGAGTCAGAATTGCCTTTTTTATACCGGCCGATCCACCGCGTACTGGCAGGGGCTCAGGTTGGACACGGGGTTCTGCACGGCTGGGTAGGCAAAGTTGGTGTGCTGCTTGGCCTTGAGCCTGAGGCTGGCCAGGCTGGAGTTGCAGGTGTCTCTGTACATGTAGGGCCCGGCCGTGGTGGCGTACGGGCAGGTGGCCGCCGTCACCGCCACAGAGTTGAGCGCTGCTGCGGCGGTTGGGCTGTTGAGGTTGTTGAGGTTTCCCAGGTTGTTGAGACCAGTTCCAGGAACTCCTGTTACGGCTGAGGGTACCATGCTGGGGGCCATGTTCATGGAAGGGATGGAACTGGGCGGGGAGAACATGGGCTGCGATGACAACGGGCTCACGTTCATGGAGTTGAAGAAGGGGAAGCTTTTGGCAGAGAGTGGGCTGTTGGCCAGGCTCTTGGTGGCCCAGTTGTTGTAGGAGTAGCCCGTGTACATGTCGTCGTATGGCTGCATGAGTCCATTAAACTGGGTGCCGAAGCCGTTCTTGCACAACTCCGCCTGCTGGTTCCTCTCTCGCTTTCTCCATTTGGCACGACGGTTCTTGAACCAAACCTGGAGAAGTTGGAAGAAGAAAATCAAGAAATTAGACTTCCCAATAGAATGTTATTGGGTATGCAAAGATTTACAAGCAAGAAAACTTCTTCTAAGAGTGTCAAAGAGGTTTTGTCCCTCAAATTAATTTCTTCTTTTTTCTCTGATTAAGTTCTTCAGTTGAAGAACGAATTGTCTTTTATGCTCCAGGTAAAAGTCCAGATGCAGACAACTAAACACTATAGATAGCATACCCAGAATGAATGAGAATCTTCACAATTGCAGTATTGACCATGGTTCAATACTAATTTTCTCAGAAGAACAATTGACTAAAACTCATATTTCCATAAACATTTACATCACTTTTATCAGAATATACTGTTATTTCAGAGTTAGTGTCTAAGTTTTCATCTAAGGAGTTGCGGAAAATTTTACTGTAAACATAATCAAAGTTTCACTTATGACTAAGTTTAGGATATAGTTAAAAAACAAGTTGTTTTTGTTTAATTTGTGCAATTTTGACTCATTGACATATAGAAGTTATTACTGTTTAAATAAGTTGTTAAATTGTATAAATAATACATGCTAAAATTAAAAGTGAGTGGGTTCACTGCCATCTTGCAACATTCTCATTGTTTAATTGGATTTTAATCATGAACTTATTAAAACTGACATCATTCTCTTTTTCAGTTTACTTTATGTTTTTAATATGGCACATAAATATTGTCTCATTCACGACTTTGTATTGACTTTTCTATGCACTAATAATCACACCATGCCATTCATAAACATTGTTATTGCTTAACAAATATTTAAAACACAATCAAATAACCAGGAAGAAGACAGTATTAAATTTCAACTAATCATATTTCTAGACAAAGATGGAAAAAATTAATGGGACTTCCTATAAATTCTGCATTATTTAAGAAATAAGAGTTAATATTTAAGTTTAATTTCAGGCCCTGCAGGCGTTTTTAATCAATCTGTGTGCCTAATAAGTAGAAGTCATATTAAAACTGTTCATATTAAACTAATTATTGTCTTATTGAAACAGAGGAAGAAATGTCAGGGCAGAGAATCTGCTCGTTTGTCTCCTGATGGTCCCTGATATGAAAGATATGAAAAGGATTAAAGTTTTAATACAAAAGTTTAAAAATAAGGATTTTTAATAGGAATGGGAACTGGAGGAAATGTTGTTTCAGGACAAGAAAAGTTAAATTAGGATCAACTAATAATGTATAAGTTGTTTGATCCAAATTTCCAATTTTAACTGAAATTATTAGGAGTTTTCTCAATGTTTGTGAATTAATGAATACTTTATTATACTTTTTAGTTCTCAACAACCCAACTGTTACAGTTGAAAAAATTATATATATATTTATATATATCCTTAATGAGTGAGTCTCAACAACAATGGAGAGTCACAATTCCTTAAAATTCTAGGAATATTTCAAGAAATAAATGATACATTTTGTTTATCTATTACTTAAATTAAGTTGTTAGAAATCCCTGTTGTTAATTATTTAAACTATTATTTTGTCACTTTAAAGTATGTATATTTATATACATCTAAGATCATCATCATTAGCCACTCCCGTGCTGTTTCAGCAGCAGAATCCTTTTCCTGATTAATGTGAGTGTAAAGTGCATGACTTTTCCACCCAACACCACAGTGGTAGCTGGGGAAACCCCGGTGCTGAAGGACAAGCTCAAACTCATCTTTCAATGTGGCTCATAGTCAATGCCTGTGCCAAAACTGACCGCAGCAGGAAAGTTCACGGTGAAAACCAAAGATTTTACATAACGGCTCACAGGAGTCATTATATGCTGCTGTCCCTTTCAGTAGTTCCTTTACAAAAATTTTAAAAAGGTTTTTTGTTGTTTTGTTTTTTAACAAACTTTACATGAAGCTAAAAATTTAAATTGTTCAATTTTTTTGGTCTGGGGGAAAAGTAACAGTTGACAGTTAAGGACCAACAAAGTGCCAAAAATTAAAAAATATATACCAATTGCACTACGTCATCACAAACATAAAACTTTTTTTTATTTTTCTAAACAAAGGTCCATAGAAAATGTTTTACCTTAATGTTTTGTTGGTAATCATTTATTTCCATAAAATATACTGTAATGACAAGGTCTGGCCACATGAGGCAGCAGCAAGCCTGCTACTGTATCACTGACATCAGCAAGTTATTTCTCTTTTTATGTTCAAGGAATGGTCTGGTATAACTGACCAGGTGTCAATCATGTGAATGGTCACACGGTGCGTGTTTTATTTTATTAAAATAAACCACCCTGCTCAAATATTTAAGATCCGACAATGCTTTACATGACAACTTTAAAAATACTTTTAGAAAGGATACTGAATCTACCTTCATGCAGTATTGTCAGAACCAAGAGTGGAAACGCAACCATGTTTAGTCCGATGTTGGTTCAAAATAACAGCTAGGACTGTGTGTTATGTGACCTTTCATCTTGGCAGCATTCACTTGATCTTTTTCATGTAGGGCAGGCGCTGAATGTATTGTCATCCAACACAGTGTGCGTGTGAAAGATAAGAAAAGGTTAGCGATACTTGATGTTGCTTAGAAACCTAGATATCTGATGTTAGCTCATTTTAAGAAAACACCACTGGTCAACCACTGCCTCAAGTGGACACTTGCGTCACTATGGTAAATTAAAACCATGGATTGCGCACACGGACAAAAACATCCAATATACTTCCAACCCTACTCATTAGAGGGTGGGGGTCTTAGAAACCCATGGATTATTGCATGGTATTAACCATAACGTAAATGTAGGATCAATTCAACGTTGAGATAAAGCAGAGATGCTTCTTTTTTCAATCTTTCTCTGTGATGGAATCCTAAACTCTAAGGAGCCTGGAGATCCAGGTGGGAAAACCTTTGTGATAGCCACTCACCCTGACTCTGGCCTCGGTCAGGTTGGTCCACACTGCGATCTCCTCTCTGGTGCTCATGTCAGGGTATCTGTTCCTCTGGAACGTGGCCTCCAGCTCCTGCAGCTGCTGGCTGGTGAAGTGAGTCCTCTGCCGCCGCTGCTTCTTCTTCAAAGAGCTGTCCTCAGCACTGGACTCATCCAGCTGGTTGTGGTGGGATTTTTCTGTGTCTGAAAGAGCGAAAAAAAACTTATGGTTAGTTACAGAGTCAATGGAAGAAAAAGAAGGTTAAATTACACATTCAAATTTAGGTTAAACAGCTATTCATATTTGACTGAGGTAACATAGGCTGACCACAGGGGGCAGCAGCAACTCATCACCTCTACCTGTGAGCTAAAGCCACAAACTTTATTTTGTTCCGGAGAATTTAGAATTCTTGTGAATTTGCTGGACTAGTTTTTTTCTATCATTATTTGTTGTATAAATACAGTAGCTAAAGCTTTAGGAGGATATTTCTAGGTCCACTTTGTCCTAAACCATGTTCACAGTGGATAAAGAGACATGGTTATTGATTATTTCTGAAAATATTTGGTAAATATAGAACCCATAGCAAAAACATAAACACTCCCATTATTTTCGATAACTCACTAATTCGGTTATGTCCTCGCTTCGTTGCTATGAAGTGCTTGGCCGCTAGTTGGCGAATAGCGACTGTGATGCAGTAGAATTTAAGAAAACCCGGGAAAAATAATTCCTGCTGTTGTCATAGCGCCAACAAATATGTATCTCCTATTTTCTTAGCGCGGGTCAGTAAATATAAACTCAATCAAGTTGACGATACGATATATCATGAGATAAATATATGACAGAGTAATAAGTTGTGTACGTACGAGCTAAAGTGACCGGTCGTCCGGAAAGGGTCGATGTAAGAATGTAACGTATATGCTAAATGGCTATTGCTAAGCGGACATACAGTGGAAGAAAATGTATGCTGTCTATTAATTAGTTGTTTTTTTAAAATATATCTTTTAAGGTGACCCTATTATAAAACCTACTTATGCCCCATGGACATATTAAAACAGGGTTTTGGACAAATTAGACGAAATTATAGAAGTCCGATAACTGCAGGATCATCTCTGACCAGCAGGGTGCGATAAAGCACCCCAAGAATGTTCACTGCATGAACAGTAAATCTGAAAAAGACGGTCGAACTCCTCATTTGCAGTTTTTTTCTCTTTTTTTGCAGGTGACGGTATCAAGACTGTCAACTTGTCATGTTACTATTCAAGTATGAGCAGCTCTTCGTGATCAAACATCTCTCACATCCCACTGCATGCAGGGAAATGACAGGCATAAGTGTGATGTTGCCTGGAGAAGGTGAGTATAAACAAAGAGTTACACTGATGAGTGGCAGATGAATGTGTTTGACTCCCCTGGGGCAGTATAGCTGTCCAAAACACTACACATTAACTCCCAGGGCTTCTTAGAATTAAAATTCACAATACTGGACTATTTTTAGTATAATTAGCCCAGACATATTTAATGACCACGACAGTGTCATCCTATTTCTATGTAATTCACTTTATCAGGCTTTTTTTTTACATCTTATATTTTTATACATGTATTATTACAATTAATGCTATTGCTGTTGATTTAACTAGTTTGGATCTCTTGCTTACCTTTGTTAGATATATTTTATTCTATTGCTCATCAAATATTTTGCTTGAGTTTTGCTGTTTTTTTCACAATGTTATTATTTTTTTACATTTTACCTGACTTTTGACGGACTTTGACGTAAGATATCGAGAACAACTGTCGTGACTACTGAGGAAAGAGTTCTTGTCGAGTTTTACCTCTTCTTGTACATAGGTCTTGACCCAATGACTTATTTAAAGGACGACTCTCTCTCTCTGTCTCTCCCCCTCTGTATCATCGTCTGACTCCCACAGTTTTCAGACCTCACAGAGAGCAGTGAAATTAGTTTGCCAGCTAATCCTGTGGATCAGGCTTTTGTGACTGGGGCAGGTCGGGCTCTGTTTGGTGAAGGCTTAGCTCTGTGGGAGCAGTTCAAAATCATCAGCAGGATTTTAAAAAGAGGCTCCGCAGGGCCACTGGCAAAAACCAATAAGGCCAAGGAACCAACGGCAGTTATCTGTGCGTAAACTGACACTGGCTAAGCTGTCACTTAAGGCCAAAAGTCTATCAGACAATACAGAGGAAAGGGCAGCTCTTTTTACAGCGGGGCCATCTACCACAATAGGAGCAATCGGACTAATAATGAACCAACAGGACCGAAGTGTTCCAGGTCAGTTTTAATCTGGAAAATGACAACGACAGGTTTTCAGTGAAAATCACCTCCTCAACATCTGGAGTGTCGTGACTGAAAAGGCCAAGATAATGACTCAAATTAACAAAATGACCTTTACAATATGTGGAAGAACTATGAATTTATCCTTAAATTTTTGAGGTGTATAATTTAAATCCCGGAGTAAAGTCTCCAGTCAACTTTACTTGATTTAAACCCTAAGTCCTTATATATATATATATATATATATATATATATATATATGAAATAAATGAAAACTGTAGGGAACTGTAGGGAATGTTTTTGGACTGTTTGTCCAAAAACATTGACCGACACAAACATTAAAAGCCGTAGGTTGAGTTCTAGATTGACATCCAAATTGGAAAACTATTTTATAATATGCTTATATCGGGCCGAAAAACATGACCCAACTAATATTATCAGACATCTCTAATATATCTATTAAGTTAAAATGATTGATATGTCTGTAGGATTCTATGTCTGAATATAGGCCAACACCCCACTTTTCTCCACTTCCCAAAACTGTCAGCAGAGTCTTAAGGTTTTGGGATGGACTTAAAAATGCTGGACTGGCCCTTTAACAGAGACTGAGTCATCTTTCAGAAGAAGCAGCAGCAGGTTTTCACACCACATTTCTGTCCGTAATAGTTTGCGTTTGACAGTTGGTTCATGAGACTGAGTTACACACACATACACACTAAAAATGGATGACGTGTGTGTGTGGGGCCTACAACTATATTTGTCAGACACTGCCATGTGTTTTACTCTTACTGATACCAACTGTGTCTTTTCAGAAAGGTCTAGAAAAGTATTGAGAAATAAAATAGGATGATTTTTAAAAGTTCCCTAGATGTTTACAGTTTAGAGAGAAGAATCGTCTGACTTAGACCAGACTTTTCTTCTTTCATCTGCATTTCCTAATTTTTCTACATCCAGAAATCTATTGTCTGATCTGACCAGGCGGTGTGAGCTCTGAAGCAGATGTTAACGTGTTCATTTGTCACCTCCATATTAAAACATCCACAGAGCTGAGAGGCTGCCGGGATAATTAAAATCAGTTGTCTCTGCATTTATAATTTATAATGGCAACTGCATACATAATTATTATCTTCAATATTAGGATTCAGATTTGTAGTATCACTGTTGTCTCAGTAAGTGCACATCAGTGTCCAAATTTAATTTCCCCCATGCAGTGGAGCAGCATCAGCAGATTTGAGGAAGAATCTATATAAAAAATAGTTGTCATTTCAACATTTGTATTGGTGTCGAATCTGAAACTGGGTAGATTTCTCTATAATCATACATTTATGAGATTTTTATTGTTTTTAGACACACAGACTCCTTAATTCATATAAATGAGTATGCTGTGGACCTGCATAAGTAGTGATTTAATTCCATGTATTTTTATTTGAGCTCCTTTAGACTTTTTGTTTGATTACGTCTGAGTCAAAGATAGAAGCGGATAGAAGCGTGAGGGAGTGTATGCAAAGTAAGTGGGTGCGGCATTGATGATGTCGCTCACCACTGTTGTCCTGGCCTTTACATCCCGGGTCGTGCTGTGGCGTCCCAGAGTCTGAAAGGGACAGAGCTGGGCTGCGAGCCTCACTGTCTGTCAGCAGGTTAAAGTCCATAACCAGGCTCTGCTGAAAGAGACACACACACAGGACACAAAAGATGGTCACACGGGGTGGGATTTTACACGTCATAGACATAGACAGCATAGAGAGATAAGGCTGGCACACTTACAGTGTTTTAAACATGAAAACGCTTTCAATTTAAAACTAAATTTCAAATAAAATAATAAATATCTATCTATGTATCCATCCTCAAGCCGTCAGTTCAGTGGGGAAGCATATGGTTCTCTGGTCGTCAGCAAGGATGCTGCACTCTGCCTGCTTTTTCTCTTTGTCCTCAAGCTATTCCAGAGGATAGTGATAGCGTAGATGGCAGTAGGGCAACTCTTATATGCATCTTTTTAGAATAATTATTTTTGTATTGTTCATTCTGCTACTAAGACAATATAATACATGATATGGCTGACAGACAATGTGATATAGTATTGGGATAAAGTAATTCTCGATAAAATTCTAGTTATAATTTACACTATTATGGTCTAAGTGGAGTTTCTGTGCAGTAGGTGCTTTCACTCCCTTTTGTTTCCTCATCAACCGCATCACCACAAACTACTCCCATGTCAACGTCCTGTAGGTTAATCTGTCAGTTTTGTCAGTTGTGTTCTGTTTCTATTTTCCCCTTCATCTTTCCATTCACCCCTGGATGTGCCTGAACTCCTGCTCCTGATATAGGATCTTGACATCAGCAGCTAAAACCAGATCTGCAGCTGAATGCTCTATTCGTGGCCAGGCGGCTGCAGTGATTAAAAAAAGAAAATACAATAACATTTCCAAAACCAAACGCTGCTGCTACAACAGCCTGCTGCTAATAATACCACCAATTTTCCTACATGAAACACAAGTAAAATAATATATTCTTAGAACTAGATATTATCGTATGATGTAACATCTGTAAGACACGTTTCCTGCAATAATAAAAAATAAATATAATCAAATGTCTGGGTTTTGTGTGCCCAGAAATAGTTTTAGGTAGAGAGTAAATCTCACTAGATGGCAGCATTGCAGCTCATTTTGATAATTTTAATAATGGGGTCCTTATGGATAAATTAATATGATATTGATATGATATAAATTATAACCAGGTCATATCTGTATTTGTTGATATCAGTTGATATTAACTTTGTATTAGGTGTTTGGACGGTATCGACATATCCGATATAGGCAAAAACTTAAAACTGGACAAATCTATTTAATATGTTTCTACTCAGTATGAAAATTTATTGGATGCGTTTTATTTACTCTGAAATAATTACTGATAATTTTGGGTTTATTCCAGTACTACTGAATCAGGCCCACATGTTTCAAGAAGATGTAGATATAGGGCTTCGCACTGTTGAAGGAGTTACTGAACTTCTACTGCCTCTGGTGGTGAACTTGTTTCACTGAGTGCAAAGTTTCTGAGGATTTTCTTAGCAAACATAATAAATTAGGTAATAAAAATCATTGGAGTCAGTAGTATAGCAGAATCTACTTGGGAAATTGTTGAAATAAACATGTAGTTATTTTTAAGTAGATCTGTTTATTTCTGTCAAGGTCTCTCTTAGTGAAGTGTGTGGTGTCATCAATGTCTCTGCTGCTCTTTGAACATCTGACCATCAGTTAAAGGTGAAACACACTAATCAACAGACAGAAGTTATACTATTCAATCCCTTAAAATAATACAGATACAGTGACACTGAAGGTGAAATATTTAGAGATTTTTCCTGTTAAAGATAGTTGTAAAATAGGGTGACATGTTCTTTTTACTTTGGCTTTTCCATCATGTCATTCTCTTTTGTGTTCCAGTCACGTGAGTGCTGCATGTCAGGCATCGGTGATGATTAGGAGAAAGGAGTTGTGAGTCAGAGAGAAATGTCAGACGGTGTGTGGCCAAATACACCAGCAGAATTATATATTTAAGAATAAAATAACCAGAACATGTCAACATAAATAAAATATCTTCATTTGGCTCACATAAGTGATGGAAGCCTAAGTCTGAGGATGGACAGCAGACAAAAGATGATGGAGTGGTGGAGCTGGCAGAGATATGGAGTAAAGATGGAACCCTGAGAAGGTCCCTGTACTGAAGACTGATGTGGAAAGAGTTGGTGCGGAAAAGGCAGAGAAAAGAATAAGGTGAAACCAAGAAAGATGACAATTCATGAGGGACGCAGATGAAGGAAGAATAAGAAAAATGCATCTGAGTGCCACATCTAAGCTGAGCTCATAAAAACACACACGATCCAGGAAAGTTTGATGTCAGCAGAGATACAGGACGTCACCGGCATCAACATTGACATCACAGGTGAGTCAATTATTCCAACCTCAACACCAATAACAATGCGTCTGTCCATGGATTAAGTGTGTTGGAGACAGATATTGGCAGAGAAGAGAACAATGATGGAAAAATTGAAATGTTTGAAACAGGCATCTGACCTTTGAGCCAGTCTACAGAAAATTGACAGAAATAAAGGTGTAAATTGGCTTTAGTGTTTAATAATATCTCCAGTCATATTACAGTTAGCTTAAGTCTGAAAATTGCATATAGGTAGGAAGGTTCAAATTCCTCTGATTTATTTAAAAAAAATTGTGGTCTAAAAAGACAGACAAAAGAAAAGAACAATTGTTTAAACCCATGTTGTTAATTCACAGGTTTATGAAATCTCAAGTTAAAAGATAAATCTCAAACACACATCAACTCAGGTGTTAGTAGGAAATCAAAGAAGATGTGATATATTTTTTTGTTCTAAGAACTGTACCTTGTCAGAGCGAGCTGAGCCGATGGGCGATCAGACAGTGGAGCAGCAGCAGCAGCAGCTGTCGCAGCTTTTGTGTGAGTGTGGAGATCTGTAAGGTCCAGTATTTTTGGTCAGAAATATGACTGTGAGCCGGGACAGGGGCAGGAGAGGGGGTGTGTGTGAGGAGGGGGAGTCTGTTTAAATCTGCTGCAGTGACAGTGATGGATGGACAGACAGCAGTGATGTCAACGACATGTGGAGGTCGAACACTGGGGCCTGTGACTGAAGGAGAGAGTGGGCCACACCGGCCACATCAGTGGACAGACCATAACCCTGTGTCCCTCAGTCAATACCAAAGATCTGCAACACTTTACCATCACTGCAACAAACAATACCATGAACCAACATCTAGTGATATTACATCTTCTTCTCCTTTTGGTTTGACCCTTTTCAGGGGTTGCCACAGCAAAACAACATTTCCATTGTTTTTGATGAACAATGGTCCAATTCCTAACAGTGCCCTGTAGGTGAAGAGCATTGTTGGCAGTCACAGATTCCATTCCTGACGCAATCCTGGGACCAACACTAAAAGCAGCTGGTTTATCTTATTGTTATTGCATGGTTACACTATTTTTGTTGATCCCTAATAATATCAATAGCATGAATGATAATTATGGAAACACGTTATAATTTTCATGCCAATGTGTCCCTGGACAATTGCGATCAAACCCATGGTGACCATGTGTGTGAATCAAATGTTTTCTAAAGCTGTGAGTGGTCATTAGACCTGAAAACCCTCAGTATCCTGTAAGTACAGACGACCACAAACAGAGCAAACAAAATGACAGACTTCTCAATAATTTACGATACTCTCATCACAGAAGATGATTTTCAACCACAGCTTAAACTTCATCTCTTCATCTCCTTCTGGAATTATCATCTGCAGCTGCATTCCGGTTCCGGGAGACTTTCCTTCACAACCCAACATAACCCGGTTTCAGACTCAGACAGCTGTTGTGGGGATCTGGACTCTCTGTCCTCTGGGGACGCTTGGAGGTTCACAGAGCAATTTGCACATATTGCCAAAATATATGGAAAATTTAAATAGAAACAAAATGGATCCACTCAAATCCTTGGGTGAATGGCTATTATTTAACAAAAAAATTTAAGTCCTGTATTCGTCCCGTAATGGGTAAATTTATTGTTTTTGCAACCGGCACAGGCTGCCACTAGAGGCACTGCTGGAGGCAGAGTTTCTTCAAGAACCAAACCGATATGCGTTTCTGTGGAAACAATCTAGGAGTCTGAAAGTTTGTGTTGGGGTCAATTTGTTAGATATTCTCCAGGATTTGCCTGCAGTTTCCTGGTCTTTCATTTTTTTCTGCCCTCTACGACGAAAAGCTATGACATTTGGATGTGACATCAGATTCCAATGTTTTCTGAAGAGACAGTTGTTGACATTACTGTGGATTCCTCTGACCCGTTAGCTGTTAACACAATCTCCTCGTACACCACGGACCAAAGTGTCCCGCTTCAAAGCTACTGAGCGTCAAAAAAAGCCTTCCTGGTGCTAATGTTATATCAAATAATAATATAATGCATACGTCTGATCTGTCCACTCCTCAGACTGTCTGCACCAGCACCGCACATGCACTGAGCAGCAGCCATTATCCTGGGAATTATTCATAAACACTCTGAGAATTAATTCCCAGGATTAAGACTTGATTAAGATGTATGTCACTTTACTGCTGCTCAGAATTTATTACAGGCTGCTGATGCTACCAACACTCATGCTGCTGATGCTTATTTTGCTGTTGTAGTGAACATAAATCTTACAAATGCTCTAATTGCCAACACAAAGCCTGAGGCTGCTGTTGATGCTGGAGGTGTCCAATGCTGCTGCTGCTGCTGCTGCTAAAAATGATGCTGCTAAAACTTGTGGCCAAGTTAAATTTGCTGCTGCTGCTTTTGCAACCCTTGCCAAGGCTGCTGCTACTACTGCTGCTACTACTGCTGCTACCACTGCTGAGGCTCCAGATGGAATTTGACTGCAGTGTTTGAACATGTTAATTTCTGACCTGCTTTAACACACACCCATTTGCATATGATTGAGCTTCAGCTGCTGCTGCTGATGATGATGATGATGATGTCAAGGCCAGACACCTTAACGCCCACAAACACAGTAATTTATTGATTCTTATTTTATTTGTTTGCTTGTTTGCGCAAATAAGAAATATTAACACATAAAAACAAGGTGGAATGTGCCAAATAAAGTAGGAAATACTATCATTTTAACCCAGAGATACATCCTATATCTTAAAAAAAAACTACAATTGCATTCAACTAGTGCCAGGTAGTTTATTTTGCAGGATATTTTTTTAAGGAAAATGGGGAAGAAACTAAATGGTACGAATGAAAAAAAAGTGGAAACAGAAGAATGGTGCAGCAGTGATTAAACCACAGCCTCAACTCATCAACTATTCATGAATCTGCTTCATGAAAAATGAATTTGACAGAAACAAACACGAAACAAACTCCTCACTCTTTTCTTTTCATGTCTTAGAGAGAAATAGAAATAGAAAGGAATAGAATCAATAAAATAAAGAGGCATTAGACGTTGCTCTTTATTTGAATTTATTCAAGGGAATTTAATTCATATATAACATTTACACATAAGGTTTTATTTAGTCGTTTTATATAGTTTTAAATGTGATTAAAAGTACTAAATTATTCTGTTTTGGACAAATATCTTTCATCAAACGTTTGTTATTTGTTTATTTGTTTACAATTTCAAACACTTTTTTTTTTCATTTGTGATTGTTAAATATGTTTAGAAACTGCGACCTTTCGTTGCTTTGGGAATTATTTAACCAGTGCCGTTTATTAACCGTTAAAACAATTACCTAAATGGTTGTATTATATATTTTTGTAAAGGAAAATAATTCAATCGCGAATTCAAGTCATTAAAAAAACACTTCCAAATGTATAATACTGTTGTTGCATAAATATCTAAAAATACGACGTAAGTTAAATAAATACGTTCACGAACAGACGGCAATAGAAATTATTTTCCTGCTCTGAAACGCTTCATTGACATGACATTATTTGTTAAAATCTTTATTTTCTCATTTAAATAACAGATTATGACGCAAGTTGTAGTGAAAAAAAAATCTGCTGTGAATTAAAACAAACAAAGTAACGGCAGCAGGAGGAACCACAGAACGGCGTTAAAATAACGAGGAAACTTGGAAGAAATAAAATAATAATAACAATAATTATAATAAAAGAAATAACTGCCATTTTATTTTTTATTTTATTGCGTTTTTGTACCTTTTTATAGATGATTATTTTAATATAATAAAATATAATATACGTATTTAATGGTATAAATAAATTAAGCACTGACTTTATATGTTCACTTAATGTAAGAATTAGGATTTATAACAATTAGAACATGGAGTTTTTCTTTACAGGCGCCGCCGTTCACGCCTTTCGTTTGTCGGGCCTTTTCAGTGAAAGCCAGAAAATCTGGTGTTGGGTATTTATTTATTATTATTATATTTATTATTATTATTTATTTGTTGTTTTTTTCCTATTTTGAGACTTAACAACATACAACGAAACGAATAAAAAATAATTTCCAATTTTTGGTATTTTAGAATATTTTTTGTTAGACATATTTTCTGTTTATTCATTTTTACTTATAAACCAATCAATAAAAACATCCCAGGTCTTTTCTAAAAAATAAAAGTAAATACCTACAGTAATAAAGTAGTAATTGCCAATGTTAAATTATTTTATTAAAACAAATAAAACGTATCTAAATAATTAGATATAAGCCCTAGTTAACAGGTTAAGATTGTTAAAGTACGAAAACATATGTTTTTAAATTATTATTATTATTATTATTATTAGCATTCTCTTGTTGCGGCTGCTATAGGAAAGTAACGTTCAACACGTCTGAAAAATCTGAAAATATTCCTGTGGGTTGGTGCGCGCCCCTGTGTGTTTATGTGCGCGTGCTTGTGCGCGCTCACTCGTGGACCACCTGCCGCCTATCAATTTCCTCCAAATCCCACTAAAATATTTCGGAAGCGACAGATTTTTTTTCTTGTTTTTCCCACACACAGAGTCCGAATGTTCTGAGCTCCACTCGTTGTTTGTTTCTATTTGTTTAGTTATTTACTTTATTTATTTGTCCATGTGAGAATGCGGGATTAAATATTTGGACACGACAGGTCGTAGATCTGTAGCCTCTACCTTGGGCCCCGCTGCCATCTGTAATGCAATTTTGTTTTATTTGTGACATTTAAAGAAAATACCCTTTTTTAACATTTTATTTTGACTCTGGTAATGAAACTGACGGCTTCTACACTTTGGCCTCAGCTGCGTCTATTCTCTTCAGCATCATCACCCCTAGAATTTCATCACCACAAACTGTTTATAAAGTTTAGTTTCTATCAACATTTCGGTTATTTTAGGCCCAAATTCCAAACTTTGTCCAAAATCCAAAAGTTGAAAATGCGGAACGATGCGTTGGACTGAGCGACGTTTACGGACCAAAATAAAGAATTAAAAGGCAGGTTTAAGGACAGACGGAGACAATGTGACAGAAACACAGCTGTGGGTTTCCAGACTTACTGTGATGTTTGGATCCCGCTCTGCTAAAATAATCCGTGGACAGAGAGAGCCGGGAGCGCACAGCTGCTGCAGACTGAAGACTGACCTGAGGTCTGATCTGACTCAGACATGGACAAAAACAAAACAAAACAAAAAGTCCCGACAGAAGCAGACTGAGAAAATCAGATTCCTCTTTACACTTCGTTGTTCTTCCTTTCTCTCCTCTGTATTCTTCCTCCTCCTCCTCTTCTTCTTCTTCTCTGTGGTTCTGTGTCAGACATGAACACTGTGACAGAGTGAAGATCTGCACAGACACAGAGAGAGAGAAAGAGTGAGAGAGAGAGAGAGAGTGGGGAGAGAGGGTGGAGTGTGTGATAGTGTGTGTGAATTTGTTGGTTTATCACTACTCCTGGGGACCAGTAATAAAAAAATGACCCCAGTCCTTCAGTCTGGTCTCACCTGGACCAGAACACGAACAGTTGGTCATGTTGTTAAAAGGAGAGAAATCTCTATTTTTCACTTCCAGATGCATAAAATAATGGTTTTCCCTACATTTTATTTATAAATTGTGCATAAATAAACTGAATTGCCTATCTTAGATTATTAATAATGTTTATATTGTATATCATATTGAAATGACACCTAATTTTTACACAGTTTTAAATCCAAACACATTTTACTTGATTGTAGAAATTATTTCTTTTACACTGCATTGAGTCAAATTACAGATTTCATTACATCATATTATATGGTGTGTTATGGCATAGCATGGTTCTCTATTATATGGCATTATTACAGGGTTGTATCTAATTGAATTACAGTATATTCTATTCTATACTACAATACAAATAGGGCAAACGTAAGGCCCGTGGGCCAAATATGGCCCGCCATGTTTTATTATGTGGCCAGTGGAAGCTAAAGAATCATTTGCACGATGATCAAGTCCTGATGCGCTGACTCTGCTGAATTTTTCAGAATCAGAGATCGAATGCACATCGTGTCACTCACATTTGCACACTGCTAATGTAGGAACATGCTAATAGAGATGGGAATAATTGCACAAACACGGCACAGGCTGCTGTGTTATTTGTTGACTTTTTGCTTTGTTTTTATTAACATAGTATGTGGTTTGCTGCTGTTGATGATAGAGCTGATGATGGTGATGATGATGATAATAGTAAAACATAATGATGAGGATAATCAAAATGAATTAATCATTAGTATTGTTGGTATTAATGAAAAGGGAAATATCTTCTTTTAGTTAACTTTTCTAGTTTCAGTTGCTTTTCTCTTCAAGATCTTTAAAGGGTAGTTTATGTGTTGTGTTGGGAATCTATTAACGTCCCTGACCATGGGTTTTATAAACCAGTACAGGACTCACACTATTTATTTCAGGCACCATTTTAGAATCTATACGTTCTAAAATTCCATAGGAAGTTGACAAAAGTTATTTTTGTTGACTAATTGTAGTGACAACATTGAGGAAAACAAGTTACTTTCAAATACTGTAGTTCCTGGTACCAATATTTAGTGTACTAGAGTTGGCTTTAGCTGCTATTAATTTTTGTCGATAACGTGTGCACATTTTGTTTATCTGTGTTTCACAGCGAGTTGCGAGGATACGATTGATGTGAACAGACATCAAATTTTACCTGACACGTGCATTATGGGTAAAATAAAAGCCCACCTGGTAGCTCCATACCTCACTGTGGCCTCAGGCGTCAGCTTTAATCCACATGTGAACAGGAGGATATAACATCATCCTTTACAGATGTTAAGGTGGATTTATTTGAATTACTGACACACACAGTAGTCATGACTGACCCTGAGCGCCCCCTGCTGCTAGCCAACTAGCCTGAGAAATTGTAGTGTTACATCAAAGCGCGAACGTGTTCATCTCTCGCAGTGACAATTGTTTCAAAATTCATTAGAACTTTTTTCATTTCTCTGGAACAAAAACATGAGGTACTTCGATACATGAGTTCTGAACAAAAGAGGACTGCTGCCTCGTGTGGTCAGTTTCTGCAAGTAAAAACTATCCGAACAGAGCAATACAATCAATTAACCCACAAAAAATAATAATAAAACATAATAAAAGATCAACATCAGGAGGGTGAGTTTGTTCATGCAAATGTCCATGTACCATGGAGGTAAGATGACATAGATTTCGTCAACACTTTGAGTCAGCGGTTTTCCACTGTACCTTTCTTGGCTGTTTTTACACTTTCTGGAAACAAAGTCTTTAAATATAAAAATAAACTCTGTTAATAACCATTTGCTGCGCGAGCTCTTTCATTGCAGACAGCTGCAGTGATTCCACCCTGAAGTAAGGACATGCTGTCCGGTTGAAGGCAGCCATCAGGAGTGACGCAGATGTGAACAGCTGTGATTCTTATGCTTCTATTGTACTGGGATGCTATATCTGTACAGCAAAAAACAATACATTGTTCAGCTAATCCGAAATATGTTTAAATTATTTATTGTCTGGTTTTTCATTTCATTAGATGCCGATTGATAATATTAATTTATGACTAAGTGATATTGCAGGTGTGATGTGTGGTTTAACTTTTTTTTGTCAAACAATAATCTTAGTTAATCATTTTTCCATCGTATTTTCTATAGAAGATTCGCAGCCTGGACGTTGTTAATACTATGTATTAACCTGTCGTGTTGCCGTTCTGCAGGCAGCAGTAAAGGAAGTGGACTTGGGTCAGCAAGGGACCCACGAAACCTCCACTGAGCTCACTGCCCACAGGAAGGCTCAAATTATGGTGACTTGAGTGGCAGCCATGGAGACTGATAACTTTTATTTAAAAACATTTTCAACATTTTCATTCATTATACTGTTCTCACTTTTGCAGTCCATTTAATAATTAATGATTCCTAAATAATAATAATAATAATACATTTTTTTATAAGCACCTTTCAAGTCACTCAAGGTCACTTTACAAAAAACAGGTACAAACAATAGAGACAAATGACAAAAGCATAAAAAAAGAAGGGGGGTTATTGGGAGTAGCAGTCTGGAGCAGCTACATTTTAAGTTGTGTTTTGAACATGGGGAGAGAGTCACAATTTCTGAGATCAAATGGTAGAGCGTTCCAGAGATGGGAAGCAGAGCGGCTGAATGCTTTGGCTCCCATAGTGCTGAGGCACTATAACAAAAATAGATGTTAGATAATAAATGTTAGATGACATGAATAGAAGAGCCGTCACACTGATTGATAAATCTCAGTAATTGAATAATGTTCAACTGCCATGTCACATGTCCTTTGCAGTTGAGTTGGCTGTACCTTAGTGCGGTGCAGGCCAGCAGTAGCAGGAGCAGCAGCAGGAACAGCAGCAGCAGTAAGTATAACACTCAGGTGTGTTTGTTTTTCTGCCACACCTGAAGAATGAACCATATCTCACTTTGATAATACTGTGGCCCTACACTGGGCACATTTATTTTTATTATTTTTTACTTTATCATTTATTTATTCATCATTCATTATATGCTGATCAAGGGACAGTCTCCCTAAATGCCATCCAAATAACACTGCATCATACTGTTGTGGTGAGCCCACTAGAAGAAGAACCGGCTTGATTTGATCCCGAAGCCTTGCCAAACAGTAAAATCAGATCAATAGGTGGAGGGTTTTTGCTAGGTTAAGAAAGCTGGAATAAAACTGAATAGAAATAACTTTTTTTCCTAGAAACCATTTTCAACACTGACTGACACATCCAGCATGATTACATGACTTATGGGTGCGACTTCCCCTTCCACCTGATGTCACCTGAGTTTATCTCAAATGGCCTTCTCTCACAGGATTCAGTGATAAACGACGAATGAAATAATGTTGCAACCACAGTTCCCACAGGTGATCAAACAACTGAGCACTTAAAACAAGATGCTAAACAATGAGCCGAGGTGTTGAGCAAATAGTAGGCACTGATTGCATGCACAGATTACAGCTCGTACAGTAAGATTGTAGCTGAGTGGAACTCCACCCTGTGTACATTCAACATACATGACCTGTTACGTAATCCATAATTTTGTTTGCACTGCCAACAGGTACTATGTGTATTTTACTACCTGCACAGCAACATATACAAGTCTTAGCCACAACAAATATTGAGAAACAGTCGTAGTTTACAGCAGACAGTAAAACTTGCTTCATTTATCCCAAAACCCACCTTAAAAAACTAAATCCAGCGGATACTAGAGAATTAATGCACATGTGCATAGCACCCATTTCTCACCCACACATCACGTTTTTTACTCTGGTCATATCCAATTGCTTTCCACTGGTTCTGTTATTGTCTCTTTCAATAAGTATTGTTGTGTTACCTGTCTTTTTGTGTATCTGTGTCTCTGTACTCTTCCCTATTGCCGTCTCTGGGCCAGGTGGCCTTCGTAAATGATTCTCAACTGACTTACCTGATTAAATAAATAAATAAAAGTAATCCAAACTCTGGTCCTTGACCAGGTGCAGTGTCACAGCTTATAGTTTATTCCTAATTTGGTCCTTCAATTTACTTAAACTTTATTATATAATATAAAATAGAAAATTAGGCTAAAGAAAACTCTCATTAAATGAGTCTTGAAAGAGCTATATCTGAGAAGTTGTACACATTTACTTTGCGTATGAGAAAATACTGCAGGGCAGCAAATACGAGAAGAAAAATATAAACACACAAATCCATCAACCGGCTAAACCAAAATGACTGTTTGTAACGCAGGTCTAGTTGAATGTTATGAGACTGTTTCCTCCAATTGAGAAGCAGAGAAGTGTCTTCGTCATCCACCCAAGAACAACCTACCCTTATTTCCTACCTACCTTAGTTCCGCCCCTTTAGACACGCTGTCCCTGTTTCTGCTTTTATTACGATATTAAAAACACACCTTACAGCGTCTCAAGTTAAGATTTGAATTCATTTATTTAATTATTACTGCACATTTGTTATTTTGTGTCGTAAACATTTGTGCTTTGTCTGATGTGAACGATTATTGTGTAACGTCAATCGACATCATGTTCGGTTGAGAGCGCAAGGATTTCCACGTCAGTGTGTGTGTTTACCAGCAGCAGACTGACAGCGGCTGAAGACGCTCATTTTTATTCATGTTCGGGACGCTTTCTCTGCACCGTGAGTGTTTTTATGCTGATCTAGAATTCACACTCAACCAATCAGTGATATATGAAAATGTTTTACCGCTTGTCTTTCACAAAGTTAATTAATATCGGTCATTTTCATTCACTGTCGGCCGATATAGCCCCAGAGCTAAAAGAGGAGCTAGCATGCAGATTAGCCTCGGTGCTTTTTCTTCTCTGACACTCGCTCACAAACATGAACCAACACAGGTTAATGTTGTACTTAACATCAGTTGAACGCAAAACACGTAGGGTTGTGTTTGATGGCCGTTTCCGCTAAATAAATATAGAATATAATGTCCATTTGTTATTAGCTTTAGCTGATGATGCGCTACCTAGCTTAGACTCAGCTAAGATTGCTAGCTGTCATATTTGTGCGAAATTAACTGTGGCGTAGACGCATCCTATGTCGTGGTTCTCCAAAACAAATACCATCTCTTGCTACGACATTGTCATTTTTTTCAAAGATAACGCGGAAGGGTTGTAGCATTCTGCCTGTATGGACTCTTCCTGTATCCTTTGCCGGCTAGCACCCATTTAACTCACTTGGGTGGCAAATTATGAAGGGCCTTGAAACAATACATCAATTTGAATGGTGAAACCAGGGATGTTAAACTCGATTTCACAGTTGGCCAAAATTGAAAACTGGCATGATGTCACGGGCTAAACTCAATATATATTGACGAATAACCTATAAATGTGCAGATCTTCCCTTCTCTCTGGTTATGAAATATTGCTTTTTCATATGGAGACACGGAATCTGGAACAGCCAAAGCTTATTAGTATCAACACATGAGAAATTATAATAGAAATAATCAGTGGTATTTATTTCTTATTTGGTCTCTTTGTTGTCTTTCCAGGTCAGTTTTAACGCAAAACTTTTTTTACTGAACAACATCTATGTGCCATAACAAAAAGTATGCATTATTTATATAACACATTCTAAGAGTATGTAAAGCAGAGGTCTCAAACTCAAATAATTCAAGGGCCACCACCCACACTATCATTTCACCCAAGGGCCGAATCAGCTTTCAGTGTTACAATACAAAAGAAAATATTTAATGAAAAAATCCCACAGATTCTGTTTAATACAACACTGAACCAGGAGACCGTGGATCAGGATTTTGAGAACTATAGAATTTAATGGAGAACAAATCTATGAAATATTATTATATTGCCCATAGGCTTCATACATCTCATTTGTTTGTTTATACCTTGATCACCCTATACATCAGACAATGGAAATCTCTCTGTCAACAGTAGAATATGGTAGTCAGGGCCAGAATTATAATCAGTATAATATATATAATAGTAAATGTGTTAAAATACTGTCCTGACAGTTAAATTTAACCAGCAATGAAATGTCAGTAAAAGGCAAATGTTCAAGCATGTGGTTTATTAAAAATGTCTTCCATGTTGCCATAGACACAGGTTGTTTAGACAGAGACTAAACATATTCTCTATTTGTATTACATCATTACAGTCAGTTGTACATGTAACCTGCCGTAACATCGCTCTTAGTTTGGTCTTTCACTTTCGTCAACAAAAAAGCTGGAGCTTTACTATAAAGTAAAGTAACTTGTGAAAGTGGTCGGCTAGGATTGTTAGATTGACTTTGTCCATCCTCAAGTTCTGACCATGGCTCACACTAAACCGTCCTTATAAAGAAATTCAATTTTTTATTATTGAATTTCAGGGCATGCTGAACCTTTAAGTCTTTACTTAACACCTCAGTTTATTTTGTGTGTATTTCATGACATGGTTAAAAAGGTTAATCTGACCGTTTGTAGCGGTGGTCCTTGTCAAATATGAACAGCATGTCATTGTCATTCTGTTTGGTTATCTGTGTTGGTTTAAGACATAGTTGGAAATGTGCTGCTGTGATTCAATATTCATCCTTGATGCTTTAAGATTACATCGTATATATTTTTTTATAGTCTCCATGTAAGTTGCTGCTATTTTCAGCACTGACTCCCTGGTTTTTCTTACAGAAGAGCAGCATGGTCGACAAAGGTATTTACATCATCCAGGAAGAAATCAGCATTGTTGTTGGGGCCATCAAGAGGAATTCCAGATGGAACACTCATACCCCTCTGGTGAGTCAAGCATTGCATGCACATCTTACACATCATACTTTTGCATCCTAATTTTGGTTTTATGCTGTTATCAGATTTTTACAATAAAAGTATCATCTCCTACTATTATATTTTTTATTTTGTCTGTGCAGGATGAAGAACAGGACCCACTTCTGAACAGTTTCAAACAACTAAAGGAAATTCTGCACAGCGTTAAAGGTACGTGGAGACTGTGGAGATTGTAAGGAGATGTCAGTTTTGATCAAATGAGATGGAGTGTTGTGTACTCTTTCTTGACTGACACCTGTAAAACAGGCAGCAAAGAGTGAGCCAAGAGTCGGTCACTTTTTATCAAATCCTGTACTTTTTAATTTTTGTTTCTGAATGACAGAGGGATGTTTATTCAGGTGTGCCCGCTTAATTTCCTCCGGGAAAAGTCGAAAAATGTCTTGGCCTTTTTATCTTTCCAGTCTGTCATGTAACAATAGACACTTTCTGCAGATATCAGGACCCACAACACTCCAGAGTTTATTGAAATGATTAAAAATTATTCAAACCGTTTTAATGAGAGGCGATGAAAGTAAATGTTATCGAATGGTTATTTGACCATCAGAGAATGTATTGGTTAGTTTTAATTATATTCCCCCATCCATTCTTTATTTAATTCCAGAACAGACAAAAGTTTTTTTCCGTGAATTTATTTTTTGTTTAATTGATTCTTATTCATAACTGCTGGTTACACCCAAAATTCTTAACAACAAGTTTTGGTGCTGTTTTGTTACTTTTGTATCCATATCCTGCTAAAATGGCTGACTGAGTTTTGCATTAATAATTGTATTTAATTATCACAACTGTCCTCTTCTCGCATCAGCTTATTGTTATGTTTGGTTTGTTTTAGAATCAGTGAAGAATTTCTGGTTGTAATTCTGATACTTCCAAAACTTGAATTATGATGTAAATCCTGAAGAATAACACAAAAAGTGTCACTATAATGATAATAATATTATTCATTATTATAATAATAATGAGATAATGCAGAGTTTTTGTGTTTTTCTCTGGGTATTACGCAATACACTTTTCTATGCTTGGAACAGGCTTTGTTTGCCTCAGGGGATTGAGGTTTAGGTGTAGTTATGAGAAATAGGGAGGAAGACACTGACCTTAATCTAGAGCTGTGATCTTTTTTTATATCTACAGTGCTGTATCTGGAACTCTGAGGTTGATAATGTGACTTTCTTTTTATCTGATCTTCCCTGGACATGATCAGGGATGATTCTTGGGTTATGAAGTTCATTGCAGTGCTGTTGGTCTTCTACTCCCTCCTCCTGCACCTCCTGAAAGGCGGAGGCTGGCCACATAGACAATCCTATGTGTTGTCATGCCTTTGCAATGACAGCTCCCACAGCTCAACTCTACAGTGGTGCGAATTGAGAGCAGTGGGAAAGATGCAACACATGGAACTGCAGAGTTTGAGCCTTCCTCCAGGGAATGCCTCGGCCACTGAGATGGACAGGCACTGCTGGCTGAGGAGGAATTCACCCGTTTTCCTTCTCAGTAACCCTTTCACTTCTGCTCTCAAATCAGAAAAAAGCCCTTTCTCCCTCCTTTGTGACCATACCGTCAAGTGATTCCATTACAGTTATTGTATTTTACCAGTAAGGAATATGAAAGTCAATTTTTTTTAACATTTGCATGAAGTAATGAGTCCATGTCAAGGACGTTTGAAGCCTTGGTAGCATCCTTAATCCCCTCTGCACCCAGTGTCTCACATGTTCCTCCTTAGCTCTGATAAGAGACAAAAAGGAGCTCAAATAACCAAATAAGTTGTGCAGAATTCTGCGCTCCACGTATTAATCAATTTGTTTTGTTTTCCACCAGTGCAACAGTCTAATAGAGGTCTCTGGCTACATCACAGCATTGCGTTGGATGAAAATGGTGTGGGTGGGTGGGCTGTGTTGTGCTGATGCCCCAGCAGTCCAGCTGTCTATTCAGTGGAAGTTCCATTATTTAATTTACTTTCTTTTTATCAAATTTTCCTGCAACAAAATTAGTGAGCATGAGCACCAAATAATCTCAAAAAAGGGACGAATCTCTAAAAAGGGACAAGTTCAAAGAAAAAACAAAGAAAATTTTGTCACCATGTTAGACAGTGTTCTAAAAGTGTTCCATTACATAGAAATTAGTAAAAGTAAAATATTACAATTATTTATTTATCCCGAATTTTAGGTCAAAACTATACTCCAGCCATAATGAGTCCATCATTGTTGATTGGTCAAATAGCTGAAAGGTTTTTAAAAATAATACAATTAGAAGCCCAAAAATAAAAAAGTAATTTCAAGTAGCGAGTAAAATTGAAATAGCCTTTTTCACACTGGATGACTAGTTCTAATTACAGTAAACAAGAATTTCTTCTGTTGTCCATATCATTTAATGTTGGACTTATGTCTGCAGGCGTCTCCCCTGTTCTCCTCTCCTCTCATCCTTAGTTCTTTCCTTTTGTCCACCCTCTCACTGTTGTTAACCTCAGTGATTGACAGCAGCATGTGCTGCTGGAGCTGCAGAGTTGTGCAGCTGGAAGTATATCATCTGCAATTTTAGTTGGGTAAATATAGCAGGCAGTCTTGTCAAGCAAAGAGATAAATTGTTCTGGGAAAGGAAGTATTGCCTCTCTTTTTTTTTAAAGGAGGGCGTGAAAAAAAGTTTCCTCAAACTCTTGGAAAATGTCAAGTCTTTTTCTCTGGGCTTTAGAACAATGAGAGCACAGTTGCAGGAGGGAGCTGGTGATGGACCATGTGTCCTAATGCTTCAGCTCCATTTTGCTCACTGTAGCTTCACAAATCAAGCCCAGAAAGCAGGATCCTGTGTACACATTGGATGGTTTGGTTTTGGATTGGGTCTGATATCTAATGCTCCGTTTCTAACCTCATTCGACCCGTGTAATTGACTGCGCTTCACAGCTTTGTGGCCCCACATCCGTCTTGTACAGACTTATGGATGACTGAAGGTTGTTTTCAGTTTTGTAGAGCTTTGTCTCTTTTACTCTTGTAAAACATAGTGGCATAAAATTGTTTTCATAATATAAGAAATGTCTGGAACTTTAAAGAAAGACTAAATATAGTTTGATCACTGCAGTGTTGCATCACTCAATTGCATCTGGTCACATGGTCTTGACAAATCTCTCTTAAGGCCTGTAATAAGTTGTGGGATACTGTGTTTTGCTATTTATTTGGACTAAAAAGGAACTAATCAGCTGAAACGTAGATATCATATATACTCCTATCAAAGTTACTTTAAAAACCTTCAATATTGCATTGGTACTTTTGCTATTTCTACTGGTTGTGTGAACATTGGGCTGTTTGTTTTGTGCACTTTGCTAGTTTGCAATACCGGCAGCACACATTCCTCCATCTGGATCATCATAAACCAGAGAAATCTGTGTCAGAGTCTTGTTGAATAATTCTGTGGATTTATTTTTCTACTTTACCCCAGACAAAGGAAAAATGAGCCTTTGATTCAGCCATACATTTTGTTTCCTCTTGTGCTTACTTTTTTCTTTTACACAGTTGTACCTTTTTATGCAGGAGTCACTGAGGCTCATCCTCTCAATTCTTTACTTTGACCCTCCTCCCATCAAACCCCTGCGATTGCTGCGATTTTTTTTTTTCCCCCATCACAAGTCTGCTGCTAAATCCCTTCATTTTTATTCATACAAATACAGGTTTAGAGCCCCTCGTAGCCCCACAGATACAAAGCCGTAGTGGCAGCTTGACTGACAGCTTTCTCCCTTTTATCCAAACACTAACGAAATTCACAAGCACATCTCTAATTGACCTGATCACAAGCAGAGCTTTAGTAGTAGATATCTGGGGGTACATGAGTGGATTTGCAGCGTGAACATTGTTGGATATTATTTGATTACTCTCCAGCTGACCTTTAATATAATTATCTTGCTTTTGCCCAAATGCTTTACTGAAAATAGAGGTATTTTGTGGAATAATGATTATGACCAAAAACAATAGAACAGTATTAAAAAGGGCAAGTTGTTGCTTAAACAAGTTTGTTTTATCGATAAGATAAATCGATTTAATCGATAGTTTCTTCTTCTTCTCCTTTTTGGCTTGTCCCTTTTTCACCAATTTCCATCTCTTTGATGATATAGTTTCAATTCATCTAAGGTCAGTGTTTTGTAGAATTCTTATCATCTTATACGATATGTGTATGATAGAGAGCACGATAGAGAAAAATGTACCTGAAATAGCAACACAACAGTAGCTAAGGTTGCACGACATGTACATCATTATTTTGCTGACAGCAAACTAATAAAAATATAAAAAAAAAAAATAACGGCCACATATTTAGTTAAACCAAAAGACACTCTTTCATTCTGAAACTACTGAACATTTTATATTTTTTACAATAAAAACAGTTCCTTGGCACTTTTGTCTGCCTCAAAAAGTTGCCCTCTTATCCTTTCATGACTGAGCTCCTCACTAATTCAGCCCTTTTTAACATCATGTCTGTCATCGAGACAGAATGCACACATGCTGCGTCCCCCTCTGCCTCATTTCAAGGTCGAGCATGTGTGCTGTGTTGTGGCACTGCTGCAGTCGTTGTCAGGCAGGCGCTGGACGGCCTCCGGGGGCTGCACCTTGAGCGCTTGGGAACTAGACGTGACCTTTCATCCTCCTGCGTTCTCCCACCAATCCTTTTCCTCCTGCCACCTGATCTTCACTCATATATCACTCCCCAATTGAAGCAACACAAGGCAGTGAGCTGGCAGCTGCCTAGGACGAGGAACAGTAATTCATGTCGCTCAGCCACTTATGCAAATATGTTTACTCATGGAGGCATTCTGAGCAAAGAGAATCTGCCTCGGAGCAATTCTTAGCATGTCGGCCACGTGTCCCCAGTGTCCTGTGGCTTTGAGTCTTAGATCATGGGTTACATTCTTAGTCCTGCTGTCAGTGTTATTTTTATGGTGCCTTCAAAAGACCGTAAACTTAGCAGGAGACCCTTAACATTAATTTCTTGTCAGACTTGACATTGGCAGTTCTCTTGGTTCTTAGTGATTAAACCCTTGAACATAAAACAAGTATCTTCTCCAAGGTTTGTAAGAGCATAATATTGCAGTTTTTCATCCACATATCTGAGTTTTAAAACAACAATGCAGGTTTAAGTTTGGTTGAAAAGCACCTTAAAGCTTCGTAAATATGACTTTAATCAAAGTGTAGGTAAAGCTTGGGCTAAATCATTATTAAATGACTTAATTATTGATATTGACACATCATTTTTTCACCATAATTGACGCATAAGTGCAAGATCTATACAATCAAAAATAGTTTTCCACTAATAATTTACTTGACTCTGACTTTTTTTAATGATTTATTGCTCTGCCTTTTAAATGTCAGAAGATCATAAAAAGAGGAGTCTCCAGTTTCCAAAGCCCAAAGTGACAAATAGTTTGTTTGACTGACCAACGCCACGGATTATCAAGGTGTTATACTGTGGTAAGTCTTTCAAAAATTTCCCCATCATGTGGATGATGATTAATTGCAGAGGCTTTCCATCCCCAGACAGACTGCCACCTAGTGCTAGTTAGTAGCTGTAAATCTGGCAAGTTAACGGGGTCCTAACGGGGAACTGACAGGAAGGCTTAGGGTCTATGTGAAGAGGGGATACAACTGTTGTCCTGTCTCAGGAGCTCTCAACAATGTGCTGAGTGGATGGAGAGCCCCAGCAGAGAGTCATTAATCACCAGGCCAAGGGTGCCTGGTAGATAAGTAACAAGTTGAGGGTTGAGGGAGGTGTCATGGAGAACTGAGATTCGCTGACAGGACCAGGGAAAGACGTGACCAAAACTAATATGCATTCTATAAGTCTGGAAAATCTAGTGGTCTATGGTCTTCTTACCTTTCTCTTGAGTTTCCACTGTGATCATGTCAATCAGTGTGGTAGTTATTGCAGAGAGGGCCATGTATATTGAATTAAATACATGAGCATCCTTTACATCCTGAGATATATCCTTACAGCTCAGTAATGTAACCCTAAATTGTTGTTTTTAAGTCTGATTTGAAGTGTTTTATGAAGAGCCTGCCCTGTACTTATTTTCACGTGAAGCACTTGTGTCAAACCTGTTTTTAATTTTCAGATCATTTTCATTGTAAATCTTTCTATACAGAACATTTATATAGCACAATATAGCACATTTATGTGCTATAACAAAAAGCTTGCATTATCAATAATAACAAATTCTGAAAGTATGTAAGAGCTACATACTGGTGGGCCAACTATAGTACACATTTGATTTTATCTCACGGGCCAAAAATAATTACACTGCGGGACAGATTTGGCTCCTGTGATGTATAGTATACACAACTAGTGGCTAACTCTACTGGCCTGGACCTGTATATTTTATGGCTGATTAATGGCATTTTCGCTGTTCTGATTTTTGCTGTGTGGCCAGTTGTAAAAGGTGTTTGTGAGACGAGTTAAATAAAAACCTGCTGCACCTTTGACAGAGCCCTCTAATACCCCATTGACAGTTATATAGAGTAAAGTGATCCCAGTAATAGTGTGAAGCACTGTAAAGTAGGCTTCACACTTTAAAACTGGGCTTCACACTGTCCTGTTGATCATTATCATAAGCACACACACAGAAGTTTATGTGGGGATCACAACAGCATGTCAGCACTAAAGCACTGGATGTGCTGTTGATAATCTCAACAGGACTGCGAGGCTGCTGGAATCATGGTGCACTTGGACACAAACAGTGGAGACAGTGCTGCTGCTGCTGCTGCTGTGTTGGTTTTCAGAGAGGGTTGTGTGGTGGCAGTGGAGGGGAGTGCAGGGAGTTGTTGTGCTGGAAAATAAGGGCCTGTATTAGTATTTCGGAGAGGCATTGTCTCGCTCTCTTGCTTGTGTGGCTCCCGCATCCTTAAGCCTTTGGTGTCTCTGTGTGAATCCCACAATGCCTTGATGGACTAGGTTAATAAACCTCTCAGCAGCCATCACAGAAATACACACACAAAGGCACACACACACAGAGATACACAGCTGCTTGTTATTTCATGCCCCATAAGGGTGCTGTGACCACGGACATTGTAATACACATATCCAATTAGCTAAGCATAGCATCCCACACTGGTCTCAGGCTGGGAATCTCAAAGATGCACATGTGATCATTTGTTCTGGATTTGGAATGTGTTATTTTTCTACATCTCAGCCCACAGAGCTATGCACTTTTAGTCTTTTGGCTTTTACAAAATATATTTAAACATTAAATGGATGCATTTTAGGAAAAGAACATAAAAAGCAGTAGCTACAGACTAATATTCCAGGCGGCCCGTGGGCCATTTATGGCCTGTGGACCAATATTTTGTGGCCCCCAACTTGATGTGAAAGTTGAATTTGTATTATATAATATTTTATAGATTTGTCCTCCACATTTTATGGTAAATCACATAGTTCTACAAACCCTGATCCACAGTCTCCTTCTGGTTCAGTGTTGTATTACACAGAATCTATGGGAAACTGAAAACTTTTTTATTACATTTTTTTGTATGGAACACTGAAAGCTGACGCGGCCCTTCTCTGAAATGATAGTGTGGGTGGAGGCCCCCAACTTATATTCGGTGACTTACCCTGTTTCTTTTGAGTCGGATCTTTTTTACACAATCCCGCACAGCATCCTTGTGGTTGTCACCATGCACACAGTGCCACAACACAGCTTTCATCTCTCACTCGGATCCCAGAATTAGAAAAAGACTATCCTATTTCTGGGTTGCAGCTGGGAGCTTGGAAGGAGTGGGTGCCATAAAGGTGACATGGGTCAGAAATTTCTTGTGGATGGACAGTGAGAGGGTGAGAAGAAGGACAGCCGTGATCAAACAACTGGTTACATTTCAGAGCACAAATATTGAGCCAGAAAGAGGTGACACATGCAGCAGGGTTACTTTAAACTCATTTGCACGCCCCTTCGTAAATAGAGTGGGATCAGAACAGCAGATAACAAATTTTGACAAAGCCTGCTCTGCTGACAGGTGGAGGTAGTGAGCCGGGTGGGAGAGTGTGTCGCAGTGCAGCTGACGACTAGACATGCTAACAACCTGGGACAACAAGAAGGTGTTGATTGCTCCAAAAGCAAAATAGACCTGCTGATATGTGGAACCATGTTCACTCCCAGCCCTGCGGCCCATCGATTTGCTCATGAAATAGGTTGTGCAGACATGCATGACGAGGACAGAGTTGGAATGGTGATTGTATAGGATGAAGGAAATCAGACATAAAAGAAGTTATTGAGCTTTTATTTTGGTAGTGTAGCAAAAAAAAATATTAATGCATTTATATTAAAGGTAATGTCCACAATGTTTTTACTTATGGATGGGCCCATGTTGGTCAATACACTAACCAAGACATGGACAAAACTTGTGGACTTGAGGGCCTCAAATTTTCATTACATGAGCCTGGGTGTCTATGCCATCTACAGGGTGTGCGTGGGCATTGCAGAAACATTATAATCAAACATCATAATCAGGCATTAAAATTCATAAACCCATTGTGAGCCAACCAACTCTGGTGCTCCCCAGTTTGAGCAGTGACCAGTGTCTGTGGACCTTGGGCTGCCCAGAGCCATCCCAGCTATGTCGATATGTCCAGAGTGGTTTTGAACAGTAAAAATTCCTGCTCAGAAGCAACAGGTTATGAATGGTGACATGTTGCTAAATTTATGACCTGTGAAGACTCGGTGGGTGGTGAGCAGTAGTGAAGTTTGTACACTGGCTTGTTGGGAGGGAGCGGGTCAGACTTGGAGGTCAGAGGAGAATGAACTTGTGAACTAGTGTACATCAATGTTACTGTTGAAGTCAAGTATAGGTCAAACTAATCCAGGACTCAGAGCACAAATCCCCCCCAAAGTCAGCACCCCAAACAGATTGGTCTGAGCATGTTGCTGCATATGCTCTGAGGAACCTGGCTGAAACCTCTCTAAGCAGCTGCAGCACGTTAAGGAAAAGGTGGCAGACAGTGGATTCTCTCATTCACATTGTACATATTCACTTGAATATGTACAGTTGAATTTCTTCTGTTCCTTTCGGCTTGTCCCTTTTTTTTTCCACTGGTTAGCACAGCAAGTCAACAATTTCCATCTCCCCCTGTTCTCTGTATCTTCAATTCAAACTACCTCCAATGTCCATTGTCCAAACCATCTCAGTCTGTCTTCTCTAGCTTTTCCTCAAACCTTCCTGTCTGTGTTGTCCCTCTAATCACCACACTCCCAATCCTGTCCATCCTTGTCTCCCCTAAAGAGAGCCTCAGCATCTCTAACTCTTCCACCTCCAGCTCTGTCTCCTGACTTCTACCTATTCCTAGTGTCTCTAATCCATCCATGGCTGGTCTCACAACTGTAAATCTTTCTCTTCACCCTTCCATCACTCCTGACACCTTAAATATATAATTGTGGTTATTTGCAGTAATAGTAATAAATAGAGTGCTGCAAGGTATATTACTATGTCATTGTAGGTGTTTTCGACCCAAACAATAACCAAGATCAGAATACTAATTTATGTCATTTTTGGTAAACCAGTTATTGGATGGGTTATGTAAGGACACAGAACTATTCCACATTGTTTTCAGTTTGCTGTAATAACGCATGAGTTGTAAGTGTACGTCATTGGAGCCAGAAGACAGACCTCCTCTGGCTCCACCCAAAAGACCCAAAGAATAGCTTGAAAAAATATTTTTTAGACATCTATGTCTAAGCTGAGGCCTTTCCTGGCGTGTGAACATTTGTATTGTAAATTGGAATATAAATATCCGTTTAGCAGCAGCTAAAATTTGATGTACATCGTCTTTTATGTCACCTTACAAACACAGACACAGGCCATTTTCTTTAAAGGTGACAAAAGGGATAATCTATTGTTTTTCTGTTTATGAGTGGTGACATGGCCAGTGGCGCAAGGGAATGAGGAGGCCCTGTGTTGCCATAGCTAAATATACATCCCTGACAGCTCCATAATAGGTTCCAGGAAGTTCAGTTGAAAATAAAAACAAAGCAACATTTCTAGCTGATTGGCTCTGAAAGGCCGTTTTTTTTTTCCTTTCTGAATAGGAAAAATGTGGACTTCAGCATTCCACCATCGTGATGCCAGTCTGATTGGATAGACGCAGCCTTGCGTGTGCAGAACAGGCCGTTCGGAGACACATTACACTGCAGAAACCAACTTTGTCCTTCTGCATGCACGGGACAAAGCAAATAGGAACTTATTGTGAACTAAGTTCTTTACTCGTAACAGTAATTTCTAACGAATGCTGCTGTGGTTACACTTAAAGGGTTTTTAGTTTTCAGGTTACAATATTTTTTTCTCTGCATCATTACAGAACTAGAAATGTTCAAATTAGTAGTGTCCATATTTTAAAATAGTTTGATATTGTGAATTTATTCATGTATCATGGTTTGCATGGGTTTCTGTGGTGGTCTAAAGAAACCCACTGTTTTCCGTTTATGTGTTAAAGCGGATTCAAAGTACATTGTATCCTTACACACACCTCTGATTCCTTTGCTTTTTATTTAGTCCGGTAAGTATAAATCAACATTTCATTAGATAATGTGCTTTCTGGACTCTGTCCCACTTCTTCAGCTGTTTGACTTTTACCCTTCAGTATCTTTGAGGAGCCACTTACTGCAGCAAGGTTTAAAGTTACTCCTCTCCTGGCAAACAGCCTCACTATTAAAGTCCAACTCCCCTTCAGGAAATTATGTTTGTATTCCATTTTTCCCCTCCACTCTCTCTCAGTCTCGAGTTTGGTTAAATTATGTGCTGAGAGATGTTTTATGACAAACAGCAAACCCCAGGGAAGTGCACTCTATACATGAGTGGGAACGAGCTGCCTCGACCAGTGGTGTAGCCCACCCGTCCCCCCTTTCCTGCTTTCAAGCACTCAACCCCTTCTTCAGTTGTCATGAAAAAAAGAATAAAGCTGCAGTTAGAGTCCATGCCATGATTTAACGACAGAACAGATAAGGTTAATTATCATGCCCTAGAAATTTGTTGTGTCAATTTTTGTTGTTTTTGGTTGTCATTTATTATTTATCAAAGATGTTAAGAAAAACCTAAGCTACTATAATTTGAAAGACAGTTAGCTAAACATTTTTGACTTTAGATTGTTTTCCTCTTAACAAAGTCCTGAGCCGAGAACAGGGTTATTGCAAGGATCCCTTTGCCCCATGTTCTCTTGTCACCTCCTCAGTTTTCCTAAAGCTGTTTCTCGGGTGGCAGACATGCAAACCCACAAGGGAGTCATTTATGACAGTTGTCGCTCAGTCTGCTAAGCCAGTCAGGGACAACTACAGTTTCTCTGAGCCGGACAATCCAGACCCCCAATGGGAATAAAGTGATCAGTTTTAATATTTCCCTTTCTAGTAAGGCTGTTCAGAAAGGTTGCCATGCATCCCTCTGATCTGTTGTAGTGGTTTGCAATGGAAAGGAAGTGGATCTTGCATAACATGCTAACTTATCAATTGGGTTGTAAAGCCATTTTATATAACAAGTTAGGGTTTTTATAAAAATTGATTGACATTTAAAAAGAAGACAGTTTTATTTTTTTTTGTAGAAATAAATGCTGTGGTTTGGTTTCAAAGGTGCCACCAATTTAAAAAACAATCCTATCTGAGTCTTTTTTTTGTGTTCTCCAGTTCTTGCTTCGTTGAGGACTGTGCGTTTCAAGTATCAAAAGTGTTGCCAAAACTTGGTAAGATGGATGATAACTGTTAGCAAAAGCCAATCGCCTTATTACCACATGGTGGACTGCTGCTGTCGAGGTTGCTGCACGATAGTAATTCTATGCCCTGCATGTATTTTTGGCAGTTGTACCATTTATCACTGGCAAAACACGTTATTAGGTCAACACAGTTTAAGCTGCAGACTTTTAAAACTCTTTGAAATGAGAAACACAAGACCCAACACTGAGCCCTCCTGTCACCTACTACTAGTTAGGTGGGAATAATTACTTGACAGCAGGGAATCAATCAGTAAATGGTTATTCGTTTGTACTATTCTAAAACCTGTTGAAATAGTTTTTGATGCCAAAGGCTGGTCGCTGCATCTAGTTCATCTCTTGATTTTCTTTTGGCACCAGAAAACAACCAAGAAATACCTTTAAAGTGGAAGGTTACTCCTCAGACCACCCATCCCACAGCCTGGGGGTAAACTTAAACAGGAAAGATTAATATTAATCCCCCCTAATGCAGTGGCTCATCATTAGGTGACTAGAGAGTTAAGCCTTCCCACCTAAGTAAAACACACTCAAGAGGATTTTCTGTCAGTGCTGGGAGGTTATAAAAGTGTCTGAATACATGAAGATCAGCCTCTGATGAGTCTGATGAACTCAGCAGTGAATGATGGGAGTGGTACTTTACTAGGCAAATGAGGGATCTGCTCATTGTGTGTTATTTCGACTGTATTTTATCAAAGTATAGTATGAGTGTATGAAATGTTGTACAATGTAAACGAGATAAGGAAAGTTCAATGGAATTCTATGGTGTCATGGCTCAACAAAAAGGAAGTAAAGCTAGAACTATATCTCTTCTAGACATGGACTTCTTCCATGATTCTTTTCAAAATTAAAGCAGTCAACATCCAGAATGCAGTATACGTCTTAAATTATTTTTTTCATGAACTTCATTGAGTCTATTAATGGCTTGATATTCCTTCTCTACGTCCTACCAGTCAGGTCCCAAATTTATGACAACTGACACCATAAATGTTGTATAAAGAATTAAAACAAATATATTTGTCTTCAAAAACAACAAAAGCGCTGTCAGTGTACAAACCAGTATTTTGATGTTTTTTTTTTCTTAGAGACTTTTTTTGTTGGTGTATGAAAGAAGAGCTTTTTCAATCCATTCCATGCATATTACATTTTTTGAAGCTGTGGAGTTTTGGGTGTGAATAGACCTGAGCCATTGTAGTGTGCATTCAGACTCACACTGTGATTCCCAGCAGAGTCAGACCAGAGAGTAAGGTTGTTGTAAGTCAGACTAGTAGTGCCTGCTTTCTGGAATCTCTCCTTCCCTGTGGGAATGCCATTAGTTGAGAGCTGAAGGAGTGCAGCAGGTGTAACAAATAAGGACGATAATACACACATGCACATTGTTGTACAGTTTTCTCCCAGTGTTGGCCGCATACTTCCTCTTCCTTTCCAATATTTCACACATTTTATTTTGCCCCCTTAACACTTTTTTGTTGGTGGCAAAAATCATATATTTAGACCATGAAACCAATACAGTGACATCTTTACTGCTCCCATCTTCAGAACATGAAGCATTAACAGCTTTTTGTCTGTGGAAGTGATAAGTGTGATGTGTTTTCAGAATGCCTGTTGGCCATTTGTAGCCCGTGAACACTATTTTGAGGCCCCCCACTTGAAAGTTGAGTTTATAATAATATTTTAAAGATTTGTTCACTACATTTTATGGTAAATCCTGTAATTCTCAAACCCTGATCCACAGTCTCCTTCTGGTTTAGTGTTATATTACACAGAATCTAATGGAAACAGATTTTTTTTACATTTTTTCTTTTGTATTGAACACTGATGCAGCCCTTTGGTGAAATGATAGCGTGGGTGGTGGCCCTCAACTTGTTCTAGTTTGTGATCCCTGGTTTAGACTTAAGAATTTAGAAATAAATTCAGTAGTCTTTTGCACATCAGACGGTCACTGCTTTTTATACTGAATTCACGACTGAATGTACTTGTACTGTCATTTTTGTTACGCTATATTAATCCAATAATTACTGGCAACCCATTACGGTGTATCAGAGACGCTGGACTCTTAATACGCTCAAGTTTAAAATGCGATTGACGTGCGCTATTGATAAATGACATTGAGGATACAGTGGGTTAATGCATGACAGAGGGAACAGACGGCAGACAGTGAATGTGGAACACATGAAGTATGCAGCAGGGAAAAATACATTTTTATGTCGGGGATAACAGGTGCAAATCTGGCAGGCTCCAGTCGAGACAAGCTCTACCAATGAAGTCATGCCCTTTGAACGCACCTGCTTCATTTTTACCAGCTTAACTCTTTATCTAAGGTGCCATACAATTCAGCAGAAAGGGAACTGTCGTCACAGCCAACAGAGTCTGTCAGTTGATTTACTGTTAAAAATTCAGGGACTTTGTGTTCTCCCAGGTACTGTATTCTTTAGCTGAAATTAAATATTGACATTTCATAACACTTGAGAAGAAGGTTGCTGCAAAATTACTTATTATTCTCCCCAAGTATTTTATTGTTAAAAAGAGTATTCAATACTAAATAATTGAAAAACATTGGATCTCCAAGCTCCAAAGTAATGACATCACCAGAGTTGTTTTCTCAGAAGTGACAGAATCTATAGAGGCACAGAATTCTTGAATGTGTGTACAGAGGAACTTAACAATGCATGGAGGGATTTTCAGCAACTTTGAGTTGAAACATTGCTGCAGCACGAGTCACAAGCCAAGGTCAAGAAAATGGATTGTGAAAAACCGTCAGTAAGAAATGTTTCCTTATTCTGAATGTAGCTGCATTCTGAGTTCCGTTATGAATCAACGTAATTTGATTTTAAATAAAGTTTGCATATTTTTGCTGCACTTTAGTTGGTGGTAACAGTAAATTGAATTAATTCCAATTGTGTCTTGTTCTTTAACTTTAAGGGAGTAAATACATTTTTGTATCTTTGCACATTTAATAGATTTTTGTACACCTACTTTATATATATATATATATATATACACACATATATATATATATATACACATATATATACACACATACATATATACATATATATTACTGTATGGTTCA
>JAFBJS010000899.1:258753-277003 GCA_016785265.1 Paraplagusia blochii
CTGACAGATTGTCCAACCTTTTTTCTGAAGGTGCTCCACTGAAACCAGGTTTATTAATCCACCTTTCCATCTATCTTCATGCGCTTATCCGTTACCAAGATAGGTGGAGGCACCAAGACCTCCACCCAAATCACACTACATTGTACCAGCCCCTCCTGAATCTTCCTTTGGGGGAGGAAGCCCAATGAAAGGGACAAACTGCCGTAACTGGGATCCATTCTTGCCCAGGAGGTGATCCCTGGAGTTCCATATCAATGACAGAGACACTGATTTGAGGCCAGGCATAGGCAAACTTTTGGAATGGCGGCTACAATTGGACCTAAAATTGGGCACAGGGGCTGAGTCCAGAAGAAAGGTGGATTGTTTGTTTGAAGTAAGATAAATGGCTTGTAAAAGTCTATCTAAAATGTATAAAAATGTATAAATGTATAAAAAATTAGAGCTACGCGAGAGCTAGAGTCATAAAGAGAGGAATCACCAAAGCAAAGACATCACACAGATTTGTTGTTGGATCTTCTCTGCGTCCTCCTCTCTTTGATTCACACTCTAATCATCCTTCATCCTAATATCACTTTAATACACCCCCACCCCTTCAATTGCACACAGACTTTATAACTGAGGGTCTTCCTCCTCCCCCCTCTTTCTCTGCCTCCATCATGAGAAAATAATGAGCACCACCTCCCCTCCACTCCTCAGGAGGAGTCTCAGATTGGCCGTTGAAAGTATTAGCCATGTTAATCTGTTGGACCCACAGATCATCCAATAATCACACTCGCGAGACAACACTCTATTAACGCTGAGGTGCTGACATGAAGGGGGTGGGGGTCTTTGTGTGTGTATGTGTGTGTGCGTGTGCGTGAGTGAGTGACGTCTTATTTTGCAAGGCTGAAAGGTCCACAAAAACCCAGTGACACACATTTGCTCTTTAAGACGTTTGTTTGTGACTCGGCTTAAAAAAATAATCTCGAGTCACAAAGTCTTCTGACTAAGACACAAGTGGAAGAGCTGCTCCTCAGCTTTTTGAAAAGTTGGCCCAATACACTCCACATGGAGAGCTTAGAACTCAGTTTTATCAATCAATATGGTTATTGGAGGGGAAAGGCAGAAGGGTGGTAATAGTTTGACAGAACAATATAAAGCCCATCAGGCCACATCTGGCCTCTGAGCTGTAGTTTATATAAATGATAACTGACAATGTTTTTCTTGTTTTGTTTTTACTTACAGGCTTCCACAGTTCAAAGAAGAGGCCAAGAGTTACATTGGTGCCAACATGAAGAAGGTAATTGGAATGTCTTTTTTTTGTCTTTTTACTTTGTTGGTTGATTTGTTGGTTAGTTGTTTGCTTCCTCAAGTCCTTAAGTGGTGTCAAAATACAGTTAATGATGTTTGCATGAAAAAAACTCCCTGGAAATGAATCAACAATAAGAGTTGATGGTTGGACTGGCTGCTTTAACACACTTTATATCATATCTATCGTTGCATTAAGAATGATGGTTTTAGCAGTTGTCTTTTTTTGCATGCTTCTGCCACCCATTGACTGCCCTCCATGTTTGTTCATCTGCTTCCCATCTGAAGAAAGATATTGATATTGATAGTAAAGGAATTCTTAGATATAGTTCTGGTGTTTTAAAGATACTGAATGTTTCAACACGTGTTTTGGTCCAACACCATTATATCAACTCCATTGAGCGTATATAAGAAATGGACAAAAACAATAAGAAAGTAGTACCAAATATCCCCTGTAGAGGGCAACACCCTGTGTCTGAGTGCAAAATATCTGCAAAAATGACAATTACTCCTATAACTAATTTAATAAAAACTTTGTTTTGACTTCAGTAACCTCCTAAGGTTGTTGAAGCCTTTTCAATAAAATGGTCAATAAACAGTAAAGCAAAGAAATCCTTATTTAGACAAAAATAGACAGTGAGAAATATTAAAATCTCAGCATTGTGTATTGACAATTAAACGGTCTAATTTTTAAGGCAACATTTCTTATTCACGGTCTGTGGCTGTAGTGTGTTTGTGTCTTGGTCTCACTGATAACATGTTCCCCGTCACTAATCACGGGCTCCTGCCTGCTCCCCTTCTCTTCTGAGGCTTACAATATCATGTGGAAAAACAAACGAGTGCAGGTAAGACAGATAAGGCTGGAGAATCTTTTTTCTCTCTGATAGTAGACTTGAACCTCCGCTTTATTGAATTTTTCAATTTGGCTCTGGTTCAGAGGATTCAGGCCAGTTTGTACACGTGTTATTCATTCTGTCGCGTCCCTGTGCTTGTTAGTTCTTACTTATCTATGTTTACACTGACTTTGGTTTTTTGGCTTCATATATTTGTGCTTCTGTTGGTAGAGCCACTCATAAGCTTTCTCATGGCTGCTACATATCTTTGGTTTTCCAAATCTCTTTGCAATGTTTTTATTTTATGGTCTCCAGTAAGAGTACAATCCAGATTGTAATATGTCACGAATGGAAAATACATGTTGAAGAGTAGAACTGCATTAAATGTTGGTTCTGAATGTAGTCAGTGTGTTGTTTCTTACACAAGTGGTTGAAAATGTGTTTTAAACTCTGTGGCTCCACAAAGGGATCATTTATTGTCATCCATTGTTTTATCTGGGACTCCATCAAAACCTACAAGGCCCCTTTCAATGACCTGCTCTGTTTCCTGTAGCTGAAGATGCGTGCTGGTGGAATGAGCGAGTCGTCCAAATGGAAAAAACAGAAGCGGTCACCGAGACCGCCTCGTCACATGGTACGAAGTTCCTCAGGACAGATGGACCCCACCCAATCAAGCACGCTCAGCAACAATATCTCAGGTACCAGACATTCACACAAGTCACCCCTCAGGTGGTGTTACCTACAAAATCTACATTCACCAATATCCCACTCCATCCTGTCCTCAGGTGGCGTTCCTTTTGTTGAGCCTGGTCTGTCCAACTCCAGTTTGCCAACATCAGAAAGTACCGGCTCGTCCATTTCCAGTCCCACCACCACAGACAGTGGCCTGGACACCTGTTCTAAAGCCACGTCCAGGGAAGACCTGTCTGACCTGGAGCAGTGTGGTCCTACAGCCAACAGCCCTAGCACCGCCAACACACTTCCTGGTTCTGAACTCGGCTCTCCAGACGCCCAGGTGAGATTTGCGTCCGTAAATTGTTTCAAAGCTTAGACTACACACACGGATTTGTTTTTGTATTTGTACTGTGACTGTATATGTTGATGGATCATTGTTTATATCTTTGATGGTTTGTTATTTTTATTTTTCCGTTGTTGTCCAGTATGAAGTCAGGCAGGTGGAACCGACCCAGTCGATCTCGGTGGAGTCCATTCCTGAAGTCCTGGAGGATAAAGACACAGTGACAGAGCAGACCGACAGCAGTGCCTCTGTTCCTGACATTGACTACGTCAACCCACGAGGAGTTCGTTTCACCCAGTCCACACAGAGAGATGGTATGAGGCAAAGCTTGCGTTGTTAAACACCTAATAAATAATATTAAAAATAACACAGATCCAAAAGGCCACATTTCTCTCCTAACACTCTCGCTCTTCTCTTCTTAAATTATCTTCACACCTTACCAATTTTTATTCTGTTAATGCCATGATGTTTTCTGGTTGTCTTTCTCCAGGAGCGTCCCTCATCCCCTACGGCCTCCCGTGTCTCAGGGAGCTCTTCCGTTTCCTCATCTCGCTGACCAACCCTCATGACCGACACAACACTGACGCCATGATCCACGTGGGTCTGCAGCTGCTGACCGTTGCTCTGAAGTCCGCCCACATCATCGCTAACTACCAGTCTTTGCTGGTTCTGGTTAAGGACGAGCTCTGCAGACATCTGTTCCAGGTAAACTGATAAGAGGAAAACTATTTCAGGTAGATCAACACCAGTTAACGTTGTTTTTAATCTTTTTTTTCTGGTTTCAACAGTTGCTGAGTGTAGAGCGTATGAACCTCTATGCCTCCTCCATACGAGTTTGCTTCCTGCTTTTTGAAAGTACCAGAGTTCATTTGAAGTTCCAGCTTGAGGTAAAGGCAACAACAAATTCATATTGGTCAATATGGTCTGTGCATTCATGGTAACCATTAAAATAACAATTCTCTGGCAGATGTACCTGAAGAAGCTGATGGACATCATCACATCAGAGAACGTGAAGATGCCTTATGAGATGAAGGAGTTGGCGCTGGAGGCTCTGGTGCAGCTGTGGAGGATTCCAAGCTTCGTCACCGAGCTCTACATCAACTACGACTGTGATTTCTACTGCTCCAACCTCTTTGAAGACCTGACCAAACTTTTGTCCAAGGTAGCTTTGACTCTTCTCTCAGTCTTTCAGAAGGAACGTAAATAAATCATCTCACCTCTGGTGACTCCTTCCTTCCAGAATGCCTTCCCAGTGTCAGGGCAGCTTTACACCACCCACCTCCTGTCACTAGAGGCGCTGCTAACTGTGATCGACAGCATTGAAGCCAACTGTCAGGCCAAAGTCATCAACAGTTCCACTCAACAAGAGCCATCAGCAGCAGTGAAGCAGGAGGGAGGAAATTCAGACAAGAGTGGATCAAACAGCAATGCTGGTACGACCAGAATGGTCAAAATCACAAATATGAAAAATAATTATCAACACTATAACAATGGAGAATTCATTTCTATTTTCAGATCTGCAAATACAAACCCCAACCAATGGTGTCACAGTTCCACCAACTGAAGACGGACCAGTTTGTCCACCAACCAGTGGACATCTGATGGCAGCAAAGATGAAACTGGGTAGACAGGACCAAGACGACACCGATTCTGGTGAGATTTCTACTATGTTGTTTTGATGCCTTGATCTAACAAAAATACATCCTCACAAAAAAAAAAACATTAACAAATCCACCTTAAGTCTCCAAAATCTTAAAAGGTTCTAATCTAATGACTGCCTCGTTTTAATGCAAGGCAGCATTTCCATGAATAAGATCCAGCTTCTTATCTGCCTAAAACTACAAAGAGAAAGTTTATTGTCCATAAAAGAAGTAAAGGAGATTCTCTGTTGTAAAGAATAAAAGTTATTTTCCTTGACTTTGGTTTGAAACAGTGATTGATTTATCAATTTATTGTACCTGAAAAAATGAGAAAGAAACATCTGTGTTGCAGCTGAGAAGAGAGTACCAAAGAAACCCCAAAGATTCTCTTCCTGTTTCCCTGATTCCCAGGAGTTGTTGAACATAAGAACAAAGAAAAAGGTGAGACATGTTGATTAAAAAGGGTTTTCATTAACAAATGAACACTTAGTCTGACGCTGTGAACTTTATTTTGTCTGTGCCCAAAGCTGCTGATAACTGGCACGGAACAATTTAATCAAAAACCAAAGAAGGGAATCCAGTTCCTGCAGGAGCAAGGTCTCCTTTCAAGCCCCATGGACAACAACCAGGTGGCCCAGTGGCTCAGAGAAAACCCACGGCTGGACAAGAAGATGATCGGAGAATTCGTCAGTGATCGCAAGAATATGGAGCTCCTGGATAGTTTTGTCAAGTATGTCAATTTTTTCCTTTTTCTTTGGTTTTGTTCATTCTTTTTACATTTCACCACATTTCCAACCCTTGGTATAAAGTTGTAAGACTTTATATAATAATACAAAACAAACATACAATTCTTTCCTTGCAGCACATTTGCATTCCAAGGTCTTCGTATTGATGAAGCCCTGCGTCTTTACCTGGAAGCCTTCAGACTTCCCGGGGAGGCTCCGGTCATCCAGAGGCTCCTGGAAACTTTCACTGACAACTGGCATGTAAGAAGCTCCTCTGACTTGTACAGGGTGTAGAAGTGAGTTCATGGACACAACCAAGTGAAAAGTCAGGTTCCACTGCTTTACAGCCAAGAACAAAAAGGTCACATCTGAAAATAGTTGTGGTCATGTGACCAGGGCAATAGCAAAAACTAGTTCTCAACTTGAACCTAGCAGCAGCAAACTGACGTTCCTGTGATCTAAGATACTGCAGAATTGTCTCAGACCACATCCCAGTTCATCTGTCTCTGTTTTTGTAGAAAGTCAACGGCTCCCCCTTCATGACCAACGATGCAGGCTTTGCTCTTGCCTACGCTGTCATCATGCTGAACACCGACCAACACAACCACAATGTCCGCAAGCAAAACATCCCCATGACTGTGGAGGTGAGACATTCAACATTCACACTCTCCTGTTTTTAACTGGTTGGACACTCCATGTCTTTAACTGTCAATAATTTAAAAAAACCTTAGTTCATATCAGTGCATTTCTCAGTGACTGAAGAACAATGTGCAGGGTCTCAGAGCAGGTTCCACTCAGTACACCAGGGGGAACTGGGCCCAGACCTTGGGGCCCCACTGTGTCTATTTTCTTCCTGTCTCGGGGAGGAGCCGTCATTTGTGTCTGATAGTATGACATTCCCCTGTGACCACACAAAGACCACAGACCAACAGCTGTAGCCAGTGGTGGTGACTCTGAGAGTCTGCTCATTATAAACACAGAGACAAGGGGTCCGACCAGGACTAGGACCAGATCTGAGGAGGACATGGTCTTTGTCCTGAGCCAGTCCTGCTCGTATTAAAAATTCTGTGTTTTTTCACATTCTCTGTTTTTGACTTTTATTTTATATTATTATATATTTTTTATATTTCTATGACAGTAGTATAATAGACTTATATTGGTAAGAAAATCAATCTGTAAATATAACTGTTTCTAATAATGACCACATTTTATGTATACAGTATACACACACTCACACATATATATATATATAAATTATATGTCTCATATATTGTATTATCAGTTCTTGATTCTTAACTAAGCAGGTCCAAGGTACCACTGATGACAATTTTTAATGAAATATACCCATTTAAAAGCACTAAATAGATTTTATTTTTTTTATTTTTTTATTTTTGTTTGACTGACACGTTAACACTAAAACATGTCTGTATCAAATTTAAAAATAAATTCAAGTTATTACATAAGGCTTTGACATTTTTAAGTTTGGTCAGAGCAGGTCGGGACTTTGGCCCTTCAGTGACTGGGCTGACAGAGTCCAAACCGCAGCATGTGTTAGTGGTGAGTTATTTTTGATAGGAACAAATCTACTGTGTCTAAGTTGGTCCTTTTCCCATGGGCTCCATAACGAGGTGCCGTATTCAGAGGGACGTGCAGGTGAGGTCACTGAGATATTGTCACTCCACTTTATAAAATCCTGCACCAGTTGGCGGCCTGCGGTGTAGAAATATGTGAAGGCAGCTGTTCTGTGGCATGCGTCTGGAGTTTCCCGTGTGCCTACTGCGCCCCCTAGTGTTTTCTTCTTCCCTGTTTTTGCCAACTGGTAGTATAAACCCGGGAGCCTCGATGCTGTCACTCATCAGTGGCCACCTCTGTTTATTTATAGGCATAATCCTTGTTTTCCTAAAGCTTCAGCTAAAGTGTATTAAATGACACAACAAGCTTCTCTTCCAGCTCAGGCTCATTTCATTATCAGTGTGATGCTCAGCTAATGAAGCACTGAATGACAAAGGCTTTTCTGCACTGACTGACATGTTGATGGTGGAGATCTGCTCTTCCATTCCACAGAGCTGTCGTTTCACTCACTACACTTTTCTTTTTTTTACAGCAATTCAAGAAAAACCTGAAGGGAGTGAATGGAAACAAAGACTTTGACCAGGACATGTTGGAGGACATTTACAATGCCATCAAGTACGTTAGCCTCATGTAGTGTTTTATCAGCTCAAAAGACACAAATTAATGAATTCAAATTTGAATCATTTATTTGATTTATTTTAAATATATTTTTTAAATGCTTCTATCCGTCTAAGGGTATCCAATAATATCAGTTGATTGATAATATTTGCATAATATGTAAAAACTGGAAACGTATTGCCAAGGTTTTGTCAAGTGATCTGTGCCAAAAAAATAGTTTGGAGATAAATGGATGTATATTTAAGTAAAAGTCACTAAGGGGCAGCATTGCAGCTAATTTATTAATCTCATACTCATACTGTGGTTAGCGCAGATAAATAGGTTAATATTACCACGCCTGTATTGGGTAACGGTTCATATTATAACCAGAAATCAAGAGCTTTTACAATATTGGCATGTTTAGATTTGCCAAAGGCTAATGTCGGAAATTCCTACTATTGAACTTCAGCTTCTGTATTGTTGTTAGCTGAAATGAACTGTTTCCTCAAAGAATATTCACTTATTTTTTTAAAAAAATATTAAAATTCAAGAAACTGCTTTTTAGTAAGAATTATTTTTTTCATATTCTGACAAAACAATGCGTTATTGTCTTTTCAGAAATGAAGAAATTGTGATGCCAGATGAACAGACGGGTTTAGTCAAGGAGAACTACGTCTGGAGTGTGCTGCTGCACCGCGGTGCCACGGCTGAGGGGTATTTCCTACACCTGCCACCCGGCAGCTACGACCACGACCTGTTCACTATGACCTGGGGTCCTACCATCGCCGCCCTCTCCTACGTTTTTGACAAGAGCTTAGACGACAACATCATCCAGAAGGCCATCACAGGCTTCAGGTAAAGCCTGCTGTTAATATAATGAAAGACTTCATCTCAATTAGATTTCACCAGATTTTTTTCAATACAATGTTTGATTTTCTTTTGAATGCAGGAAGTGTGCAATGATCTCAGCTCATTACGGCTTCAGTGATGTTTTTGACAACCTGATAATATCCCTCTGCAAGTTCACTACACTGAGCAGCGAGGTACAGAAACACGTGTTGCTTTTGCCCTTTTAAAAAAGTTTTCATCTTGTATTTGTCATATTCAAGACACTGGGAAAATGAGAAATTCCTAAAAAAGACAACATTGCTGTTCTGCTTTCTCATCCCCAGTCAGTAGAGAACCTGCCCACTGTCTTTGGTAGTAATGCCAAAGCTCAGACAGCGGCTAAGACTGTGTTCGACCTGGCTCATCGCCACGGCAACATACTGAGAGAAGGTTGGAAGAACATCATGGAATCAATGTTGCAGCTGTTCCGAGCTGAACTGCTGCCCAAAGCCATGGTTGAGGTCAGAGCTCAGTCTACCCTCCAAACCAATATATACATATGTACTCTGCTGCCACCTGGTGGGCAAATGTCAAACAGTTAGATCAGACATGGCTCTTTAACCTTTATCATTAGGGAGTGTCCTCATTAGTTAATTAATTTACAACGTAACATTTGTTGTTTCTCAGGTGGAGGACTTTTTGGAGCCTACTGGGAAAATTTCCCTCCAGCGAGAGGAAACGCCATCAAATCGGTATTTCATCTACTGCAACAAAATCAAAATATCACTCTGCAATTTTTACGAAGCTGTTGACAGGCTTAAGAAAATCACCAAAATAGAAACACCTTTAATTATTTGTTGTTGTTGCTCTTCCACCATCAGTGGTGAGTCTGCGGTGCTGAGTTTTGTGACCTGGCTGAGTGGAGCAGAGCAGTCAGGACACAGAGGACCGTCCACAGAAAACCAGGAGGCAAAGCAGGCGGCCATTGTTTGTATAAAGGTGCTGACATGGGTTTTTAAATCGTATATGTTGTATGTTAAAGCCTCAAATGTTTTTGTTTGTAGATTAATCTTCTATAGGCTTTAATATATTTCACCTCAAAATTCTGTCATTTGGTGTCAAACTTCAGCACCTGAACAATATTGGCGTTTTTATTAATTAATAATAAATTGAAATAAGAGAAAATAATAATGGAAAACAATGTTGGTACCAGTGGTATACTACTACTAAAATGTAGATTATTATATTATTATTATATTACTTGTTTTATTTATTACAGACTTCTGTCTTTAACATTTCTTTGTAATTTTCTTAGCAATGTGACCCAGAAAAACTCATCACTGAGAGTAAATTCCTGCAGCTGGAGTCTCTGCAGGAACTAATGAAGGTGTGTGTGGTTCTAACTATCTCTTCAGAGGATGTTCTGCTGAATGTGCTGTCAGGTATGCTTAATTTTTTTTTCTGTTTCTGCTCAGGCTCTGATCTCTGTAACTCCTGATGAAGAGACGTACGATGAAGAAGACGCTGCCTTCTGCCTGGAGATGCTGCTGCGTATCGTCTTAGAGAACAGGTAGAAATGAATGACAGTCCGTGTGATGTGATGATCACAGTACATGTACATGAGCCTCTGTGTGTGTGTGTGTGTGTATGTATGTGCTTGCAGGGACCGCGTGTCATGCGTGTGGCAGACTGTGCGTGAACACCTGTACCATCTGTGTGTCCATGCCAACGAGAGCTGCTTCCTGGTGGAGAGGGCAGTGGTGGGTCTGCTGAGACTGGCCATCAGACTGCTGAGGAGGGAGGACATTAGCTCACAGGTAAACACACACACATTATATACAATGGATTGTTTTTTTAGGGATGGTAGTGACACCAATTTTTTATTACGTATATTGAATTATTATATTAAATATATTTACAAAAAAATTCTAGAGTTTCAGAAAGTTATTTGCTTAGTATTTGGTCAGTGGTTAAGGTTGTGCAAAACTATTTTTCACCTCAAAGCTACATTTTTTTGGAGCAGTTAATACATTTGTATTTTTCAATGTATTTATTTATTTTTTTATTCATTAATTCTCGACTTTTAGGACTTTTCCAGAAGTGAGCTTATTCTTAGATATTTTATGTTTGTGTACTTTACTTTTTTTTTAAGCTGCTGAGGTTTTTCAAAATATTGCTTTCAAACGTGGTATTTTCCTCTCTTTATTCCCCAGGTCCTGCATTCCCTGCGTCTCCTGCTGATGATGAAACCGCCTGTCCTGTCCCGGGTGAGCAGAGAAGTGGCCTACGGCCTCCATGAGCTGCTGAAGACCAACGCAGCCAACATCCACTGCACCGACGACTGGTACACACTCTTCTCTCTGCTGGAGTGTATTGGAGCCGGGGTCAGACCTCCGGCCTCTTTTCAGACTACCTCCACCACAGCAGACAACGACACAGGTTCAAACGCTCGCTCTCTTATAAATTAGTGACACAATAAAAACACCTGATAAAATATATTTTTTTTAAAACTGTGTTTTTCTTTTTACAGGTGCTCAGTCGGACAGTGAGCTGTCGTCACATCATAACAGTGAAACTAATTTAGACCGTGGCTACACCTCGGACTCGGAGGTCTACACAGAGCACAGCAAGAGCAGAATGACCCGCTCCACCACTGATGTGGACGTAGCAAACAGTGGGTGGTTGGTGGTGAGTAAGACCCACACAGTTAGGCTGTTTGTTCCAAATATAACAGACACTAAATGTATGTCTTCTGCATCTTTATTTCCAGGTCGGTAAGGACGATCTGGACTTGTCCAAACCCGCTCCTGTCGGCTCCAAAGCTCAGCTGAATTATCCTCTAGTGAACCAGTACAGTCTGACACTCGGTCAGGACCTGGGTCACCACGACACCAAGTCTCTGATTAAGTGTGTGGAGACTCTGTCCTTCATCGTCCGGGATGCTGCCCACGTCACTCCAGAAAACTTTGAACTGTGCGTGCGAGCGATACGGGTGTTCGTGGAGGCCAGCCTTAATGGAGGTGAGCCCCTGACACGCTCTCAAAAAAAAGGTATAGCATAAATATATCTACTGCAGATAATCCGTTTTCTTCCGTTAGGTTACCGGAACCACGACAAAAAGAAGATGCACAAATATGACTCAAAATCACGCATAAGAAAGAAGGCTGGGGGCCGGGACAAAGAGGGCGGGGCAGCAAACAAACGAGGCGGAGGCCGGGGTTCAAACCAACGTCTGTCACGTTCACACAGTGATGAGGATGAAGACGAGGGTGTCCCGGCCAGTTACCACACTGTGTCTTTACAGGTTAGTCAGGACGTAAGTACAACAGCCCTCTTCACCCTTTTACCTTTTGATGAATGAACTGAACTGAACGTTTCTGGTAAACGTTGGCTTTGGCATCTAATGATACATCCAGGCCCTGGTGTAACCAAAGATCACCAAAATAAATATGAATCAAAATAATGACCTGTGCACCATTTCCTGGTTGTATCCGACTTTTTTTTGGTGTGATGTTGGATTTCTGTGGGAGTTAGAAAAACCTATAAGTCCAGACCAAACACATATAGGCTGCAGATTCTCCAATATAGTAACAAAATGATGATTTAATATTCTGCGTCTTAAATACTTAAACATGCTGACTGAGGTGTTTTATTCATCACTATTGCTTCACGATGTTGAAACCAGGATTGTCCTTATTGTTTAGGAGTTAAAAGTCCTTATAGCGCACTGTCTTTGTACTGGTTAATGGGAGACTCAGACTTTTCCTCAGGTGAAACCACACCTAGTTTCTCCTCACACTTTTCTCAGGGATCTGCAGTTTCCACCAACCATCAACTATTTCACTGAGGGCTGTTCCCTTGTCCCCATCAATATCTGTACACACACTTTACCTGAACTGCACGGTCACCAAATTTCATCACTATCAAAGAAAAAAAACAACTCCCACCTGTACCATCATATTGTTCTCGTCATTGTTTATTCTTGACATCGATCGCATTTTTTTTGCCGCTGCAGCTTTTAGACCTGATGCACACACTCCACACTCGTGCTGCCAGCATTTACAACTCTTGGGCAGAGGAGCAGCGCCACCTACAGGCCGCAGGCAGGAAGATCGACGCTGACGCTCAGACTCTATGGAGCAGCTGTTGGTGTCCTCTGCTGCAAGGTAAACATGCTACCTGCCTGAGAATGCTTGGTTAAAGGTGACTCCACCACTCCATCTACTGGCCACTGTGTCTTACTGCATGTTTCATTGAGTCATTTTAGCCGCTGCTGTTTTTTTCACTGGTATAAAGTAAATACAGAATTAAAGTTGTTGTTTCCTTTTGTCTGATCTGCAGGAATCGCGTGGCTTTGCTGTGACGCCAGGAGACAGGTTCGCATGCAGGCCCTCACCTACCTCCAGAGGGCGCTGCTCGTTCACGATCTGCAGACTTTGGACGCAGCTGAATGGGAGTCATGCTTCAACAAGGTGAACGGCTGGACTTAATAAAATATCCATTATTTATCATGAAATTATTTATTGTTTAAAACTGTAATTTGTCTTTCTGTATCGCTGCAGGTTCTATTCCCTCTGCTTACAAAGCTACTTGACAACATCAGTCCTGCAGATGTGGGTGGAATGGAGGAGACAAGAATGAGAGGCTGCACCCTACTGTCCAAGGTTTGAAACAACACCAAGTTTTGGATTTTCTGTGATTATTTCAGTACAAATAAAAAAGCTTTTTTCTTTTATTCATCCTCCTGCAGACCCTTAATCTTTATTGAATAAAATATCTCAATCATGATGTTCCTTTGTGTCCAGGTCTTCCTCCAGCATCTGTCTCCTCTGCTGTCACTGCCAACCTTTGCTGCTCTGTGGTTGACCATCCTGGACTTCATGGACAAGTACATGCACGCCGGCTCCAGTGATCTACTGGTGAGTGGAGATACAGAGTCTGGAGGTGACACAGGTCGAAGCTGGAGATTTACAGTCTGTGTTTTAATTCTTAGCTTGAAGCCATCCCTGAATCTCTGAAGAATATGCTCCTGGTCATGGACACAGCTGGGATCTTTCACAGCGCCGACTCCAAGACGGGATACTCAGACCTCTGGGAAATCACCTGGGAAAGAATCGTTTGCTTCCTGCCTCATCTACGGGAGGAGCTCTTCAAACAGACCGTCATTCCAGGTACCAGCGAGGATGACTGTGAAATTATATATTTTAAAATATGACATGTATGGTTTTATCAGATGCTCATAGTTTCTCTTCATTTTCAGAGCCAGCACCTGGTCCAGCAGCAGAATCTCTGCAGCAGCAACAGTCGCCACCTCCATCTGCTCGTCCACCATCTCCTCAGACGTCTCCATCCCCTCCTCCGCAACCCTCTCCCCATCCTGCCCCAGCATCCATCACAGTTGAGACCAAGACTCCCAGTAGACCTGCGTCACCACAAGAACCTCAAACCATCAACAGGACAGGTAAAAATGGACAATGAGGACATGTTGAGGGACAGACAGCTTCAATGAAGGAAATCTATTCTGTCGTTGAGATTTTTCATTGTCTTTCTGACCTAAACTGATTTGTCTCTTGTATTTTTTTCCTTTTGTCCAGGATCCCCTGAGCGACACTCACCTGTCCCACCCACTGTCCCCTCCATGCCAGTGCCACTGACCTCACCTCCATCTCCTGCCCAGCCTCCACTCATCCTGCAGCCCCTTGCCTCACCCTTGCAGGTGGGAGTCCCACCCATGTCCCTGCCAATCATCCTGAACCCCGCCCTAATCGAGGCCACTTCCCCGGTCCCTCTGCTGCCTGGACCCAGACCTACCAGTCCTGCCGACGAGGTCAAGTAACATTGTCTCCTGCACTACATCCTTGCAGACTCCCAAGTCCATGAAACGGCGGAGAAGAAGCTCTGGTCCTGGTCTTAGTTTAAGAGAAAAGAAACAGTTTATTTGTGTTCAGAGTGTAGGTGTAGAGTTGACACACGTGACTCATCTGCTGCTGCTGCTGCACCAAGAGCTCGTCTGCTTTTTTTTATGTTGTAGGTTTTTCTAATCATATGAAACAATATGAAAAGACCTTGTCTTCAGTCTCTGATCTACAAGGATTTCATAGACAGAAATTCCAGTCGTATGGAGTGTGAAGCGAGTCCAGGTCTCCTGGGTACGTCCTGAAAAAAACTGAAAAAATCAAGACTGTCTGCATGAAATGGGAGAAAATTCATTTTTAGACCTTAACCAGTTTAGTCAAGTGCTTTTTAATTGGCTTGTTTAAATAATCTGTTCTAACTTCATGTTTAGGGCAAAAATAAGAAGTTAATTTATAATCATGTTAAGGTTTCTCAGCTACTGAGATGAAGGAAACTTCTAACACTAAAGATGTTTTATTGACTCCTGTCTCTCAGCTGAAATCATTGATTTTCTTTATGGGATAGTGACTCATTTACAAACTGCAGTTTCTTGATGGAGAAATCTGTCAAGAGTGAAATGAAGATTAAAAAATTAAAAATATTGCAGCTGATGTAGAGTTAATCAACTGTCTGTTTGTTAAGTGACACAAGTAAAAAAAAAGAATCTCCACCTTTAAATGTCTGTGCAGTAAAATACGTCACTCCTGGTTAAGTGTAACAAACACTGCTGCAGTTCAAACACACGCACACAAACACACAACAATGATTTTTTGCCAAAGGTGTGTGGACAGAAACACACTCTTCCCTCTAACTCTGCTGTTTCACCTCCATCTTATTTATTAACTGTAGGAAAGGTGTGTATGTGTGTGTGTGTGTGTGTGTGTCAGTGAAAAAAAAAAACTCAACATCATCACAGTCAGAACCACAGAACTCTGTGATCCGGTTCTGAACAGCTCTGATTTTATCATCTGACTCTGTCTTGAACAGGAAATGGCATGAATATGATAATGGCTGTAAATATATACATATACATATTATAAATATATATAAATGATGGAAATGTTCTTTTTATTATGTAATAAAAGTGTAAATGAAATCGTCCATGTGTCTCTTGTTGTTCGTAACACATTCACAAATGTCTTACGTCACTGATAAATAATAAATAATTAAAAATAAATTATTAAATATCGTAATTGATATGACATTTTCAGTGATTACCTTTATAACGGGAAAATTTCAATTTAGTTTTTTGTTGTACTTTAAAATAAATACTAGTAAACTTACTTTTGATTTCGTTGACTAAAAATACAGTCAATATCATTGAATTTCCAGATTTTTTTTTTATTTAAATCAATGGATTGTTAATTTCATTTTAGAAATCGAAGAAGAAAGAAACTTAAATGCAAATCTGAATGAAACCGGTAATGAAACATGAAACAGTGAAACAATAATCGAAAAATATATATTTTTTTGCTTTGGAATGATCTAAAATCCACCCTACGATACATTATTATATTGATATGATACATTCACTTGTATCAGAATCACGATCATTGATATTCGCCTATTTATTTGACGGCATATATATCACGATCACTATACCTGTCCCATATGGTCTAGCGGTTAGGATTCCTGGTTTTCACCCAGGCGGCCCGGGTTCGACTCCCGGTATGGGAACAGAATCTTTTCACGACCACATATAAAACAGCGAGAAGAAAACCTTAAAAACAAATAGTAATATTAAGTAATGTATTTCTGGCAAATCCTCTAAAATATAAATAGCAAATAATAGGTTGAAATATTCTTGCGTTTCTTCTTCTCTCCTCCTCCTACTTAGGTTCCTGTTGCTCGTTTCCTCCACCTGTGGTTAAAGCCTTTCCAAAATGGCCGCCGTCGCCAATACGGTTTTGTTTAGATGTTTGTTTGGTTGTTTGGAGGGCCCTCGGTGTCCTGATAATGAACCGGTGAAACTTCTATCTTTTAAGGTGAAGTTGTTTTGTTTTAATTTAATATATTGTGTGTTTTCAGATGCGGTTAAAACTGGTGAACAAATACCCACCGTTCATACACCTGAAAACTTAAATGCAGTTAGTAACTTTGAGTAAAGCAATTACTGTATAACCTGATTCCCCAGAATTCCACTAGAGGTCAGCGTTTGTCTGGTGTTGTGCCGAACAGACTCCCCAGGGTTCGAGCCTCTGGCTGTTGGACAGACTTGAGGATCAGTTTCTCTTTTCTTGGTCCAAACAGGAGAAAGTGGGTTTGATGTGATTGGTGTAAATCATTCAGTTGAAGAGCAGGTGAACGACTCTGGTGAAAACTTCATCCCACCTATCAAGTTTGCACTTAGGCTGTTCTTTCCATTCCCATTTCGCGGGATTTGGAAGCAAAACGGTCTGTTGGACAAACAGCACAGACTGAGGACTCAGTCAGAACCAGACCAGAACTGGACCAGGACATGTCAACATGGAGACAGTCTCTCAAGAATTAAAAGATTGGTAAAGATTTTTTTCTTGACAAATCAATTAATTGTATTATTAAGAGAGATTATTGTTTAAAGCAGTGCCCCTCAAACTGTGGGGCGGCACCCCTCAGGGGGCATATTGTTTTCTTCTTGCTGGGGGGGGGGGGCGTAAGAAAATAATTGAGAAGCAGTGGTTTAAAGTAACCCTTTATTAACTGTCATTAACACAAAGTGACCACACGAGGCAGCAGCGGACGAGACACTGAACTAAAACTAGATTTTCTCCATCGACGTTTGTAAGAATTAAAAGATTGGTAAAGATTTTTTTCTTGACAAATCAATTAATTGTATTATTAAGAGAGATTATTGTTTAAAGCAGTGCCCCTCAAACTGTGGGGCGGCCCCCCTCAGGGGGCATATTGTTTTCTTCTTGCAGGGGGGGGGGGTAAGAAAATAATTGAGTAGCAGTGGTTTAAAGTAACCCTTTATTAACTGTCATTAACACAAAGTGACCACACGAGGCAGCAGCGGACGAGACACTGAACTAAAACTAGATTTTCTCCATCGACGTTTGTAAGGGAGAAACATCTCTTAGTATCTTCTGAAATCTTCTTGGCAGTTGTTTTTCACTTTCAACCTCAGAGACCGGGCTGATTCATCAGACCTGAGCACCAGCAGCATCTGTCCTTCGTGGCCCCACCCTCCCTGCTGCATATTCATCATTCTGGCATTCAGTGGTGAACTACACCACTACAGGGTCTGGACGTAGTTTTAATGTCTAAATCAGAAGGAAGAGCAGCGCTGATTGAGCTGCCCAGAAACGAAGAGGAAGAGTGGCTAATTCAAGGATGGACATCTGTTTCTGTCGTTGTCTGGAGGAGGCCGATTAGAAGGTTTTCAGAGTCATTATCTCTGCTGCCGAGCTCCAACGCAGACTTCTTCAGACGGACCTGCTGCAGGGAGTGGGGGGGTGAGGAAATGGGAGAAAATAATGAGGTGCATCAAGTTTCACAGTGGCATATATACAGAGATCGAGAGGGTTGGTAGTTTTTACAGTTGTTTTTTGGTTTCAAACCTTTTCCTGCAGAGAAACCTACAGTGATACTGTATTTAATACAAGCACTTAAGAAATTGGTATTTTCCCACCATAAGTGGGAAAGCGGTGGGTTAGTGGTTTTGGAAGTGGGCCTGGGTCCTGGGTTATGCTGGTTGTGAGACCAGCCATGATGGATGGTTTAGAGACACTAGGAATAGACAGAAGACAGGAGACAGAGCTGGAGGTGGAGGAGTTAAAGATGCTGAGATTCTCTTCAGGGGAGACAAGGATGGACAGGATTAGGAATGAGGTGATTAGAGGGACAACACAGACAGGAAGGTTTGGAGAAAAAGCT
>JAFBJS010000899.1:284231-317326 GCA_016785265.1 Paraplagusia blochii
AGGCTAGGATTTCGTCATCAATAATGCAGCTATATTTGATTAGGAAATTCACTTTCTCAGTGAAGACAACAACAATAAAATCAAAATGACGCAGAGTCATTGATACAAGATTCTAACTTTTTATAGCGGTCTGGTAGCAGAAAATAATAGGCTCTGTGCCTTTGAGAAATCCTTGTTGTGTCCATGCACAGTTAATTCGGGTAGGAAGATTCTATAGGTAGGAAAATATTTTAGAACACTGGAAATTTAATTTAGTAAGGGTTATTTATCTGCCACCACTTAACGAGTGTTCTGTTAAAAAAGCACAAGTCAATTAACCCGTCTGTGGCACAAAAAAGTTTGAGGAACACTGCTGTGGACAGCTAACAGTCTGAGGAAACGAGTCTGAAAAATGAAAACAAATTAGAACATATAATTGTCAAGACTGAAGGTTTAATAAGAAAGGTATAAAATCCTTTCACAGAATTCATAAGAAAATCCTCAAACAAATCAAAGCAAAAATCTGTGGTGCTGCCTTTGTCTCGTCTCATCACACGTCAGAAATCAAAATCAACATGTTCAACCAGAAAGAAAGAATCCAGGACAAGAACACAGAACGGAAACGATTTCCCTTGTCTTCAGTCAGCGTCGACCTCTCTGCTGCGCCCTCTGCTGTGCGCCTGACAGCCGACGTTATTTATGTTCCAGCTACAAGAGGATGGAATGCAGGGACGCTCAGATGAATGAACACCACGACATGTCCACCATCTCATGAATGTAACTGGACTCTGGGGCAGACGGACGAAGCTGCAGAGAAAACTCTGCTGCGACCGGCCACCGTCAGAACCGCTCAGAGGAACACGGGTCAGAACTGTTCAGAAGACTTTTCAGAAGAACTAATTATTGCAGTTCAATTTGATTCAGGTCTTGAAAATTCTGGTGCATGAGATTCTATAATTGTAAAGTACTGTCGGTGTTGTAGATTTATTATAGATAAGATTTTTCCAATTCCCTACAACAAAATCTATAAAAAACATCATGGAGATGATAAATCTGTCATCGATAAGTCGAGACCTCAAGACCTTTTGATTTACTCCAGCGACACCAATTGACCACAAGAGGCAGACAAGGACCAGCAGATTCTCAGTCCCTTTGAGCTAAAATTTGTTAGGATTTCTTATGGGTTTTATCGCTTAAAGTTTTCAAATCAATTTCCTTTTGCATCGCTTTGTTCATATCTATATCCAGGTGATGCAGAAAGGTCAATTGGTCAGTTGTTTACTTCAGCAGGTCAGTTGTTTGCTACTCGACTGAAACCACAAATTTCCTTAATGTAATTTTGCAGAGAGAACAGCCAAAAAAAAACACTATTTTGCTGTTTTATTGTATGACAACAACAAAAAAAAAAAGAAGTTGTGTGATTGTGTCTGAGTTTGTTACGAGGCAACAGCTGATCTCTGTCAAACCTCAGCAGGTCTGTAAATAGCTGTGGAGGCAGAATCAGCACTGACCACAAAGGACGAGGACAAAGACCGGAACGGTCCACACCGGGTCCCTGTGGTTATTTCACAGACATCACTCCAACCAGGCCAGTCTCCAGCAGGGGGCGAAATAATCAGACCACAAACAGGGTTTTTTTTATTACAGTTAACTGTTGCGTTGTCATGATCCAAAACAACATCATGTGTAAAACTTTGGCCAAATCAATGATGCAGACAACAAAATGACGGGATCAGGGTGAGATGGACAATATTCACTTGTGGCAACACCTGAGAAAGGGACAAGCCCAAAGAAGATGGTTTTATGATAAAAATTTTTAGTTTATTAAAATCCAGTTATGCATAAGTGGACGAAAAGTGGATTGATGAATGGATTATTCTTTTGATCCTTCTTTCTACATATGTGTCCAATGCACTATATGAAGAAGAACTTTGAAGTTTTTGTCCCTCATCTCACTGGGCTAAAGACTATTTCTGCACTCTGACCTTTAAAGCTAATTTTAGGCCAACATTTATTTTTTTCTTACCAGTGTCACAGCTGTGTTTACTTTGTCAACCTGAAGCCTAACTAGATTTTTTTTCAGACTAGTGCTGTTGTGCATTTGCTGACTTTTTTGTGTGATTTAAAAAAAATCATTCTGTCTGAACAAACGTTTTGTTTTTAATTTCCTTCTTGTTTCAAATGCTTTAACATTATTTCATTTTTAGCCTAATTCTGAGGTGTAGCCTACGATTTTTAAAAAAAAATATGGTTCAAGCATTGTTGTCATTTTCGTGCTGCAATAGTGTTGTTGTCCCGGTCTGTGACCTTCATTCAGGGTTTTATTTTTCTTTCTGCGATGTTTATGGCAAACTAACACTGTGCTAATCCTCCTCAGTCACATGCCCTGGAAAGCAGCTCAGCGGCCGATGCCGTGGACTTTCCACACACAGTAGCTCCTGCGGGGACAGTGGCGGTGGAGGTGAGGACACACGTTTCCATAACAAGAACAACAGTGTGTGTTCACACCGATCACTTCATGTCAGGTGTAAATTCACTGCTGGAGCAGCTTCAGAGATGCTGCCCTCAGACGTGAGTTTACTCTCTATTTTATTGTTGTGTCTGGACATTTCTACTCTAACAACCCAGAGTAAAATTCTATGTTTTTTATTCTCACTCAAAATCTACAGCAAATTTCACATCACAAAACTTGTATCCACTAAATTTTTTATATATTTTCTTCCTAACAACAGCACTTCTCAGGTGTTTTGGCTATTGTTTTTGGGTGTTTTTTAGCCAAGTTTAACCGTTGCAAAGGTTAAAAGTTAAATTTTATAAAATATAATTTTTGTCTACTCCCAGACAACTTCTACTTTTGTTGGTTTACTATGTTTTACCACATTTCTAAATGTATTTTGCAGCTATGTAAAGTCTGTACTTTGCTAAAAAGAACTCTCCTCTTTGGGGCCTTAAAACCTCCCGTCTAAAAGAAATGTAATATTTATTTTCAATGGCTGATCCTGACATTTCGAGGTGATTGTTGTTGCTCTGAGTTTCCATCATTTTCTAACCCGGCTGTTTAAATAACAGCTTAACTTTTTTTTTTGGGAACAGTTTATGGAAAGAGATTTTTTTTCAGCCATGAGATATTGGTGATGGTTGGTTGAAAATTCTTGCACTCAGTTTCAGTTATTTCCGTGCAACTTAAGAGTTTCTTTCTAAAAACAAGATTCCAAAAGACTGGGTGAGAATGTTTCACCTGAGCTGCCTGTGAACTTGTACAAATACATTTTTCAAGAACATAAGAAATGAAAATCCACCTGAAAAAGCTCACGAGAGTGGAGCTGCTCCTGCAGTTCATTAAATTTATTACAGCTGCTGATTAAAAAAGGCTCGACGGTGCGTCATGCCAGCTCAGGGTGCAGCTGTGATATTTTTTTTTTTTTTCAAAAATAGAACACATTTTTGCCAGGGACACATGATTTACCTCCTCTTTAATCCCTAAATGTCTTTTTCTGCTCACACATCTGCTTCAGGTAGAAATGTGGTAAATACTTAGCATCAGGTCGACTCCTCCCATCCCTCCACCCAGGAGGAAAACAAATCCAGATTTAATGCCGTGAAAATATAATTTAATAAGAACTAATTCAACCCCAATAAAAGCTTTTTATAAATTTACTTAAATTTATTAACTGTACGGATCGTTTCACTTCTGTCGGGTGAGGTCATATTAAGTGTACAGTATAAATACTACACGTATACATGAGTGTTTTATGTTCCCTGTACTGCAGTTAAAATGCTGCAATTGCTGAACTTCCAGTGTCATGTTGCATGGAAAGTGTTAAAAATTGTGTGTGTTTTAGGAGTTTGACACTGCAGCTATTCAATATATACAGTATAAATTACTCTAACTTCAAATTTTGAAGTAGTCCTACTACCTAACAAAAGTTGTCTGTTATATCTTTAATGGAATATTCACTACAAACTTTATATAACACACTGTAGACTTTTTCAACCAGTTAAGCCAACAGTAATCGTTATGGTTTGTGCCTTTAAGTCAGGTTAAGTTCTTTGAATACATTATCAGATTAGTCCAAAATTAGTTACTTCCAACTGGTTTTTTGAAGATTTTTAACCTCTTCATCCAAGAGGCTTCTTCAGTTCTAACCAACTAACCCAGGTGTTCAAGTATTTAACCTCAAAAGAAGCTGTAAACACATGAAAGATGTTGTTGCAGAAAACAAAAGGCCAAAAGAGGGAGGTGGGGTTAGATGGGTGATGGATCACAACCATTTGAGATCCATCAAGAGATGAGACTTTGGTCAGATGGTCAGGGATGGGGGAGAATATTCTGGGAAGGGAGCTCATAACAACACTATAGGTGGATGAAAGGTTGTGTCTTTGTCTGCCTCCTCCTGCTCCTCCTCTGTTGAGAGAAGACTTATTTCAGTCCTCTCTCAAACTGTCTGTCTTCTATGGGATATGGACATCTTCATCCACAAAATTGTGTCCTGTCCTGATGAATCTGTGGTGTTGCATACGTTTGTACAGTGGTTGTTTGGTTTCACCAATGTAGTGGTTTCCTCTTTACACTGTACTGCATATACAACATTGTTTTGTTTATAATGGGGGATTTTGTCTTTCGGGTGGACTAGGTTTTGTCTAAGAGTTTTGGTGGGCCCAAATGAGACTGGAATTTGGTCTATTATCAGCTCAGGGTAACAGTGTCTTTGATTCATCTTGTAAAATTTGCCTGGTTGTATCAGTTTATGCTACATTGTACTTGTCATGTTATTTTGAGCAAGTTAGACACACAGGACGTAGTTTCCAACCAGTTGCCAGATAAAGTTTCCTTATTTTAAAATGCCCAGCTGTGTTTACAATCAGCCGGACAACTTCAAATATATAATTTGCTTTTTTTTACATCCCACAGATTTTCCCCTTCGCGACCCCTTGATGAAGGGAAAAGCCCAAAGTAATCCTCATAAACGACGGTCTGTCAACAGTAGTTCTGGTTAAAAATATGAAACTAAAAGTCTAAAACGAACACCAGGCCTTGTGATCTTTTTAGAGATGTTATCTAGAACAGCCACAAACGGCTAAATCCAAACCCTATTCATTTCACCTTTCACTAAACCCATTAGGACAAAGGAGGGAATGACACGATGCAGGAAGTTACAGTAGGGAATTGTCAGAACCAAACAAAAACAGAGGGAAAAATTAATATGATGAATCACATTTGTGGTCACGAGAGCAGCTTTATTATAACATATCAAAGGGTTATGTATGCCATGAAAACATTCTGTCACATTTTTATACCTGGAAGCTTTTATTGTAAAAGTCCTGCTTTGTTTTTGTAACATAATAACCTGTTGTACATGAGCAGTAACACACACGCAGAGTGAAATTGGTCTGGAAAATGAGTCAGGCTCATAAATCCTTACGTGCAGCATCGTGGGTTTGGACCAAAGTAAACCTGTGACTGTGGAAGAAAAAAAAATACAGAAAATAATTTACTACGGCGACACACACGCACACACGCACACACACACACAGAGAGGTAACTGCTAACAAATACAGATGTTTGTCAAGGGGCCAAGGCAGCGTGTTCTCAATATGAGCAGCAGCCTAAGCAGCAGCAGCAGCACAAAGGCTGAAAAACTCCATAGCAGCAGCAACAAAAGCATCAGTTAAAAGTAACAGTCAAAGACACGATGACAGAGGCAACATCAATAGTTGCTTAAACTTAAGCCAAAGCAACTCCAGCCACTGCAGTAGCAGCAACAGTGAACGACAGCAGCAACAACATCAGAAGGTTAAATATGGTCCTGTTTTTTTTTTTAACCAGCATTTGACATAAGGATTTTGTCACACTCTGGACAGTATACTGTATATTTCCCATTTTTCCTTTACTGTTATTAGATTGTGGAAAAGTGCTCTATGCTCACTTGTGACACTAGTGTCTTGTATAACAAATCAGCGTCACTTCTATGTCTAGTTGTAGTACCGTGCTTTTTTCTTATTGGTTGTTTTCTACTTCCTCTCAGCCTCTGCATTTTTTTCAGGGGTTGTCACGGCGAGTCAAGAATTTCAATCTCACCCTGTCCTCTGTATCCTCAATCCCATCTCTCTCACTGCATCCATCACGGTCCTCTTTGTCTCTTACCTCTAGGATCATTCTTCTACCAATGTCTCCACTGTCCCTCCTCTGAACATGTCCAAACCATCTCAATCTTCTTTAACTTTTTCTTCAAACCTTCCTGTTCTGATCCTGTCCATCCTTGTCTCTCCTAAAGAGGACATCAGCATCTCTAACTCCTCCACCTCCAGCTCTGTCTCCTGTCTTCTACCTATTCCTAGTGTCTCTAATCCATCCATCACGGCTGGTCTCACCACCGTACAGGACGATGGTGCTGATACTTTTTATCAGTTCTTCCATTATTTGTTTACTGGTTGTAATTGGGTGAATTTCTGCAGATTTCCAGACCCAACTGTTTAATCTACTTGCAGTAGTGACTTTTTTACTCACAGAAACTAAAAAGTAAGAGGTTTTCTTTGTCATTGTCAGCAGCTGCATCAGCAGCAGCCTGTAGAAACACTTTGAGTGGACAAACTAGATGAAGCTTCTTCTGCTGCTGCTGTGAGAGAGTCAGTGAACTGTTGCCTCCAGAGCAGAACAATGACAGAAACATTAAGATCTAATTCATTCATCTGTCGCTGCTCCTTCTATAACTGCCTCCACTTTCTGGTTCCATCTTCTCTATTGGCTTGATTTTCATAACAGATCTGCAGCCACGTTTCTATGATGATGATGATGATGATGATGTATATACTGTAGGACCTCAAAGGCTAAGACCACCTGCTGTGTGTTCAGTGTTTAATCAGCACAAACGCAGGGTGGAGACTATCGACAAGTGAGAAAAATGAAGCTGGCATCTTTCAAAACAATGTTATACACGTCAGTCTTTAATGTTTAGTTTCATTTGTACTGCAACGGGGGCGGCGGCATATCAATATCGAGCGGTATACTGGCAGATATTTACATCGAGGGCCACTGACCAAATTGTAAAAAGGAAAAGAAAAACATATGGAATATGATATGAAGCAATTCCAAAAATAACCAAGATGTAGACAAGTAATCAGCCCTAAACAAAACCAGAAGTTGGCCTCGAATTAGCTAGAAGTTAGCAAACGGCTGCAAGCGAGTATAGGTAAAACTGACCAAAAGAAAAATAAAATAACGTATAAGAAAATAAAAAATAAAGATAAAAGACATTGAACCAAATGTTTTTACAAAAAAGGACAAACGAATATGAAAATATTGAAAATGTTAGTAAAAAGATTATATTTGAGCCAAATTAACCCAACACACTGGTCTGAGGCTTAGCGGAAATATATTTTTAGGTAATCAAATAAATTTCTTTTTTTTTTTGCTAAAAATAGGACTAGATGTCAGCCAAAAAGTTACAAAGCTTTTGCCAAAAAAAATCTCCATAAATAGAAAGAATGACTGAAACGAAATGATCTGTTCTACACTCAGAACTTATTTCCTGAGAGCAAAGAAAGCGTCCATCAATGCTGATTGTCCTCCCAATGACGGGCCCTGATGGGACCTCCTCCTGGGCTCAGGACACTGCTGGGTCTACAGTTGGTTTTGCTGCTGAATGAAGACAGACTGAAACTTGATAGAGAAGACCAGAGGAATAAAGGAACAGATTAAGGGATCTGGAAAACTCTGAGCCAAAAAAAAAGGGAAGTAGGATTTGGTTTTTTTAAGATGAAAAGACTTCCAGAGATGAGAAGTGACGCACACGTGGATCTGGTTCTACTCTGTTCTTCTCTCATTGTCCTCACTGGAGTTGAGGTTGCAAACACTGGACAGAGTGATGGTGCTGGTGGTTCAGTGCTAACAGCCCTTCATGGAAATAAATGACCAATCTGTAAAATCCAAGTCAAGAAATCAACCTTCTGCGTAGATCTTCTCAATTTGAGCATTTTATAGACTTATAAAAGGTTTGTTCCACATACAGGATGGCAGGTTGGATGACGTAGGGTTTGTTGAGAAGTTGAATTGGTGCTCGGTTTAATTCTGGACATTTGTGACCTATTGGTAGGACAGTGCGGCAGTAAGAGTAAATTGGACAGTGATGGAAACCTGTAAGATAATCCTGACATACGTAGGTTGTGGGTAGTGGTTGAGAACTGTAGAAATTCCTTTGCTATTAACTTTCTGGGCGTGTGAGTTGTGGTTAACTAGTTGTAACTATCATGGGTAAAAGAATTGCACATCTTAGAGAGTTGATATGATGTTGATATCAATCTCAGGTTGTGGGTTGTGCAAGCTAGCCTGTGGGTCTGTGTCACTTGACGCTGGTTCAGGTTCTAGAAATCTCCAAATGAAACCATCAGTGGAACTCGGTGTGTGATGGTGACGAGGTGTTTAGTTTCTAATGTACCTGCTGCTCTGTATCTATATTTACCAGGTATTGTTTTGATATCCTACTCTCCCTATATGGGCTTCAAAGAGACAAGCATCAAGAGCCTGGGATGCCGACCCAGAGCCTTTGAAATCCAACGCTGTTACACGATGCTGTCGACTGGACTGTCCGTCATCCTGACACACTCATAAACAAGTGCCCCCTCAGTGGGCAGAGCGGGACCCTTTAGCTCTTTAACCAATACACTGGAGCTGGGATCTTTCACAAGGATCAAATGTGTGCGAAACCTTTTTTGCCACCGGCTGTTGGACAGAACTTTGTGTCTGGTTCTAATCCTTGGAAACTTTTCCTCCAAGCACATTTTGGTTTGTAAGTTTTTCCACCAGAAGATATTCGAGCAGAACTTGACTCTGTTCAGTAACACGAAAGTACCCTTAATCTCACGGTGAGCTATTTTATCACATGTGTCAGAGAGATTTTAGCTGTTTGGTTGTTTTTGCCAGAAGAAGGAAGGGAGGAAGAAGAAAGGAAGTAGGAAAGGAGATGAGTAATGAAGGGCGGTAGACAAGGAGGTCCAAGTTTGGCGTTGATATCGTTTGGTTTCCAGTGCTTAAGAATAGCATGTAAGTTAGTACGCACTTAATGTACGTGTGCAAAGAAGTGTGGAGGATTTTAGAGATAGTGCTAGACGATAAGGTTGGTTACGTTAGCGCATCCAGGGTTAGGGTTACAATTTACAGTTTGAAAAATGCAAACTTGGTTTGTTAGCTAGTTTAGTTAGTTGATAGCAGGTACAGTTTGTTTGGTTTGTCTTAGTTTCTTTGCTTCTTCGTTGGAAGGAATCAGTTTCGGAATTTAAATACAATGGCAGAGACACGGAAAGACCGACTGATTAATCCCAGAGGGTTAGCAATACGACGTATTTACACCATCAATAACATACATAAGACAAAGCGCGGTGTATCCGTTCCAAAAAGGAGTAACACATATCTATACATGCTGTACATTTTTAAATAAATGGAATGACAATGGAGTTTAGGAGGCTGAAATAAATTACTCTGCGTTGTTAAACTGTCAAATATGATGAATTCGCTGGACTCTGCCTCATTTATCATTAAGCACTAATCTGTTAAACTGGCTTCATAAGTCGTCTAATGTTCTCCCGAGATGGTTGGACAGCTTTGTTTTCCAGTGTCGGATAAAAGGCCCTGGTGTCCAACTTCTCTGTCCTAATGGTGAAATATTCAACACCCACTTTTTCATTCCAGCTGAAGAGTGAAGGGAAGAGCTGAGCCAGAAACTCACTTCTCCAGCCAACTCTCTTTTTTCATTTGTTATGCTATTAATTTTGACAATTTCCATGTGTGGGGCCCAACGTAGCTTAGTCCGATGTAAAGTGCACGTTGAAGAGAAAGTGGAAAGAATATGTGTTTTTTTTTATTGCTGGCGGAGAAGGTGTGTTGGTGAAATGTTTGAAATGCACCAAAAAGCCTGCAACGTTTAAAAAACCACTGAATAAAAGTAAAATAGTGGAGTAGAAAATATTATGTCATTGGTTTGATGTAAATGACAGACACAAAAAGTTTACGGGTTCACTAGAAGTTCAGCGGAGGTCTCTTATTGGACACTTCCAAGGTAAAATGTCAGAAAATGTGCATGAAGGATCTGATGTGTGTTTGGGAATAACGCCCTGAATGACCTTTGTTAAGATGAGCTTAGGTGTTTGTAGCGTTTCAGACATTGAGTTGAGAGTGTCATTAATAATCGTTAACATAAGCGTTAGCTACAAATATCAAGCTGTTTCTCAGATTGGCCTGATTTCCGTCCACACGCTGAAACTCTGAAGTGTTGTTTCACACTCTGTGTTGTATCAGATTCAATCACATCCATCCAATTCATGTCTGTCCAATCCAATCCAGTCCAAAAGACTGACGGCCAATCCCTTGATCGCTAAACCATTGACTTTCAGCCTCTCGTATCATGACAGGAAACTCTTGCATATTTCAAATCTCTGAGCCAAAATACATTTTAAGGCTCTTTGGTTAATGATTCTCTAACAACATCCCTGCTACGAAAACCCCACCTTTAACTCAGCAGCTCAGACTTTTGTCAATACTTATCACATGTGAAGTGTATTTTTTCATACCATGCTGTACACTGCCTACAGCATTAGGACGAACAAAACTGACACAAAATAGATCAGTGAAATCTTCTTCATCTCAGTCAGAGTAAAATACAAAACAACTCCTCCACAAATCCAACAAAAGTCTTCATTGTTTGTGTTTAAGATTGAGTTTAAAATTAACTTTGGAATTTTGTCTTCTAACTTGTGTCTTTTTGGGGTCCTTAAACACACCACAACATTACTTTGAGGCCCAGTATGTATTAATCTACAGAACACAGTGTAGTTTTCAAGTCTTCTGTGTCCCTAGGGTTCCAGGTTCTAATCCACCAACTCCCCAGTTGCCTATGAGGTCCGTTTAGCTTGGCATCGTCCCCACTCACTGCTGTCCACTGTTCACTTTGGTGATGGGTGAATTACAGAGATGACATTTCACTGTGTTCAGTGGTGTCGATGGCAATGACCAGGAGTTTGCTTAAAAGATGTTCTGACAATCAGTCAGGTAGAGCAGCATTGGATCCTACCATAGTTGTATTTGTTACTTTTACATAAGTTGCAATTTTTACAGATTTCTAGGCACAGTTTGAGGTCAGTAAACACAACCAGAATTACAACATAAGATGCATTTTAGAGTCTCTAGTTAGGATATCCATATTGACCCGTAATATTTAGCAGTGTTTTCAGAATCTTTTCGTCACTGATGCCAACAATGAAAAGTCAACATTGGCCACTTGTGAATTTCATCACCTTGAATTTATCTGCCTTTCTTTGCATTAACAGTATCTTTTAGTTTGGCTGCAGTGTGAAGTAACATTACAGCCAGTAAGTAAAAGAATAAATCACATTCATGACAGCCTTGTCCTTGCCAGATGAGCAGAAATGACCATTTGCCATAAAATCTGAAGACAATTGTACATTGACTCCACATGTGTGCGGGAGGGCAGAGTGTGTTATTCCTGCGCCTCACATAAAACCCGTTTGAAACCCTGTGTTATTGGAGAGATGTGCCCTCACGGTCCCAGCTTATCGTTAGAAAGGGACTCGACACGGGCCACGGAGTGACCCGTCCTCCGCAGGTGTCTGCTGATTGACGTGATGGCGGGACTCGAGCCCAACATTATCTCACGGACATGCGCTCATTAGAGGGTTTCAGATCCAGCAGATCTGGAGTCAGCGTGAGGTGAAGCAGAAACTGGGTTTCGTCAAGAGCATGATGAGAAGTGATCTGCAGAAGTCAGACAGAAAAAAAACAGGTCTTTGATTGTAATGGGGGACAAAAGAAAGCTAAAAAAGGATGAAGGTGATCTTTCTGTGTGTGTGGATCTAATCCCAGCTGGTTCTGCATTAAAGGAGACAAGGATAATCACATACACAGATGCAGTTGTGATCATCCACTCAGCTGTCACTGCTGCTGCTCCTAAATTAACCTTCAATTTTAACATTTGGCTCAGTAAAACCAAACCTATAAACCTTTAATTTCTATTTTTAACTTATATCTGTAGGCTTTTTTTCTGATCCTTACAGCAGCTGCTGTTCATTTTGTTCATTTATTGCGTGTTTTCTCATACGTTTCTTCGCTATTGCGTGCAACAGGAAGCATTTTCGTAAGGGCAACTCTGTTCTTTCTCTCTCGGAGGACTTTATGTGATGTCCTATAAAAATGTGAATTTGCTTTTATGTCGGGCTGAAGAAACATATTCCAACTGTATCAGTGAATGAAGACAATCAGCTTCAATAAATCTTCTGCATAGTTCTGACTTTAGTTCTAAATAATGGCGTCCCTCAGTGAGATGGATCTAACTCTGCATTAAAATAAACATCCTGATGGGTTTAACTGGTCCCCCGTCTAAATGTCATTTTGGATTACGTTGAATATATAACTATATTTGCGTGGATTCGTGTGTTTGTGTGCGTGCGGTGTTCCTAGTGCGTTGAAATGACTCCTCCAGACTCGTGAATTTTGGAAATGTTGCATTTTGTGTTGGTCACAGCTGTTAAAGGACTCTGTGGACCGACCTCTTCAGAAGGCTATTTTGTGCCACCGATAAAACTAAAAAAAATATATTAAACGACTTTAGATGTGGGTCCGCCCAGTTCTACATATCTACTGCCAGGTCTTTAAGGAATGATAACGCCGTTATTACATTTAATGTTGGAAATATCAAAGAAATAAAATGACAGAGAAACCTCATTTGCTGGAATCGCACATAGAGTCTAGAGATGTAAAACTCAGATTTATTTTTACAGTATATTGGTATTGGTTGACATCAAAAGTGTTTGGACAACATCGGCAAACTTGGATTTCAGCAAATGTTGGGTCATCCCTAGGTCTCAGTCATCCAGGTCATCTTACAGAGCTTGTACAGACCTTGATGTTGATGTGGTTTGGACAGTTTCATTGAACTTTCTATGCTGTGACTCAGCAGTTTCTGATTATTGTACCATCGACTATTGGTGGCATCTTAGATCTTCTTTAGATCATTTATCATTAACTTCTACTTTCGTACAGTAGGTGGCCAAAACAAATACCATTCTGTTAGGCGATATTAGCAGAGTTTTCTCCACTTTCTGTTAAATGTTCCTCTACCACTGAAGTTGACCCAGTGCTTCAGATCCCGCCCATCATCCCCCAATGCTCTAATTTTGTCTCGCTAATGTTTTCAAAGGGATATTTTCTCTTTGAAAAACCTCACTTGTCATTTTTGAAGGAGACTTGGTTTGTGCCTTAGCTGCCCCGTGTGGAGGAGGACGATGAAAGTTCAAAACCCAGAGAGAGCCTCCTGTCTGAGGACCTGCCCTTTGAACGAAAACTACGCCCTGTCTTTAATTTCTCCAGTATCATGGAAATGCTAATAATTTATTTGGTTGACGAACGGTAAACCATTCCAACAAAAGATTGTTTTAGAAATATAGATTATATTAGTGGAGATCAAATTTTATAAAAACGTTGGTTTAGTTTGTGGATTTGAAATGCTTTCCTGAAAGAAACTCATTGTTCGTGTTAGCTCAGCAAATAGGATATGTAACGATTATTAGCATAATTTGTCATAATATGTTTATGATAAGTTACATACAATTATTTGTGTTAAGAAACTCTGAAATTCTGCGTCTACCAGCACATTTCTGGTGAAAGTCAGTGCAGTCTCTCTTCTCAGCAGGATCACTTTCTCGCCATCTGCTCTTTTTCTTACACTGTCTGCGAAATGATTAGAACACATTTGCCAAAATACTCACACTCGACACGACTCTGCTCCCCGATTACCCACAATCCAATTCACCCCCAAGTCCCAATGTGCATCTCATGGACTTTCAATATGGCTTTACTATCTCCTTCAAGGAAAAGATGATTGTAAATTGTTTAACTCTGTTTCTTGTGAAACCACATAATAACCTGTCAGTGGTTAATAACATCAGGCTTCTGGGCCCCTCACTCACATTAGGTTTGGAAAAGCCCATGGACAGAAGTCCATAGAGAAAATGAACCATTTTACCTCACAGCACGCTGGAGTTGTTGACTGACTGACTGACTGCTGCCTCCATCAGTAGGTTTCCTTTTTTGTGACTTGAGTAACAGAACTGTTGTTTTTATGGATTCACCTGACCAACATTAGAACTATAGACCTCGTTGGTGACGCACTTTCCACAAACTCCCCAGGTAGAAGCAGGCATCTGCACTTTTATTATCCTCTACTGAAGACTCAACATCAAACTATTTCACATTTCTGATCTGCTGCAGCAGAGAAACATCTTTTTTTATACCATTAATTTTCTTTACTTTGTTAATCCTAAACACCATGTGAGGGGTTCTACTACTTCAGATGCTGAATAATAATAATCCTTTTCCAAAGTATGCTTCGAGTACAGCCAATGACTGTCTCAGCCTTTGGAAAACACTAAGGTGGCTTCATTTAGTCCAGAGCTACAGAGAGCCCACTACTTTGAGACACAGGCATACTGTATGTCCACTGATCCAAAGGAAGTGTCCCGCTCAACAGAAAATAGAACCTTAGAAAACAAGCTCCCACATATGGCTTAAGATGGCTGGAACAAAACTGTTCTAGGCACCGAATGTACAAAAAGGAAAAGTTCACCTTATCTTCTTTGAATGTCACTGAGCTTGAAAACATAATCTAAAGTAAATCCCAGGAGATGTTTGGGGTATCAGATTCAGGACACAGAGGCTTGGTTTTCTCATGAAGCACTTTTACGACACAGGGACAATGACAGACTGTTTTATAACCAGCATAACTTTTGATTGGCATCCATTATGTTTGGTCATAATCATGATGGGAAAAAAGGCTGGGAGATTATGAAAGTCCTTATGATCACATATACAGTACAGCCTTAGATGTTTGAGTCCATGTGGTACAAAACACAAGTTGCCTGACTGTTGCTGCCTCATGTGGCGAGCTTATGTCACTAATATAAAACTAAATTAATTTTGGTAAACCATTAGGTCAGGGGTCTCAAGTTCAATTTCACAATGGGCCAGAATTAAAAATTGGCATGAAAGGTAATATGAAATATTGTTTTTTTCATGTGGAAACATTGAATCTGGAACAGACAAAGCTTAATAGTACCAATACATGAGAAATCATATTAGAAATAATTCACAAATCAGTGGTATTTGTTCCTCATTTGGTCTCTTAGTAGTTTTTCCAGATCGTTTTAATGTAAATCTTTCTTTACAGAAAAAAAAGTATGCGCAATAACAATCTTATCTTTATCACAAATCTATATAACAAATTCTGAAATGTTGATCTCTGAAACTAAGAGTATATAAGGTCTACATACTGGCGATCCAAGTCTAATACACATTTGATTTTATTTGCAGGCCAGATATAACTAAACTGCGGGCAATATCTGGTCCCTGGGCCTAAGTTTGACACCTGTGCATTAGATGGTTAAGACTTGCAACAGGTCAACAACTGGTCCATATGACCTGTAGATAACTGGTATAGACCCCAGAGTTCCCTCTGTTAATCAAAAGGGAAGAAGCATTATAATGAATATTTTTGCATTAAGCAGTTGGCTATTTTTGACTTCGTGGTTGAGGATTATTGATGAACCATGTGGTTCCACCTCATATGTATCTGTCTCATCAAATGATGAAGCCTGCAAACTTCAGCATCATCTAATAAAACACACACATAGAGACAACTCATTACTACTCAGAGATCCCAACAAAACCAAGATGTCTGGGTGGACTGGGGAATCTGCTGACCATGTGGGGAGAGGTAGGGGTTCTGTAGGGTCAGCTGGCAGATGAGTTCATACACCATCAGCTAACGTCGCACACAGGTGTGTATGTGTGTCATACACTGCTGCGATGATCTGCACGCAACCGAGTTTATGATTCAGCGAAGCCACGGTTCTCTGGATGCGACCTCAAGCAACAGATGCCTCATTTGTTGTCTTGTAGCGAAGAGATAAAAAGCAGCAGCGAACCAGCCCACTGTCCATGTTGGACTTGTTTTATATGGTTTTTACAAGGCCCTGGTCCTGCATGGACCCGGTATTAAAAGGCCGTCCTGAGAGATCCAATTACCAGGGATCTGAGGTCAGAGATGGAGGTTGTTAAGAGCAACTGTTCGCACCTGGCATTTAAATGTGTCCTGGATGTTGGCACCAGTATCAAACGGCAAAACCTCTGCTGTGAAAGCCATCTCTCTGCATCTGCGAAGGTTCTCAGTCTCCAAGCTCGTTCCCATCCTCAGAAGATCGGTTGACAGAAACAGAATTCTCAGACGAAAAGGAACAGTTCTACAAAAATTAGTAAAAGTAAGAAAGTTGAAGAGCCTTGTTGTAGTGGAGATATCCGTGTGCCTGCCGTCTTTACTTATGGCACTCTGTCAATCTTTAGTACAATATTCGTGACATACACCCTTCCTGTTATTGTTTCACCGTAGGTTAATGAATAAGAAAGAGAAATGGGTCAGAGCCTGATTTGCAGCAGCTCAGTGTTGGAAATGGGACGTGACCAAAGCAAACTCACTGTGATGGAGAGAAAATATATTCCTCTCTCTAAGCATGATGAAAACTCTCTGGTCTCTTTGTTGTGTCTCTCAGTGCGTCCACTCTCACCACTGACACCCACACGCTGTCAAGCTGTTTTCACTTTCTTTGGAAAATCTTTGATGCTGCGTCGCCCACAGCAGGTAGTGGAAAAGTTCCAGCCAACAGTTATGGACCTGATGTATCTGTTTCCCACCAGGATGTGATGCTCAGCTTAGAGCTGGTGTTCATGCAGCTTCAGCTTCAGCTTCATCTTCAGCCCAAGCTGCACAGCTGACACACATCATAACAACGCGACACCACGGCCAGTGTTTACCTCGAAGACACTGATTGGGCGAGTGGTGCTTACTCTAACAGGCCTGGTTCTCATCAGTGTCTGTGTTCTTTGTGACTCAGCTAATCCCACAATTAGCTGGGAGTCCACTAACGCGGGGCTGCATGAGCAAGGCATTAATCCAGAGTGAATCTAAAACAGGTGCACATTAAAAAAGACATCAACATCTGAGACGTGGAGTAATGTCCACGGACTCTTTTATGGTCATGAGCTGTGGGCAGCGACCCAAAGACTCTCTGTTCACATCACCCTCAAATGACTCATAGGCCACAGCAGCACCAGGATCTGAAGAAAAGGCTGCAGATGAAAAATCACTTTTGGCTTGTTCCTTTGTCACGGGGTCCCCACAGCAGTGGTCCACTCAGGGATTGGACCTGTTTTACAATCGGATGCCCTTCATGGTGCAAATAGCCTGGGATTTGGAAACTAGCCGATGTCCAACAAGGAAACCTTCGGTCTGGGGAGTCCATTGCACCACCAAGGGTTTTCAGTCCCTTGATTTTTCTTCCCCAACCACCAGCAGCACCGTATTTAACTGTATTGAACAAAACTGCATAAAGTTTGCAAAGTCTTTTGATGTGGAAGTTATCTGTGTGGTATACGGTATACCGGCACCAAAGCCATGCATTTTCTTGCGCTTATTGGTTACTGGGTTGAGGGGGCAACAAGTCTCCATGGCTGCTACCCAAATCACATTGCACCTCACCAGCTCCTCTGGAACATTCCTGCACCAACTGCCCCAACTGAGATTTGAGTTCGTCGAGAAGAGAAACCATGGAGTCAGTATTCCTTTATTTTATTCTAACATTTCTATGTTGAAAGTGTTTTGTCTCTTTTACTAAATCCTGTAGTTTATATCACAGGTGTTTTTATATCATTCCCAAATCGGCAGTATACATCCGGCAGATTTGGTGACGAGCCTGACAGTTCGAGCCACCTTCAGTCCATAAAAAGCACAGGAAGTCCTTCATTCAGGACGACCTGAACTTCCCCCACCTGTCCGCTCCTTTAACGCTGGTGTTTCCGTCTCTCCAGATTGGGTTGCCTGCTCTTTAGCAGCTGTCTTTCCTTTGTTCAGGTGGATTGTTTTTCAGATCGTTGGTTTGTGTGTGGGACTGGGATCCCTTCTCTCCCGGTCCTGATGGACTTTGCAGGTTGGGGAATCTCACTGGTGAGAGAAAAAAGGAAGTGGAGTGGGGAGCGGTCGCTTACGCAGCCACTGGGAATCAGCTCAGGTTCCTCCAGGGCAGCAGTAATAGATGCTTCTGTCTTTCTTTCTATCTGCGCTCCTCTTTTCTCAACATTTGTTCCATTTCGTCTTTGGTTTCCACATGTGACAGCCGTCGCTCAACTGACTCAGAAGGTTGGTGCTGATTGTATCACTTACTGTCTGTCTCCCAAAATTTGGTACACAACCAAAAGTGCTGAGAGATTTATTGGTTTTTACCTTCAGCCTCTCTCTAAATTTAACTACAATTTTTTTATGACATCAAACATAAAGGAACTTTACGACCAGTGGTGTTTGAAAAATACAAAACAGATGCAGAGAGCAATGAATATTGGAGTCAACTCAGTGAGGAAGACTCAAATCTTTAAATGGCTCAATGATGAGGCTTAGTTGCCAGTAACTATAGATGTTTTTTTGTTGCGTCAAGTGTCATTTGGTATTTTGCCCCCCTACTTGGCACTAGAGAAACCCCACACAAACTGCAACTAAAACATGACATATATTAATTTATCTTCATTAGTTTCCTTCACTGGGTCACAGGAACCGCAGCCTCCGTGGTTGGCACCCAAATCACACAAGTCAATACTGTGATCCTTCCTCCAATTGAAATTCCTCAACCTTTTCTACAGTCGTCCATGCCTGGGTCATGGCATTAATACTACAGTGTGTCTCAGACACACTCCGTCCTCTTCCCAGAGGCGTTCCCAGTCCAGATGGGATCTGTAATCCTCGTAGTGGGTGTTGGGTCTGACCCAAACTCTCTTTCCACCTAGGCGTGTCCCTATGAAACTCTCCAGAGGGAGGCACCTAGGAGGTATCCTGATCATCTGCCCAAACCACCTCAACTGGCACCTTTTCTCTGGAAACCACACCAAAGTCCATGGAGAAAATCTTCAATTTTAATATTACTACACGCAGGAAATGTTTATTCAGTGCTGCCTCCATAACTGGCCTCCAAATGTTATTTTAACTCCAGTGTTTAAAATCCAATGCATAGATTTTGTCTTCGTGAGACAAAATGACAAATGTCAGGCAGCAGTTTAAGCAGCTGCTCCTTGTTTACATGAGTTAAAATAGCTGATCATCTCCCTGGCATTTGGTTGAGGACTGTGTTTGTCCAAATATCTTCTAAGTCACCATTCATTTCGCAGGTATGTGTGCAGTGCAGTTGCAGGTGACTGTTGGACAGTGTTGGTGGTTTTGGGTCAAACCCTCGTCACGTTCATCACCTCTGAGGTCGTTCATCAACTTTAAGGTCTGGACACTTTCACGCCTCGTGCGATCAAAGTGGAGGCCGGACTTCCTCCTGTGGAGATAATACGAACCATTTCCACTACCTGTTCCTTCAACACCACCGATGTGATACACACACACACAGACACACACATACGAGCAGTGCACAGTGGCTGGATCCATCAGAGGCAGAAACATGAAACTAATCCCTCTGGACAAACGGCATTATTCCAGAGCAGAAACAGGATCCACAGAAGAACATAACTCAAGTGTAAATAAAGTCCACCTTAAGACGGGAGCAAAGTGGGTCAACTGGAGGTCGCACAGTCTCAGAGCGCGAGTGTGAATCCGTCTGTGTCACTACCGGATCAGTCTGTGGAACCAACATCAGTCAGGAAAACTTAACTGGCTGAAGAGATCACTAGCACTAGTTAAAAAAACTGAATGAAATACTGCAATACAGTATATCATTATATATATGTATTTTAGCGACTAAACACTGAATTTGGCGATCTATCTTAAATAATCTCAAAAGCCACTTAAGGTTCGATAATCTTCTGAATCTTCAAGTCCAAATCTCTGCAGCAGTGTCACCGTGCTGTGTTGTGACGCTGGTATTCATGTTTATCAGCCGACCGCGGCATCAAGGCACTTGTGGCTTGTTTGCTCCACTTTGAGCTTCCTTTTTGGTCTTTAATGACCCGACGCTCATTACAACCACATGCTCACCGAGCGACCGCTGCGTGCTAGGAAACGCTGCGGCCTGTCGTGTCTTCTTTCGTGTCACATTGCACCTATTATCCGTTCCACACCGCCCCACACTGACGGACCACCGCTTCCTCTGCGACAACCTAAAAAAACGCAGGATTTTACAGATGTAGATATATGACAACTCAGGGATCCTCTTGCGTTTGCTCCACAATCTGATCCATCCAGCTGTAGCGTTGGATCAATTGTCCACTTCCTGTTTTTCTGATAACTACCAGATGATGAAGCAGAGCCGGGGCCTCACTGATGGTCTGAGCGACAGATCGACAGATAGTCCCACTCCCTCAGTCACACTGCTGTATTTGCAGGAACAGGAAGTCGTTTTGTCTGAGAGAAAAAAAACTGGTAGGACTGGAGGCGGGGGAATGACAGTTCTCCGAAGAATCTTTTTCTGCTTTCTTGCTGAGAATTTTTTTATAGCCTTCTGTTTTCATGGGAGCTGCATCAACGCGGATCCCCAGTCTCCTTTATTCCTCAGTCCTGGTTCTCACCATATCTGAGGGAAAGTCAGACGCCACGGGTCAGTGAACTGTCAGGTCCAGAAGGGTTAAAACAATCTCAAGCAATGGAGATACAAAAAAGAATCATTGTATCATTTTGATACAGCTTTCTCACATGGACCCACGCTGCCTGTTGAATCACCTCAGGTCTGTCTTTCTCTCAGGCATGAAACGAGGCATACCTGATTTTCTCCATGACTGATGGTGGGCCTGCTACACCCCTCCCCACCCTGCTACTGCCAGTGATGATGGTCTGGGCTGTGACCATGTCCAGGAAGCAATTTAGCAGGACCTAAAAAGTCCTGACAAAAACGAGGGGCCCTCAGGTCAAAGGATCACATATTTCCACCCAGAACGAACTTTCGACGTGAGGTATCTACAGAACCAAGATCTTCTTTGGCCCCAACCGCCCCCCGTTGACTGAACCCTGAACAGAACACTCTTCGTCAACAGACAACAGCAGAAAGAATGAGAGATTTAAGTTCAGCAGAGACAAACTTTCATGAATTCATTCATGAATCTTCTCATCCTCTTGTCTGTTACCAGGTTGCTGTGTCAGCAATCTCTATGACTTACACTCAAATCACACCGCACCTTATAGAAGTTATCTAGGTCAGGACAGTGCTATGCTCAGAGCACCAGAGCTGGTGGATTTGAACCTGAAGCCTGGTGGACCCAAGTTCACCACCTTAACCGATAGGACACCACTGCTGTCCAACCAAAGTTTTTTGGCTTCATGTTTTACCATGTGGGACATTGTATGGAATAGTTTGTCTGTTTCCTGTCAGATGTTAATACAACACTAACATTATTGGCTAAAAACAACCTTGTGGCAAGAATTGCTTAAATACAATTATTTTGTTGTTTTTTTGTGTAAAATTTCACGTTGACTCTGGGACTTGAGGACATAAACCCCATCGGTTCCTCTCAGCAGTCTGGTCGGCACTGACTGTTACTGGACAGTTTTTACGACACTTCACAGAGAAATCACCGTAAATCTGACGGTGATTACAGGCGAGTTTCTGCGGCAGACGCTGCGAAATAACAAGCGAAGAGTCGGTTCCACGTTATTTTCTTTTGTTTTTCCTCCTTCTTGCCTCCAGCAGCTCTTTTACTACACCCCTGATGCTCAACAACAGAGGGTGATTTATTCTCTCCCTGCTTCTATTCTATGTGCTACAATAAAGTCAAGCACCGTGCACGGGGCTTTGAGAACGTTTTTAGCATATGTGCGTACAAGCTCATAACATCCTTTTATTTTATTTTCCTTTATTTTTATAGAGTTTTTCATGCTCCTGTATTTATTGTAGTTCACTAACAGTAAGTCAAAGTTAACTTAGCCTTAGCATGATCGATCATGAACAACAAGCATTATGGTCAAAAAAAGCTTTATTTCATTGTTTTTTTTAGCTGAAAACATTGTCCGTCCATCGTTTTTATTAATTACTGGGTCTCGGGGGCACCAGTCTCCACAACTGCCACCCAAATCACATTGCAGCATACTGTACCTTCCTGCAGGTGCACTGGAAGTCAAACGCCCTAACCAGGATTCAAACTTGCCTAGGAGGTGAACCCTGGCATTTCACACCAAAGACAGAGACATTGCATCAGGGCCAAAGTGAAGGCCCTGAAAACCTTGTCATATTGAATAGTTTAGCGAGCCACAAGATCAACTGTAACTAACATTGAGCTCAGCACCTTCCTTCTGTGTTTGCCCTCAGCCTTGTCTTTCAGGTAATCAGACTCATTATTAACACCTGTTCACGTCTGTTGTTCGTCTGTTTCTGTGTTTCCTCACAAGCATAAGGAACAGCGTGAGGTAAGTCAGTCTCTTCAGTATGTTAGCCTTCCTTCTGTGTCTATGGATTTTAACCCAATTAACCAATCAACCTTCATTTACTTGAACTTATTGGCAAAAACAATATGTTATTCCGTAAGAAAGAAGAGATTGTTGAGTGAAGACTAAATTCTCCATGTCAAGAAGACTGATGATGATGATGATGACAGTGAGGATGTATCTGGGGTGTCGTTTTCACATTTTATTTTATTTTTTTTGAAGCAGTCAAATACTGCTTTGTGTATTATTCTGAAATCTAGTGTTTATTGCTTTAGCTATGCTATTGTTTACTATTGTTTATTTCTTTGGTTTATGATCACCACAAAATAGGCCTGCCCACATGGACAGCGGCCTAACTCTTGCTCAACTGGTACGCTCTTTCCCGCGTGACCACAAATTAACGCCAAAAACAAAGACTTTTTCAGTCTTTCAAACGTGTTCTCAAGCAATTCCAACGTCTCTGACTGTAAATCAGCCGCTGAGAATCTGGGACATAAATTCTCCGGCAAAAGTTTTGTCAAGTGTAGAAGAGATTTGTGGGGTGAAAAGCAATCATGCATGCCTAAGACAAACATTTCCAGTGAAGCTTGCGAAGACCTGTTGTTGGTGCAAGACAGAAGGTCAGGGCAGAGCCAAGGCGTGAGGTTTCATCCTCTCAGCAGATTTCATGGATGTACAGACCTCTCCAAACTGCTCAAGTCCTAGAAAAAATAATTTCATGTTTGATGGCGGAGGAGACAGACAGGAAATAATGTTCGAATTAGCCGTAAATGGAGTGTGATGCCAACTGAAGGAGGTCAGTGTCTGAGAGTGTGAATTCGGCCACGCTTCACTAAACCACTCCAATGGTCCGTTGAACATCCAAACTGTTAGCCAACCAACCCTCGGAGGAACTGCAGCGCTGCTCCAAACCTTGGAACCTGAACCTGCTCTTGGAAAGCACTCAACCTCGAAAAAGACAAACCAAAAGTTGGACACCCAGGGGACACATCAGAGCTCTGAGGCTCTCCCGTCATTTCATCAATATTTATCTTAGACTTTAAAATCCAGCAGGAAGCGTTGACATGTCCACAGAGGAAAAAAATGGAAACAGGGCTGAGAAGAGACGAAAGAAAGAAGACAACAACATGTCACGATGGAGCAGCTATGACGCTGCACGCACCTTGAACGCCACCGGCTTTTCACCAACTTCAAAACAAAGCAGGTCAAGGTGAAAATAAGGGTTTACACGAAAACCATCTGCAGCATCATCTCTGAATCAAAACCAGTAGGGGGCGCCATTTTCTTTGTTTGCGTTTGTTAAGAAAAACGCAAGGATAAAGTTTGTTGTTTTGACTTCCTGGCCACAGTGACTATAAAAACTTGCCAAGTGACCAGTCAGGAGTAGATTGTTTAACATAAACAACTATACATTCTACATAACCTATTGGGGAAATGCTGTCATTGCAGGGAAAAGCCAGAAGGAGAATGATAATGCAGATTAATAGTTTAATTTTGACAAGTTTGGCAGGCTGGATATAAAAGTCCAAGGTTCAGCATCTGGTCTTCAGTTTTGCAGTAGATTCTAGCGTGGTATACCTCCTTAAATTTCTCAAGGCGCAAGTCAGGACTTCGTAAAAACTTAATTATAACGAAACTAAAGTCCTGTCATCCTAACTCAACCAACAAACTCAATCAACTCTTTTAATTTCCACACAGTATTTTCTTTGTCTGTTTTACATTTGCTAAGTTATTGTAGGAGGATGTGTTTTATAGTAGTCATTAAGTTACAATGGCCACTTCAATCACTTTATAATGAACAACATGTTCAGCAGTGAATGATTGTTTGTAAATCCAGAAATATTCTGGGACACAGATGAAGGAAAGGAAGATTTTTCTTCCTCTTTTATGCCAGCTTTTCCTGCTGTTGTGACTCTGACTGGGAGCAGTTTATTTTTCCAGCTTAACTTGTACTGGAGGTTCAGTGCGCTGTATATTTTAATAGTGGTTTCATATAGTTCTGTTTGTACTGGCCGTATTTAAAAATACTCAAACAATAACAAAATCAATCAGTCAATCCTGACAGATTTTCGTTCGGTCTCACAAGTTCCTAATTTAACCTTTCAAACAGACCTAGGAGAACCGACATCGGAGAACGTTCACTCAGTTTGTGATGCCATTGTTGGAAGAACAGTTTGACCCTTACCAAAGAGTATTGCTGCCACACTAAGGAAAAAAAAATATACTCTGTATCACGTTATTTCGTGATGGTATTATGCTACTTCAAGAGAGTCGGATTTGATCTTCCTTCGGGGTTCTGTGAAGTTAGCAAAGATAAACACACTATCAGCGTATATGCGTATAGTCAAAAAAGAAAGTACATGGTCTCCCCTGGCAAACCTACCATGTATTGTATTATGGGTAATGTGGTTTATTAAGATAACACATAACAAAATATTTGGTACAACCCCATGTGTTCCAAAAATTCTGTCCGCATACTAATAAAAATCTGATCCACTAACCCAGTAATTGTAAAATCTCACCATGCCTAGTAGGTGGACTTCAGGACGGGACCGTGCTATGGTCAGGCAACCTGGCAGCTGGTGAATTCGAACCTGAAGCCTTGCCGCCTCCTTGACCGCTAGGTTACAAACACTGCTTGACGTAAATAGTTACTCCGCTGAAGTGTCAAGCTCTTGTTGGGTTCAATCTCATCTCTGTAGCTTTGATAAGGACCACTCAGAACTGTTCACGGTTCTTGTGCCAACTGGCACTAAGGTCAGTGATTGTCAGGTTCCAAAATTGCCCAGGCCTTTGGTGTGGACATAGCTGTGCACACTTTGATGTTTGATCTCCAACAGAACCCAAATCCACTGATGAAGCACAACAAAAATGAATCTTGTCAGTTTAACATTTAATCCATCACGTAATTACGTAAGACATCACATACTTACGCAGAACTGTATCATGAAATAAAGTGATACTGGGTCTATTTTTCTCCAGAGTGTTGCAGTAATACACTTTTGTGGACCTTAATAACATTAACATTGGACTACATATATTGTAATAATATCTTAAGTAATTGTTACTTCATGGTTTACAGGCCTTGTAGTGAGTACTGCGTACTCTGGTTGCCAAGCAACAACATTTCGTTGCCAGACTCACTGTTGTGTTTCTGTGCAAAGACAATAAAGGTCGTCTATGTCTATAAACAAAGTCAGTCACTCACTGATCTTCTTCCACTGTTGGGTCACAGGTGCAGCAGTCTCCACGACTGCCACACAAATCACACTGCACTATACTGTGAGCCTTCCAGTGAGTCGGGACCGTGCTATGGTCAGGCAACCTGGCAGCTGGTGAATTCGAACCTGAAGCCTTGCCGCCTCCTTGACCGCTAGGTTACAAACACTGCTTGACGTAAATAGTTACTCCGCTGAAGTGTCAAGCTCTTGTTGGGTTCAATCTCATCTCTGTAGCTTTGATAAGGACCACTCAGAACTGTTCACGGTTCTTGTGCCAACTGGCACTAAGGTCAGTGATTGTCAGGTTCCAAAATTGCCCAGGCCTTTGGTGTGGACATAGCTGTGCACACTTTGATGTTTGATCTCCAACAGAACCCAAATCCACTGATGAAGCACAACAAAAATGAATCTTTTTTTTACTCCGGAGCATTCCTGAATTCCTTAAACACAGGCCGTGTCATTAGAAACCGCATTAAGTCCTAATGACTTCCCCATGTTTTTATGACTTTAAAATACGAGCAAAACAACGGGGAGTTTACCCTGAATATAAAACCCTTAACTATCATCAACACAAACATTTGTCCCCCTGTAAACAGAGTTATTTGTCTCTCTTTAATCTGCACTTTTCCACGATTAACAACTCTTCAGAAGAATGCATTTATCTTCCTGCTGAAACCCTGGAGCCGGTCCAGAGCTGTGTCAGCGCTCAGACCCTGGACTTCTTAGGGTTCCTCACCGAACAATGTCAGTTTGTTTAAGTTTGTTGGAACCTAAAAGGCCCATTATCAGTGTCAGTCTTCAAATCACTCAATATCAAGAATCAATCCTGAATAAACTTTCAAAATAAAGGAGTCTACTTAAATTGGCATCCTGGCAACAACCAAGAAACAGGTTAGGCCTTGGTGAAATTAAACTGGCCGTACAATCACGTCCAACCATGCGACAGTTCAACCAGTGTCGGCTTTGAACTCCTGATAACACATTGAACAAGTCATTAGAGTCAACCAAACAACTGGAACAAACATCGAGGTCTGGACTAAGACAACAAAAGCCCTTGTTTTGTCATGCAATATTAAGGAACCACTATTAACGGCCTCTAAGGAATAAGATCTGTATCCTGAAACTCAGTGAAAAACCTCAACCAAAGGCCTCCGTACAGGAAGGAAAGGAAAACTAACTCCTTGTCATTGTGTTATTGTGTTATTGTGCATTTAACCCATCACCAAAGTGAACAGTGAGTGAGTGGAGAAGATGCGATGCTCAGTGGACCTCAGTGGTAACTTGGCGGTGGCGGGCTTCAAACTGGGGGCCTTTCGGGGCCAAGTCTGCTTCCTTAACCACTACGCCACCGACTGTCCCAGTATCTCAGGTCTTGAAATCAACCTTAACATCACGTTTGCATGTTAACATCAATCAGATGAGAACAATTCGAGTTAGAAATCGATGGAGAAGAATTTGCTCCTTGACGGATCCTAAAGAAAGTCCACGTCACCGAACAACCTGAATCTGAACTCTGGATTTACGTGGGTGGAGACACATACGTTGGTATTGAATGGTATTTTTAACTTCAGAGGAAGTGTTAGAGCACACTGAGGTTCAGGCTTCACCTCAGTGTGACAGACTGACGCCTGAAATAGTCTGTGATCCAACCTTCAGTATGAACATGTTTACTGTATGTGTATCAAGCAGGAAATCCCACTTATGGACACAAGGACACAGGAAGTCCAATGTTTGTCCCCTGCTTTTGTGAAACTGTCTCTGAGCGCGTCACGATGGCTCTTCCACGGATTCTTTTCTGGCCCAAAAGTTATCGGTCTTGGTCTGACTTCTGATAGGGTGGCCATTTTGAGATGAGGGGTCTTTCTGCGAACACAAAAGGTGGCGATGGCTCGTCTGTTCACAGACAATGAGCTGATTATTCTGTCTGAAGAGTTCAGGGACACTCCAGAGGTGGTGGTTTCCTCTTGGACTTCAACGCAGTCAGAATTTGAGGCTAAATGTTTTCCTTGTTTCAACTTTTAATTTGTCGTCTACACCAGAAATAGTGTTTTGTAGTCGGTTGGTGAATCAGCACAGGAAAATCCTCAAAATCATGGAAGCTAACTAAAAGTCAGTCTCGAAAAATCAGAGTCAAATTTGATATTTGAGTCTAAATTAGTCGATTTAGCTAAAAAAAAAGTGAAAAATGAAATAATGGAATAAAACATGTTTTAATTCATCAGGTGGAAACTCAGCTGCATTGACATTAATAAATGCTAAGTAATATACAGAGGGCCGTACAAGATGACTTAAGGGGCCGCATTTGGTCCCCCTTGAGTTTGACACATACTCTATGCATTAAGGCAATAGTAAAATTAGAGACAAATGAGTTGGGTTTAGCAAGAAATATAACTTCAGGTTAACTCAATAGCCAAACATTTGCCCAAGGCTAATAATCCCAGTCAGTCCATATGGAGAAATTATACAAATTAATCTAACTATTAGCTTCTTAAAAGTTGGACGAAGGCTAAAGCTGGACGTGGCTGAAATCCTAAGATGTCCATGGGCTTCATATATTACCTGGAAATTTACATTCCTCAACCTTTAGAAGAGAAACTTTGGTCCAAGATGCTCTTTGAACGATGCACCTCGCTGCCACCCACAAACTCCTGGACATTTTGTCCACACCTGAGTCAACAGAGCCGTAATGAGAGGCTTTGAGAGTCACCACTCCACCTCCCAATACGGTGGAGAATTTTCCATTCAGACGTCCACCCCGTGCAACCAGCCCCGGCTACGACTCACTGAGGTTCTCCATGGGGTAAACACCAGTCTGGACTGTGACGTCACGTCACGATGATCACAGTTCACAGGTGATTCATTGATATTGGAATCTCAGATTTTTGTTTCTTGGTTACTGGTAAAATACTACAACGATAAAACATCTGTAAGTAGCATCACATCATTAGTGACATACTGTATTTTTTCTGTTTGGGTAAACGTGGAATACTGTCACTGTCCTTTTCTCCTGTAGGGGGAGCTGTTAAGGCAGTTTCAATGCAAATAAACATAATTAAAGGTATGTAGAAGTGTCATAAAAACAAAGTATCCTCTAGTTATCAATCTATATTTTTAGAGAGAAACGTGTCCACAAACAAATCCAAGGACGGGAAAGACCACAGCAGTTTGATTACGTCAAAGAAATAAGTTGAAGGACGCAACAAGGTTATCTTATAAAATGTATGTGTGTGTGTGTGTGTGTGGGACAATTTATGAACACGCAGAGGAAGAAATTAATAACTGGGTTATCTACTCCACTGTGGTAGGAAATAAAACGGGACAGTTGTCCTTCAGGGTGAATTTCTCAGGCTCTGGGCCTGGATTTTTATCACAGTCTCACTGTATTGACAGTATATTTGGTGAAATGTTTGTGGGGTCTCCTACCTGGTAGCTCCATCTCTAGGATCATTCTTCTACCATTGCCTCCACTGTCCCTCCTCTGAACATGTCCAAACCATCTCAATCTGTCTTCTATGTCTTTTTCTCCAAAACTTACTGGCTGTGTTGTCCCCCTAATCACCTCATTCCTGATCCTGTCCATCCTTGTCTCTCCTAAAGAGAATCTCAGCATCTTTAACTCCTCCACCTCCAGCTCTGTCTCCTGTCTTTTGTCTATTCCTAGTGTCTCTAGTCCATCCATCATGGCTGGTCCCACCAGATTGATTCCTCTGTCTTGCCAATCCTTATAAATCTTTCTCCTTCTTTTTACGTCAGAACAACAACCCACTTCCAGAATTAGTGAATACCTTCTAGATTCTTTGCACACATCCAGGAATTACTGACAAACGAAAACCATAAAACATGGCGTCAGCTTTGGTTTCAGGGTAAATCGACACCACGGCTCCATCTTTCTGCTTGCAGCACTAAATATAAACAGAGACAGCTGAGAGGAGCAGGACTGACCGCTTCCGGGGGTTAAACTTGAGATTTATGTTTGAGAATCATGGGGACGACTTAAAACTGAGGGGGGAGAGCGGCTTCACGCAGCAACTGTTCGCTTTCACTGACTAACGTTTTCTTTTCCGGTTTTCATTTGGAGAGATGTGACAGAACAGGTGAGACAGAGCGGGACGGAGCGTCCATCAGACGGCTGACACGGGGGTTTACTGCCCTGATCCGCGGAGGAAACTTTAGTTTGAGGCGTTCCAGACATCGGAGATAATTTAATTATTACTTATAATAAAAAAGCTGAAAATTGTGTAACGTAAAAAAATTTAACAAAATTCTGATTGGCCTTTAATGTGCTTTTGTTTTCAAGTGTAATTTATAAGGTAATTTAAAAAGATACAATGACTTACATCTGCTGCAAAGTTATGCTTTGATTGTTAGTTTACTATAGTATAGTAGTACATAGCCTCAAATAACTGTAATACTATGTGAGAAAAACACTTCATGACCAGAGTGGAAATAATATTTCAAAATTACGTTTTACTGGATTTTAATCATGAACTTACAAAATAAAAGCTTACAGTTACTACAGGAAATAAGAAAATGTTTGATCTGAAATTGTAAAAAAAGAAAAAACAACATAACTACTCTGTATTCCAGTAGTTATATTGTAGTTATAGTTATATTAAAACATCGGATATAACAAAAACATTTCTTTCATACTATAGTGACAAGCTGGAAGAAAACCTTTAACCTGAAATAGTTGGTCATTTATCACCGTAGACACCGGGGGGACGAGGTGAACTGAACCCTTAACCTTCTGGAGACTAGAACCCACCACCCAGCCAGTAACATTTATAGTTCTACCAATACTAACAAGTATATATTAGTTTATTTATTATTTAACAAACTGGTTTAAGGTGTTGATGCTTTTCACATTAACATTAATGAACTCACTCTGAAGATACAGACTAATGGTCACGTTTAAAGCGGCAGCAGTGGTGGCCTAGTGTTTATAGATCCAGACTTTAGAACCCAGGTCCACAGGGTTCTGGGTTTGAATCCATCAGCTGCCAGTTCACCGCTGACGTCCACTGAGTAAGGCACCGTCCACACTCACTGCTCCCCGGGCGCTCAACTGTTCACCATTGGTTGTGTGCATTTGTTTGGATCACAATGACAAGGACTTTACCTCTGTGTGTGTGTGTGTGTCTCACTTCCATAACCCACCAGAACACAGTGACACAGGAAGTGGATCAGAACAGTGGACATCTGTGAACTTTCCTTGTTTCTGCTCTGACATGGAGTCAGAATTCAACTTTTGCGTTTATTGACTTCAGCTTTTAGTCCTTTGAATGACACATGAACTCATTCCACCACTTTTTTCCTTCCTGTTGCTATGGATTCACCAATCTCTAAAAAGTCCCTGACCAGGACGGAAGGACGTCTCCAATGTCAACATTTCTGTCACAGCAAATCAGTCTTCTATTGTGGTGAAATTCTTCTGTTCTGACTTCCAAGTCCTGGTTCAACCCCGCTGATGCTCAGGAGCTTTTGAATTAAAGTTCTGGAAAACCTACATGAGGTACTTCCTTCCTACGTTGGCAGGTTTCTGTCCAGACAACAGAAACAACAGAACACAGTCTGCAGGTTCAGCCAGGGGAGAAGCTGATGGAGGATTTCCTGAGCTCCACTTCCCAACTCCCCTTGAACCGCGCAGCTTTATCTGGATCTTTAAGTCCGGGAACGTCGGGGCCTTTAACCCCGGTTTGTCTTCGCCATCTCTGTCTCAATGATCCGTGAGGTGAGCGTGCAGCGAGTCAGAGGAGTCCAGGAGGTCTCGCCTGGTTTCGTTTACCTCACACAGTCACAGATCTCCTCTGGCATGGTCAGCGGCAGCTGGTGCAGCGGACAGCAGCCCAGGGCGCGGCCGCCGCTGCCGCCGCCACGGTGGCTGTAAAACCTCGGTTGGCTTCACCTCAAGCCTTCTGGAGTTCTCACATTCCCAGGACCGGTCCACGGCTCTGGTTGCACATTTGTGACATGAGTGAAGTGGACACCAACGGACGGACGACACTGGGATTTCTCTCCGAATGCATGCAGCGTCGCAAAGACTAAAGTATCTGAAACCAAGAGGGTTTTTTCTCTAATGAAAAATATTGAATCCATTTTGTGTATTTTTCAGACCATAATGTGCAATAAGCCACACAAAAAAGTCAAGAGTTCAACCTTCTTCAACTTTAACTCTCAACACTGTTCAGATGAAAACAAAACCATACAGGATTTAACAGTTGGCCGATTTCAGCGTCAATCACGCTCAGTTTCATCTGATATGATTTAGAGAAATTTCTGGACCATTTGAGGTCAGTAAACACAACCAGAATCAACATGTAAGACGCAAAGTTATTAATGAGAAAATAGGAACAGAAAATTGATTCCAGAATGAGAGGAGCAGAATCCTTGAGCTAAACCACTACATAAAAGGGGAATTTGATATTTTTATCATATTATAGAGTTGGATCAACATGGATGTTATGGTAACAAGTCATTATTTTGTCTTCATGAAGGTTGTTTTAAGCACAAGTTTGTCTTTTTTGGTACTAAGTTTTAGCAGCAGCTCAGTTAAATATAAATGGGTCAATCAACATTAAAACTAAAAGAATCTCCCTCTGTGAAGCTGGTGAGGGTTTTGTTGATGTGTCTAAGACATACACCAACAGGGGGCGGTAACAATGTATTAAAAAATTGCCTTTTAAAACTTCCGTTTTATGATATCTGATGGATGTCACAGTTTAACCCAGGTTAATAACATAGAAAGTGACTTTTCCAAATCCCATCAGGGTGAAGCAGTGAGAAAGTCATTTATTTCTTCAGTTCTGGTCCAGACTCGGGTTCAGAGCCAGGTCTGAACCAACCAACTTCTTCTAAACCCACATCCAGCCTTCGCTCTAAGCTGCAGGACTACCTTCCCCGTAACCAGTGACCGTGGCCAAACAACAGCAGTGGTCAGGGCAGTCAGTGAGACCTGGGTTTAAAGCAGACCTTTTAATCACACGTCTCCTTAAATAAAACCCAGCCCCGCCCCCTGCTGTCCAATGAGGTCACTCACCGTTGAGGTTTGGCCTAATTAAACCATGCAGCTGTGGATTATTTGGAAAAACCATGTCCAGAAATATCATTAGTGATGGTCAGGACTCTACAGCAGTCTCCACTGCTGCCACCCAAATCACACTGCTCCCTACTGTGAGCCTTCCTGTGGGTGGTGAGCCCACTGCAAGTTATGTGTTGATCTGAGCAGTGGTCCACAACCACTGGGTCGGGGGCCAGTACTGGGCCGTGGGTGAGTTGGTGCCAGGTCGCAGAAAAAATAATGTTTCCTTTTGTCCCCATCTGTCTATTACTTCCACCTGATCCATACCCATATCAACAAAAGAACTGACCAATAGAATGGCTAGGATTCCATCATCAATAATGCAACTATATTTGATAAGGAAATATTTTCTCAGTGATACAT
>JAFBJS010000899.1:317378-338538 GCA_016785265.1 Paraplagusia blochii
ATGTTTCCTTTTGTCCCCATCTGGCTATTCCTTCCACTTGATCCATACCCATATCAACAAAAGAACTGACCAATAGAATGGCTAGGATTCCATCATCAATAAGGAAACTATATTTGATTAGGAAATATTTTCTCAGTGATACATTCATTGATACAAGATTCTAACCTTTGATACCGTTCTGGTAGGAGAAAATTATAGGCTGGGTGCACATTGGAAACCCTTGTGCCCATGCACAGTTAATTCGGGTAGGAAAATTTTATAGGTAGGAAAATATTTCAGAAGACTGAAAATGCACTTTTAATAAGGACGACCGGTCTGTGAAAATAGTTAGAGACATTTAACTCATCCGTGGCGCAAGACAGTTTGGGGAACTGGATTAGAGCACCACAGTTGCAACCTGGCAGCTGGTGGATCCGAATAAAGTCTGCTAACTCAAGCGCTAGGCCACCACTGCCCCAACCAGACATACTTTGAGAATTCTTAAACTATTTCCTAGGAGAAAATAACTATACTTGGTCAGGACTAAGTTGTGAGATTAAGTTCGTTTCAGGAACTCATACATTCGTCTCCAAAAAGACCTTTTCTTCTTGGACACGTCCTTCAATTCCTTCATCTTGTTTTCCAGTGTGGTTATTCTTTCCATCAGCTCTTCAACACACTTTGTTGTTTCCGCTTCCGTGACCTGCAGGGCTTTCTTGCTGGAGTCCAGAGACCCCAGAAGGATGGACATCTCCTGCCGCCACTGAACTGTGCTCTCCTCATACTGGGATCTGGACTCATCCAAACTGACCTGGATTCTGGACAGTGCACACGACCTTCGGAATGTCTCCTCAGATCTCTTGGTAGTGTCTGCGATGTCCTGATCGGTGAAGACGGAGTATTTGAATTCCTGCATTTTCAGATAAGCCTTGAGATGAGCCCGGAGTTCCAGTTTGTTCTCGTGAGACAGCTGAACAGCAGGACAGGCACCATTGGTTCCTACGTCGTGGGCCTTGAGACACTGTCGCAGACTGAAAAGGTCCACAGTCTCCATGTGTGTTTGTAGGTGAGTCTTGTCCTCAGTTGTCCAAGCACACCTCGTCTCGGTTAAATGAGGCATGGGAGGAGTTTCACTGACCTCCTCGGAGAACATTGTGGACAGAAATGTCTCTGAAAGCAGAACACTGTCAGAAGACATAGACAAAATATCTTGGATATCAGTGTCCTCTGAGCCCACAGACACTGTATGGGGACACATCTCTAGATACAAGGATTTCTGATCAGCACCCTGATGAGACGTTAGATGTGGACATGGACCAGAACCCTGTACAGTATGGTCTGGGGAAATCTCTGCGTCCAGAAACTGTTGGTTTGAACCGTCCATATGGTCAGTTTGGTCACTAGAATTATCTTTATCATGAGATTCTGGTTTAGGAGACATCCCTAAGTCCTTGACACCCATTTCCACTTGTTCATCTTCTTCTTGGGAATGTAAGGAAGGACATCTCTTTGGCAAAGGGACAGATTTGGTCTCAACCTTCTCATCCTGCAGGCATTGTGAATATGGACCGATATACGTCTCCCCCAGAACAGTCTCTGTTTGCCGAGACAGTGAAGACACACATGGCTCTGAACTCTGGACGCTCTCTGTTTGGTCTGTCCCTTTATCCAGCACTCTGTCAGATGAAACCATAATGTCCATCTGGTCCTTGACTGTTTTTGTGTCTAGAAACTCGGGACATGAATCAGAAATGCTATGGTTCTCCGTATCTGTTAGAGACGGAAGCACCTCTAAACTGGGGACATTTTGAGTATCAGCTTCTATGTCAACTGAAGTCTTGTCCTCATGGACCGACACCAGGGATTGTGGGGACAGCAGAGCTATTTTTAATTCTTCATCTGCACTAAGAGACACCGCAGGCACGTCAGATCTCTGGACAGCCCTTCCCTCAGGTATCTCCGTCTGTTGTTTCTGTACCGAGGTGGACAGTGTGTCCTCCATCTTTGAGGGAATAAACACAATCTTTCCTTTTGTCTGCCGTTCGTCCTTTCTTGTTTTTATAGATGCTTCGGGCCTGGGGAGAATCAGTCCAAAATCAACATCAGCTGAAGCAGAGTGAGACCTCCTTTTACCCCCCTTTGTCCTGTGTCCTACAGACTTGTCCTCCTTCGCTGGAGCTCTCTGCAGAGAAGGGAACCCTTCGTCGTCCAGCTGCTGACTGAACACCTTTGGTGTCTTCCAGGGATTGAGTTTTGGACCCGCCACAAACTGTATCCCAGGAGACAGAGCAGTGTCCTCAGTCTCTGCAAACATTTGTTTGTCTTGCTGTCTGGGGACCTCCATATTCTTGTCCTACAGTTTCACTGTCTCCTGTCTCTCAGGGACATGATTGTCAAACTTTTCTTCCTACAACAAGTGCCCAACTAGTTAATGTTCCGGCGATAAGACGTATCTCAGCTGGTAAACCAGAGGTTCATCAGTTGACGATGTTGGTTGAAAGTTGCCTACGTCAATGTTGCACAACGTTACAGTTCTTCCAGCTGCAGATCTCAAGTTTTTTGGGGTTGTCTTTGGGTTTTACTAAGTTTCAACATTTTAACTGGCCTGTATTTCGTTGGTGTTTCGTTCAGGTTAATGGCAGCTGTTTAAATCAATGACTTCCTCTTTCTTTTCAGCAATTTTTATTGCCTTATGATTCCGAGACCTACAGAACAATAAACTGAGAATACAATCGTCACGTTTCAGTTTCAATAAATGCCAATGAGACCAAAATGCAACAGCGGGTTGGACTGTAGTTGGTTTAACATCTTTTGGTCGCCATTCTGGAGAGGATTGAATCCTAACTGTGCAAACACTTTCTCTTCTTCTACTCTGTTTACTACCATCAGTACGATCACTATCAACAAACTATACATCAAAGGATTCAAAGCCTACAAAGTCATGATTACTTTGTCGCTGAAAACCAAAAACTTGGTTGTCTGTTGTAGAAATGAATGGGTTTTGATTAGCACCAACTTTTTGGACTCACTTCTACGCTACACTGCTAGCATGATGATGAATTCAGTAAAACTATGCAGAATAAAAGTCCATTTCAAAGTCTGCAAAGGTTCTGGTTTGATAATGATGATGACGGAACAGATCGTTATTTTTGTTTTTATTTTTTTTCCAGGGGTTTTACATGTCGACCTGAATTCATTTTGCGTCCTTAACCATGAAATAAATGTCAGAAGAAGCTGATTTGTTTAGTATTATGTCAGATGTATGTTCTGCCCTGGCGTTTGGTCTAAGCCGAGTAACAATCCAGTCTCGTTAGACTCTCCATGTTGGCTGTAATACGACCCCGTAATAAAAAATCAATCAAAAACCCAGTGATTTGTGTGTAAACGAAGAGACGTTGAATCATCCAGAGTGGAGTTAATTCACTCCGGTCTGTTTGTGTAAATCTGTGTAAATCTGAAACTGTAGCCGAGAACAGTTCTGTGGTCTGCGATAAATCACACGTGGAATTTGCAAGAGCAGAAATCCAACACTTAGCGCACAGGAAGTCTAATTGTGGGAAAATGTGCCTTAATAGTGACTGGTGGAGAAAAATGTCCCACGCAGGAGTCGTGAAGCAAAATATGTGGCTAAATTATATCGTAGAAATCAGTGGTAAATCTGTGTAACACAATGATACCATTTGGCACCAGGTGGATGATCAACATCAGGAATTTCTGAAACGCCCTCCAAAAATTGGAGTTTGTGGTGTTCTTTCTCTCCGTCCATCCCTTGTCTCCTTCCTCCTCCATCAGTTTGTTTTTCTTCCTTCATTACAGTAATCTTTGTGTCAAACGGAGTTTTACAAATACCTCGGGTGCAATTGGCCTCAAAGTGGAGCTGCTCCTTCGTCAGGTCCTCAGCTGAGAAGATTTGGTTTATTTTGCTGCGCATGAGGAAGTTCTTCAAGTGGGGAAAGGCTGCGGGTTTATTCAGTCGTGTTTAGTGGAGTCAGAGTTATTGATGCAGACGTTTTAATTAACATCCTAATGAAAACCAGCAGCAACTGGAACATCACACCTAGTGTACGGACACAGATTAACCACCGCGGCCATTAATTCTTAATCTAAATTAGATTTTTTTAAATATTTTTCACTCTGTGTTTTTTTGGAATAGTTAAATATAGTGTATGGTGTTTGGGTGTGATTTAAGTAGCAGGAATTGTTTCCCCTTTTTGTAAGAAAATAATTCACTAATTTGAGCAATTTTCAGCACTTTTACTGTGTCCTTAGAGTCAGTTTATCAGTCCATTTTACCAGGAATTGAAAGTGTTTTTTTTTATTCCTGACAGTTTCTACCAGTTCTTCTTTTGAAGGCCTTTACCTTCACCCTCCTCCCAATGATCTCCGATTCTGCATGGTTGAACCTTCTGCGATGACCTGTTTGAACTATTATTTATGAGCGCAATCAAGCAGGAAACACCTTTAGCCCACCAATCAGCATCCTCATTGATCTGTTGGCCTGTTTTCACGGTGGTCCAATCGGAGACAAACGATCCAAACACTAATGGACACATGGGCACTTTAAGACAACAAGGCGTTTGGTGGCGTTTCGCCTCAAGGTTCTCTTGAAATTTGGACTTTTGACCTGGTTTTCACTTGGATCAATGCAGAAGTGTTTGCAGCTGAAAATAACTACTACACAATACTGTGTGTCTTCCTGAAAGTGGTGGGTCATGTTGGTCTAGTCAGTTCTCTGCCCAGAGGCAACCTGGCAGCTGGTGGATCTGATTCTGTGGCCTTAAAGAACCAAAGAACTAAGGGATTCATGGATGCAGTGAGGGAGGACATGGAGGTAGTTGGAGTCAGAGTAGAAGATACAGAGGACAGGGGGAGATGGCAATTGTTGAACCCCTTCTCAGGCAACCCCTGAAAAAAGAGACAAACCGGAAAAAGAAGAAGTGGAATAGATAAACTTTTTTGGACATTTGTGCAAAATATGACACATTTTCATGAATTAAGACAGGCTGCAGTTTCCACATTGATTTCTTGTCACTCAAACTCCCAGCAAACCATTGAATACGTGTCACGTCAGTCAAAATTAACGCCTGCCGTCCTGTCAACCAACTCTGTGATGTCATCATGGCATATTTGCATAAGGTTCGGTGTGAAGGCTCCATTAGAGCTGTCCAACGGTGATTGGTTGACTTTACTAATGTCCATGAATGAGTGGTGCCTTCACTGGGAGTAAGTGTTCTTGTCAGCGCTGACTTTATGAGTAGCTGCGGGGGTGAAGGTTAAGTGTGTCTGTGTGTGTCTGTGTGTGTTTGCTCTGTTTGCAATTATCCACCTCGGTGAGTGAGAAGGTAGAGAGAGTGAGCAACCATTAGTCTTCATCCCCGTCCCTCCAGACCTCCTCCATCGTTCTCCTCTAAGGCAAAGTGGTTCAAGGTCAAAGACATGGGACGGCTCCTCAATGGGCCATTCATGGGAGGTAGAATAGCGGAGTAACCAGTGGTGATGGACTGATGGTCCATGAGAAACAGAAGCCTGGACCAAACCAAGATAAACACTCCACAACTGGTCTCTGGAGGAACTGGAAGACTCTGATGATTACCGTCATCTGCTGGTCCGTTGCTGGGTCCCCGAACCACGCACATCACATTGCGCCATATTGTGAATGCCACTTCCTGTGGGTAATGAGAAGTTTTGTGGCTCAGAACACCTCAGTGGCAACCTGGTTGTCTGTGGATTCGAACCTGAAGCCTTGCAGACCTACGTCTGCTTCCTTAACCACTAGGCCACTACTGCCGGACTCTGATCAGGGGAAAAAATTAAAAAAATTAATGTAATTATTCTGGTTTAAGTCCAAGGAGCTTGGATTCTACCTGAATTGGAGGATTTTTTTGACTCCTGAAGCCTGAAGGAGCTTGAGAAGCAGCAGTGGGCGAGTGGTTAAGGAGCGGAATTCAGTCTGCAAGACTTGAGGTTCGAGTCCAGAAGCTGCCAGGTTGCCCTGATCATAGCACTGTCCTCCTGACCCACACAACGTCCAGAATCACCACCCACAGGAAGGTTATGGAGCAGTGTGAGTTGGGTGCCAAGGAGCTTGTTTGTCAAATCTCGTGGATTTTGCTTTTTTTGTTTCGTTGGCATTTACGTTAATGTTGGTTTTACTTTGTTACATGTATCTGATTTAAGCTTTTCTGAGTAAAAGTTTTAGATAAATCTTTATTTCAGGACAGTTATTATCTGTCTGTCTGTCTCTCTGTCCATCACTTTGTAGACGTCAAACTGAAAAAGTCAGAGAATTTCAGAACACTCCATCCACAGTCACCATTAATTTCTGCCCACCACTGAGTCTGTGCTGTAGGTCTATTAACGGGGTAATAACCAGGGATCAGTGACGTCCTGACAGATGTGAAGTAGGTCAGTGAAGATCAAAACCAAGCAGTGGGACTGGACCATGTGACCGCATCCCTGACCACAAACAAAGTGCTGCTAAAGTCATTCCTGCGTGGCTCCGCCTCCGCTGCGATCTCTATCACAGCTGTTATAACAACGATATAAAGTCGCTTTTAATTTGAAGGAATCCTGTGATTGCAATAAATGTACCTCTCATTTGGAGGATCATTTTCAAAGTCTGTTTTTCAGCTCACAGATCCAGCTGGCCCACGCCGAGCCACGGTGTAATTACAAGGAGGCGCGGCACACGCGGTCATTACGTAGTGATTTCGGGTCCATCCAGCTGTCGTCATAAACCTTTGCGTCCTCAGATGTGGCTGACAGTCGCAGGGACATCTCCTGGTCTGACTGCAATTATACGATTACCGCACAAAGCCACGAGATGGGAACTTCTTTATTAGCGTTTAAAAAAGCCCAGTGTGGTGTCCTGAAACCATGAAGAGAACCACCCGGGGTTTTTAATAAATAAAATGAAGCAGTCCACTGCACATGGTCACTGGACTCTTACATAGAGGTTCTTCAGAGATCCAGGTTAAAGCAAGCAGGGGCAAACTATGGCCTGGGGGCCAGATGAGGCCCTTCTGGCTTTTTAATTTGGTCCATCAAACTTTTCCAAATTATGTTATTTATTAATCGGCCTTTACGTTAGTGACATTGGTGGGAAACTTTAGGGTTCAACTTCAGGGCAACTTCGTATGATGCTGTGCAGTGTGATTTGGGTGCCAGTTGTGGAGACTGCTGACCTTGCAACCCAGTAAAGCATTAGCTGATTGATGAACAACTTCTGCCATTTTCCTGCAGTGCCTACATTTCGCCAACAGATGTCACACAAAAGGCTTAAGCATTAGCCTGTGTACGTTTATTCGAGTTCGGACAAACACCACGCCCCATGTCAGATTTTCGTACCTACTGTGGTGGCTGGGGTTAGAGTCTAGTTCTATAGCGCGCTGCTTCTTGCTAGCACTGTCATTATCAGCTTATGCTGGTGGTGTAGGCTACATGTTGCCACCACAACAGGCCCAGATTGTTACCTTCTGACCCACAGGGTCTGGGATGGATGGATTTCCTTCAGGTCCGACACAAGATCATCTGCATCCTGTCATCATCCCAGTTCAGCAAACTGCTAACACAGTGTGTGTGTGTGTGTGTGTGTGTGTGTGTGTAGGGTTAGTCAGGTCATAAAACTTAAACCCAGTAAACACTTCAAGTGGCCGTTAATGATCCGACCCAGGCCAAAGAAGATGAAGCAGCTGAACTGACCTGAGCAAAGAAAACAATTCAACACCACACTGGGCAACAGTGGACTGGACTGGACTGACCAGTAAAACTGTTGTCATTATTACTATCCTTTCTTTTTCTACTCTAAAGCATGCAGTATTACTCAGTACTGACCTACCATATAGTATAATTCAGTATAATCCAGCATAATACATTAATGGGAGTATTGGTGGTTAGATGTTAGATACAGTAGATAGACATATTTTTTTGCCAGATACATTTACTTTTTTGAGTATTATGACTCATAATATTGGCTTAAATCCTTAAAAACGTATATTATCAGTTTACTGCAGGTCTAACTAATATAATTATAGACTTACACTAAACACTTCTACACTTGATAAGTTGTAGTTTTACCGTTTACCTCCTCTAAATGTCGTCCTAAGTTCCAAATATCTTGTAAACTTTCAACCTTCTGGTTAATTCTGAAGGAAAAAAACTTTCCCAGTAAAACTAACTTCACCTCATTGAGGAAAACGGCTCAACACGAGGTAGACTCATCAGTGAAGAAGATCAAACCTCATCACTGTCACTGAGCTCCATGCTGTGACACCTGTGATGTCACACTGGGTAAAAACAACAACAACAACAACAACAACAACTCCCAGCGGGAGATTAAACACCGACCGTGGGAACTGTGTTGATCAACGTTGACCAGCAGGGTTGACTCTGCAGCCATTGTTGCACCAACTGACTCCAGGGGGCGTGAGTTAACACTGGATCTCCAATTAAGTTCTAACATACTGCTATTAGTTGGGGAAACCATGTAATTAGTCGTTTTCGGGGGATGGGAGGACTGAGGTGAGTTCTTCGTTCCATGCCTTAGGGTAGAACTGCCCCTGTGAGCTGGTAGGAGAACGTGAATCTCAAACTCACAGTCTGCGGGAACGATATTTTGTGGTTCCCACCTTGATATGAAAGTTCAAAAATATATAATTATTAAAGTTTTTATATTTTGTTGATTTTCTCTCAACACTCAGTCCATTTATCTGTTACCAGATCGCGGGGACAACAGTCTCCACCACTGACACCCAAAGTCATCCATCAACATTAGGGTTCTGGACCTTCATGGCCATGATACAAAGGCTGACTTCCCACCCACAGGAGGGCTGACTATCCCGGTACTGGACAAAGAGACCAACTCTATAAAATATAGAAAGCTAAAATATATAATTACTGGAAGTTGGATGGTGCTTTTTCTCAGTAGCAACCTGGTACCTGGACCCTGGACCCTGGACCCTGGACCCTGCTTCCTTAACTGCTAGACCACCATGGTCGCCCTGCTTGGAGAACCCTATAGTTCTCAAAACCTTGGTCCACAGACACCTGGTTCCTTTTTGTTGTTTGGGGTGTTTGGTGGTATGAGACAGATTATGCAGAGATTTTTTTTTTTAAGGAAAAAAACTTTTTTTCTTCTTTTGTGTTGAAAACATCCAATGTGGCCCTTTGGTGAAGTGACAGTAGGGGGCAGTGACCCTCACTTTGAGACCCCTGTAGTAGAGGCTCTGAGCTCTGATCTGTCTGCCCTGCAAACAGAGCCACAGGGAGTGTTTTGATCCGGGCTATCAGCAGAGCCGTGTCCCGGCTTTGAGCATCCTAAAAATACTGTCCCACCTCGGCACCCCCCATCCCAGCACACCCGGATCAAAGGGGGCAGCAACACCGCCACGAATCCAATCCCGCCCCGGCATTTCACCCCAAACCTCTCAGAGGAGGAGCAGAGCGCAGAGAGGGAGAGAGGGAGGCCGGCTCGAGTTTCACAGACGCGCACTGACTCCGGGAGCCGCTCCACAGTCAGTGAGACCGCTCTGAGGAGGAGACGCGGATGGGACAGACGCAGGAGACCGTAGAGGAACCGTCGACTTCCAGACCATCGTTGAGCCACAGCCTGAGGACAGTCCAGGGAATGTCCCGCGGTGTGACTGCGCTTTAACTTGGTTTCTGTGCGTGCGTTAAAGAGGAGGAGAGTCTGGAGGAGAGAGGGTGAAAAGAAAGTGAAGAGAAGGAACGAGACAGAGAGACAGAGACTCTCACAAGATCTGGAGTTCCAGGTGATCAGGAGCTTCTTCTTCTTCTTCTTCTGCTCCTCACCACATGATCGCAGAAGTTTCCGTGTGGATCAAACTACAGTCCAGAGTCTGAGATGGAGCAGGGTCCGAAGAAGGTGTGGAGCAGTCAGCAGCAGCAGCAGCAGAAACTTTCAAACCTGCAGCCTCTCTGGAGGAACTGGAGGGATTTGTTGTGCGTAACGCTGTGCGTCGCGGTGTCGGTGCTGAGCCTTGGAGTTTGCGCCTTGGTTTTTGTGCGCGTATCGGACCTGCAGTCCCGGGTGGAGAGTCTGGAGCAGAGGAGCCTGGAGCAGCAGGAGGAGCAGCGGGGCGCGCGGATCTCCGCCTGGAGCGCTTCTATGGAGCAGGTGGAGCCCGTTATCCTGAGCAGACTGGACCAGATGCTGGAGGAGGTGAGCGCACGGTTACAGCTTCAAATGGCTTTAAAGACGTGTTAGGAATTATTTATTTATTCTGATAATTATAGTTTAAAAAAGATGGTTTTGTTTTGTGAAGTTTTAGTTTTAAACCTTTTAAGAACGGAGATAAAGTTCCCACAAGGATGGAGATAAATCAACAGGTGAATCTGCAGCTCCTGCAAATAGAAGTGTTTCTATACATATATAATATGTGCGCGATATATCTTATTCTTTATTAATATTCTAGTTTTTTTTTCCCAAGTCAGTAAGAACATGGATAAATGATGAATTCAAGTAAATACATGATTAATTTCAACAAAGAAAGTGAAAGAAAAAGAAATATTTACCATTACCATTATATACCATATATTTACTATCTTAAATTTAACATCAACAACAAAATTTTAGAGGTGAAAAACAGGTGAAACCAAAGATTAATTTATTTTCCACAAAAACTGCGAAAAGGAAATGTTTCTGCGTTAAAGGTAAGGGCTGCAGTTACACTGGAATACCACCAGGATGTACTTGGAAATAGTTGACGTGCAAAGTTGATATCAAAATAAAAATAAATTTTTTGCACATGAATTGGAAAGACAGGTTTTAACACAGCGAAATGAAAAATTACTGTAGAAAAATCTTAAGAAAATTGTTTGTCAAGATGCTCTGTGCTGCCCCCTGTGGTTTGATTTGGCATTGAGATTATTGTGAAAGAAAACAAAACGGGTCTAATGCAGAAAGAAGTTTCTTACTTTTCCTATTTGCGAACCTCCATGATGTCCTTCCAGAACCTTGTTTAAAAGCCCAGTGAAGATGTGAAAGAATTGAGTTTCAGCCAAAAACACTTTTTCTTTTTTTTTAACCTAAACAACCTGGCAACCGTCGGCCCAGATCTGGCGTCCATGTGTTACACACATCAGCGCCAGTGCAACGCGGTGCCCTGCGTGTGCTACCCTTTCACTGACCTCCACCACAGCTACACTAACAAGCTCTTCCAGGGTGATTGAAGTCCCACAGGGACTCTGTTTTCTCCACTTCCGTTTGCTTTGACCTCACTTTTATAACTGCACACACACACACACTTTCTCTTCACCACAGTCACCCATTGATGAGGACCACTTAACCAGGAGAAGAACTGGGGTCAAGAGTGTGTTCAGAACAGTGGCACCGATAATGGGTCTGAGTTCATCAGGTCTAAACCATCTTTGTTTGACAAAACTTTGATTTATCTTCATTCATGACCCAATGTTTGGTCCAACTCTATTTGTCTCCTTCATCTGAAGGTCTCATGGTGAGGTATGAGGGACACCAAGTTCTGCAGGTGGTCTCTCTGTTGGTTTCAGTGTCAGTCCAGTGGTCAAATGTTCTCTCTGGTCAGAATCCATCACTCAATGGAAAAGGGCAACATTTCATCAGGTGTGGGTCACACGGTGGGAGAGTGGTTGGTCATCTTCAACCTTATTAATATTTGTTGCCGCGTCTTAAGAGCAGCAGTTTCCACCACTGCCACCCAAATCACACCACACTGGGGTGGATGGTGACCCCACTGGAAGTTATATGGGATTGGGTGGTGCCATTATTAGCATCTAAGTTGCAACGTGGTGGATACTAGCCATAAAATATACATAAAAATAAAATAAAATTATTAATACAAAATTTACAATATATATATAATAAATACAAGAGAAATTAGATGTAAAAAAACAAGAAAAAAATATGGATGTTAATGATTAAAATAAACAAATATATGCAAACAATGTACATTAAGGGGTAATAAGGATAAAAATGACTAAGGTAAAAATTCAATTAAAGTTAAAAAATAATAATAATCTCTACAATGTGGCTCAGTCTCAGAGTCCTTTGTCTTCTGAACGGCGTCCATCTTAGACCAGCACCAGTTGAGGAGCACAGGTGTCACTGATGACACCAATCATTGTGTATTCAGTTTGATGAGTCATCCACGATCTCAGCCAATCAGCATTCAGTCTGTGAAAAGCCCAGGAAAAGGGGAAACGTAGTGAACTGATGAGGACACACAGCTTGGCACGTTAACTGCTGGTTCATGGAGTTTCTAACGTAAAAAAAGATAGAAAAAGGTAAGAAAGGACTGAGGTTAGAAAAGGTGTTTATTAATAAATGTTCTGTTTAGTTTGAAGATTGTGTTTTTAGACAATTTAATGGTGTAACACACACTTTAGAAGTTAAACACGGCTAATACTAACATCACAGCTGAGTCGGCCTCCATCTTGACTTCCTACTGGATAAAAATGTGTTGTTAACATCTGATTGGTCGAAGTAAAGAACCTAAACATGGAGACTTTAGAATTTTTAAATTTTTTTCATTTTGACCACATGGTGACCTACAGCTTAAACATAGCTTATTTCACTAACTAGGACGAGCCGCGGCTTATTGACAAAACGGAATGCGTGTCATGTTAGGTTGAAAAGTGGGTCACCTGCTGGCCCGTAGATGAATTACAGTACGTACAGTCGATGTGATGAGCAGCACAGCTGCTGAGACGGATGAGTTATTTGTACGTTTTAGCAAGTCCAACACATTTCACTTGATGATTAGTTAACGATAACCAATCACTGTGAGTGTTATATTTATTGTAATTTAAAGATGCTTGATTGATCTTTCAACATTTATCTTGGGGTTTCAGGATAAACTATTTATACTAAAAATAACATTTTATTTTCTGCAAATACCCAATGGAGTTAAAGTAAAAAAATAAATGTTCTAAGTTTGTTCTATGCCAGGATTTTATTTTGATATTAAAATATTCACTCATATTAGTTTAAGTGTAGTTTTAGTTAATTAATTAAACAGTAAACAGGTTTTGATTTTTTTCTCAGTAAAATGAAGACATTTTTGTTTTACTAAGTAAGATTTTTAAAGTCTGTAAATTGCGTGTTGTGTAAACAAGTTTTACACAATTGTAGTTGTTTATTAACAACAACTGCTACAAATGGTTCTCTTGGAATTATCTAACAGAGCAGATTCTTTACACAGAGAAATGTAAAGAATCTGCTGTGTCTCCGCGGCTAAAACCACCTTTTGTTCATGAGTGAAGCGAGTGAATACACACACAAAAGTTTATGGCCTTTCAAAACTGCAAAATCTCAACAGGTGGTGAAGTTAAAATTAGTTTCTTGCGGTCCTTGAATCCAGTCCTTCCTCCCCCTGAGTAACAGCCCCAAACCCTGACCCCGTCCACCTCACCCCTGCGCCAGCTCCAAACATGGTCTCCTGCAACTTTTACAATTACCCACTAAGTGCTCTCCGCAGATCTGCTGGAGGTCTGGAGCTCACGTAGTTAGGCCAGAGGCATGATGGGAGTCGGAGGCCACGCTGCCACTTGTAGAAAAGTGAAAAATATAGTTCCAGCCCAACCGCCACCCCCCACCGAGACGCTTTCATCACCCGACATGTTGTGAGGTCCATGACACGTGCTGATCAGATGATCTAATGCAAGAAGCTCTGCATTTTGTCAGAGAAGACTTTGCACAAACACCGTGAAAACACACACACACACACACACACACACACACACACACACACACACACAGGAACAGTGAGTGATGCGTTGATTCACAACAGTCATAAGAGCCTGAGCAGAAACAGCCGCGTTGACAGATGCAGGGATTTTCGTTGATAAACAGCGAGGAGAACGTAGGAGAACGTTGAGAAGTTTGCTTCTAATGAGAACGTGAGGCTGCTGCAACCTCTGATGATGACATGGCATTAACTGCCCTGATGGATGAGACCAGTGTGTGGTAAATAAATCAGCTGCAGGGGGAGAAAAAATATGATGCAGAAATCGTGCTCTGGCTGCAGCAGGACTCCAAACAGAGTGGACGTCCTGACAGGACGCTGCACAGTGGACGTCGTTCCCGCTGTTACTCGGAGGAAGTCTCAATTTTTTTGGTAGATGTTTTTTCCTCATTTAATGTCATGTTCATGTTTCTTCTAGAGTTCATTCTTGCGGGAATTGTAACTAAAATATCATGTTCTCGGAATCTGGAGTCACCATCCACTGGACTATTAGACCATCCTGCTGTTTTCTTCAATTTCTTGTTCATTTTAATATCTGATTCCACTAAAGATGAATATGTTTGGACAAATATAATAATAACAACAGAAATAGTTCTTCAAAGTTGAAGGCCACCACCTATTAACATTTGCCCCAACGGCCGTGTTAGCTTTCAGCTCTGTAGAGAAAAAAAAATCAGTTTCCCATAGATTTTGTGTAATACAAAAATGAACCAGCAGGAGTCTGTGGATCAGGGTTTTGAGAACTATAGGATTTACCATAAAATGTGAAGAACAAATCTATAAAATATTATTATAAATTCAACCTTCACTTCAAGGCGGGGGCCGCAAAATATCATTCCACGAGCCGCAAATGGCCCACGGGCCGCAAGTTTGAGCCCCCTGCATTAAAATGAATAAGAAACTGATAAAAACAGTGTGTGTACAAGGATCCGATTGAACAGTTGCTGGACACGTCACTGTCCTTCCTTCCTCCACACAGCATTACGTCCATTAGCCAGTACAGTGACGGACAACAGCCTCAGTTTCCCGCAGTCGTCATCAAGATGAAAGTTCCTTTGCTCATCGGCACTTGTGTCAGGCATCAAACCAGTCATTCATGACTGGAACTGACGCTGTGTGTGTGTGTGTGAGTGTGTGTGTTTGGTATTTCACTCAGGGTCAAATCTCCAGCAGCCTCTGGTTTGTCCTAATGAGGTCAAACTATGCTTGAAGTCTGATACTAGTCAGTGAGTTTATACAATCTACCGACTGTTAATCAACCTGGTAAACACAACAATATAACATTAATATTTTCTACGACTGCAGTAGAGTTTTGTCCATTTAAATGGTCAAATGACAAGGGATAATAACATTTTTTAATAAAATTAAAGTTTTGGATAAAGGGAAACTGAGACCATTTTTTCCCAAACTAAATCTTAATTTTGTGATTTATAACTGACAGAATCTCTTCTTTCTAACTTTATTCTTCTTTCATGTATTTGCAGAAACTTGCAGCTCGACTAGCGAAGACGCGGGAGGTGAGGGACCTTTCTCACAGCTGCCTCTGTCCTCCAGGTTAGTCCATCTCCTCCTCCTCTTCATTTCTTTTTCTTTCTTTTGTGTAAGGGAGTCACAGTTCATTCATGACGGAGTCCAAGTCTTGACTTGGTTGTAGCTGCTGCTGCTGCTGTCCTCGCTTTGGTTATTTTGACATTAATTCCTGTCACGTATGGAGGTTTTTGGACCAGGGTTCTACTCTCCTCACGCTGAAATGTCTTTGGGGATTCTCTGATGTCATAATTGGCCGAGGAAATCCTGGAGGATTTTCTTGTTTCTAAAAACAGCTCCTCACTGTTGAGTTGCTGAGAATGTGTGAGCGAGTCCTTCAGTGTCTGAAACCACCTGTTTCCTCACTGCTGCTGCTGCTGCTGCTGCTGCTGCAGCCGTGATTAAGTCATCACGCAGACAAGTGGTCTGTCTGTGACTGTCTGTGAGTCTCAGAGAGGGAGACAGGGAGGGAGACAGGGAGGGTCAGAGTTGATATGACTTCCTGTCATTGATGTCAGTTTAATAATTGCAATAATAATAATAATAATGTCTGTCTGTTAATGTCTTTATTATTCACTTCCTTTTTTAATAATTTGACACCATAAACAAAGTCACACGCTCTATTAATAAGAATTTTTTTTTTTGAGTGCATTCATTGTTGATTACGGCACATGTTCGCTGTGGTTCTGAGGTACAACACAGACAGGAAGGTTTGGAGAAAAGCTAGAGAAGACAGATTGAGATGGTTGGGCCAAGTTCAGAGGAGGGACAGTGGATACATTGGTAAAAGACTGATGGAAAAATGTAGACTTGCTGTGGCAACCCCTGAAAAGGGACAAGACAAGAGGAGATGAAGAAGAAGTTACATTTTCTGCTGCCCAAAACCTTCTGCGTCACATCCCAAAGATTCTCCGAGGTGTGGTTCAGGCTTTCCAATCGTTGAAGATGGTGGGTCCAAAAAACTGACTGTCAGGAGCAAAGATGGAGCATTTGTATAAACTAAGACAAGTGTAAAAGTCATACGTTTATGATTGACTGCGCCATCTTCTGGGCATTATAGGTAAAAGGCCTGATGAGATAAAAAAACCGGAAAATCCTCTTTGCATCTGAACCAAGGAGCCTAAAACACAGAAAGGAAGTTGGTCTCCACACATTAGTGTTAATTGGTCCTAACAGTAGGATGTCAGCAGTCGTAACGAGGCACTAAAGCGTCGGTGGGAGGGTCCGAGAACAGGCGTGGAGGTGGAGCTCTGGGAGGATGTCCTCCAGGTGTGGACGTCTTTCATGTCCCTGATGCCAGATGGTCCACGTCTGACACTTTTACAGAGTCTCTCCCACCACAGGTACACCGGCCGTGTGTCTGTGTGTGTGTGTGTGTGTGTGTCTCCATCTGTTCTTCTTCCACAGATGTTGTCTGTTAACTCTGTCTGGGTGAGATCTGACCGCTGGACGCTGACACGTTGTTTAGACACAGGGAGAGAAGAAAACAGTTGACTTGGTCTGAAGTCAATGAGAGGATGGGGACCAACAGAGAGGGAACTGTTGGCCCGTCTCACTGACTCACTGTCCTGGTTCTTTATGAGATTAACTCCCAGAGACCAGAGAGATTTTAGTGGATTCTAGATTCTAGAATCTTTTATTTTTTTCCCAGAAAATCCAGGCGATTGATGGATGCAGTGGTGGAGGACATAGATGTAGATGAGTTAGAGTTGAAGATACAGAGGACAGTTTGAAATTGTTGACTCGCTGTGGCAACCTCTGAAAAAGGAACAAGCTAAAAGGAAAAGACAGGAGAGTTTTATTTTTTTTAATTGTTTTATTTTGAAAATCTACTAATACTGAACAATCCTTCTAGTGGTGGACAACTGTCCCTTGAAACAAAACAGTTATAGACATTATAGTTATATTCCCTCTGGAGTGTGGGAGGATTCTCAGTGGATTGCAGTATTTGATTGGTTAATGTCCTCACTAAGAGAAAGTGGGCGATTTTATTTTTATGGGACTGAGAGTTAAAAAACGCTTGAACCTCTAATAAAATCCAGACTCTTTTTTTCCTCTGTTATGACGATTAAACACCATAACCAGTGTTGGGCAAGTTACTTTAAAAAAGTAACTTATTACTTTACTGGTTACTGCTCTGAAAAAGTAACAAGTTACGTGACTAGTTACTTAATTAAAAAAGTAACTAATAACTTGTTTCAAATAATAATAATAAAAGGTAAACAACAATGTAGCATTGCTAAAATGACTATATAAAATGATAAAGTTAACAATCCGATTTTGGCAATGTGTAAGGAAAACAACTGCACCTTTTTGATAATGTAGCTAATAGAGTGTGTGTGTGCTGCTGTAAGGCAAGAAGACCCGCCCAGGTCTCTTTGTGATTGGCTTAGCCTGAAATGTTAACCTATGTCAGCCAATCATCGATCCTTTCCAACGCATCGGTTCATTCCTCTCCGTAGCTGGGACAAACCGTCCATTTGGACCACAGTCGGTAACGAGCCCCTTTACACCATAGTAACAATAACGGCGTTACTTAATGGGAAAAGTAACGTGTTACATTATTAGTTACCGAGAAAAGTAGTTTTGTTACGTAACGGCATTATAAGAAACGCGTTAGCCCCATAACTGACCATGACCGAGTGGATTTTCTTCTTCTTTTGATAAGGGTGGACGTGTCTGGTCACATGATGGAGCAGCTTCCTGTCGAATGGTCATCTGGAGGCCGCTCACCTTTGTTTCTAAATCTCATTACCGTGGCCCAGACTGTCTGTTTTTCCACTTTTGAGAACGTTGACCATTATTCTGAGCGAGACATGTTTGTGAGGCGTCTGTGAAAAATGGATTTTGTGAGTTGCTATAAGTGGAGTGAGCGGCGGTGACTTCAGGGCCCAGAGATGCCACAGCGCCTGCTGTCTTTCAAATGTTTATCCTGAGCGTGACACAGAGCAGCGGGCCTAAAAATATGTTTAACATTGGCCGTGTCTTACGTGGACTGGGATGAATCACTGGACACGTTGCTTATAGCTGAGTGGCTCTGGTATCAACAGTCTGGGCGGGATGTGTTAGTATAATCACCTCATGGTCTCATCAGAACCTCCATAATGGATCCAGAACCTGGAGCCTGATCAGGAAGATGAGTGGAGCAGAACTTCCTGTTTCAGAGCTTCACATATTCCACACACGCTCAGTCTGAATCCTGCTGTTATTTCCTAATGAATCACATACATCCCATTCCAGATGCATCTGTTGTCAGCATTACAACTATGTTAATGATGTTGGCCTGGACCGAGCCAACAAAGTGGCTCAGAATAGGCCCAGATAAAGTCTTTGGGCTGAATTTAGTTTCTAATAATTCACCCAGAGCTGCACTTACGTTATCTGAAATCTCAGAGAAAAAAAAATCCAAGAAAAAATATCAAGTTCTTTAAAATATATCTTCCAATTGGGACATAAATTAGTCTATAAAAACAAACGTTAAAATATCACTTGATCTCATTCAGTTTAATTCTACCAGAAAGTTTGTGTGGAAGCAGATTGTCAAGGGTTCGATTCCCAAAGAGACCACATACTTGTCTGTTGAAGGAAGGAAGGAAATCAAACTCCTTGTCGTTGTGACATTGATGTCCGTGGGGACGGTGCCCTGCTCAGTGGACCTCAGTGGTAACCAGGCAGTAGCGGGATTCGAACCGAGGACCTTGCGGACCAAAGTCCACTTCCTTAAACACTAGGCCCCAAAACTGCTATTAACGAAACATTTCCCAAATGATTGTGAATTATAGGGTTAGTTTTCAATTAAACCAGGTTTCATTGTACATGAAGTAAAAGTAAAGTAAAATAAAGTAATTTCTTCCAAATATAAAATACTTTTTTCCAGCCTTCTTTCTACTCTCTTTCTCTGTCTCCACTCATACAACACTTGTATGAACCAGAACAGGACAAATGTCTCGACTACAGTCCATGAAATGACTCAACAGAGACATTTCTGACATATATCTCCTGCAGAGAACTCGGTCTTCATCCGTGGTCTTCACAGTTTACCTGGCCAGGCTCCAGGGCTGAGACCTGCAGGTAGAACACAACCATGAAATCTGAGCCTTAATCCCTTCAACTCCAACCCTGCCAACCCTGCAGCCTGGCATGACTGACATAACTCAGCCCCCACCCTCTTCGCACCACCGCACACACACACTGCACCACCGCAGACAAATGCACCTCAGAGGTCCAACGTTGCTAACGTGTTTTTGGTTTTGGCGGTTTTGGGGTGCAGCAGGGATCAGTGTTCGGTTGGAGTTTGTTTTGTTTAGTCTTCATGTACGTTCAGGGACTCAAACCAGACACCTGCTACAGGAAGTCAACTGTCTTAGTCCCTTCTATGTGTCTGTTTATTCTTACCTGAAATACTGTATGCACTGCCCAGAATAGGGGAAGTCCCTGAACACATCAAAGACCGTACTCATACACCCGTGTACCATAATAGTCTGGACGTCTGATTGGCTGCTTTTCACTTGAGTTGATGAACTTCTTTTTCAATGACACCAAATGCTGTACTCATCTGCCACACCTGAGAACACATGACTTTTCTCTAGACGAGATTTTTCAAAATCAAATCTATAAATCTGTTAAAGAATCGAGATGAACTGCTTTGTAGTATTTCCACCAGTGGTCAAAAACTTAAGATTGGATAAATTTAATTAACATTATCAAGGTGGAAGTTTTTCTTGGAATCGAACTCAGAAATGAGAGCTTTTTGCTTCATGCAGATCGAGAGGTAACACTCAAGGCTACACTGTGGCGCTAACTCCTGACTTACCGGCTAATTTTGTTGCAATTTCGACACTTGATGGAATTAAATTTTTAATTTAATAACTAACCTTGTTAATTCCTAACTTCCATATCATTGTTTTCGGTTTTTGTCCATGGTTCTTGTCCCAGACGGAGTAGAACTCCTGCAGGAGTGACTGTGTTCTCCGCCAGTCAGGGAGGAGGCCACAGGAGATTAGCTGTACTCGAAGGCCTCAGGTTTAAATAGCTCCTGGATCGAGCCGGGGCTGCAGCCAATGTAGACGGTGCCATGTAACAAGAACAATGTGACTTTTTAATTGCCCTAAGATACAAACTCCAGACTGGAGGAGGCGAGGCTACCAGGGGCGGGGGCGGGGTTTCAGATGAGTGGAGTAGGGTGAGCAACTGGATCCACGGGCACTCGGAGTATTCCTTGCGGTCTGCCAACTGACAGACCACAGCAGCCTACGATCCAGGATCAAAGGAAGTGTGTGTGAGTGTGTGTGTGTGTGTGTGTGCACAGAAACTGTATTTAGAAACAGAGCTAGGCTAACGGCACAGAAACAGATCCAGACTAAATCCCACTCCATGTAAAACAGAATCAAATCTCTTGTATTAAGTTTTGCAAGAGTGTAAATCTGAAGCAACAAACTGGCAGAGTGGAGATCGTTGCTGCAACACCTCCACATCACACCACAGCTGGTGTTGGACACAGACTCTGTGATGTTCCTTTTTACTACCATGTTACCAACGTCTTGACCTTCCCTGATCTTCCTTCCAGTCATTGCATCCTCTAGTTTATGGACTTACAGTACTTGGTGGTCTTGGACCTTCTTTCTTGGTCCAAAAGGTTCTCTGATTCTTCTGGTTAACACATTTAACCAGTGATTCTCCTTTCGGCTTGTCCCTCTTCTCAGGGGTTGCTACAGCGAGTCAACAATTTCCATCTCCCCCTGTTCTTCTCCATCTTCTACTCTAACTCCAACTACCTCCATGTCCTCCTTCACTGCATCCATCAATCTCCTCCTTGTCTCCTACCTGGTAGCTCCATCTCTAGGATCATTGTTCAACCAATACATCCACTGTCCCTCCTCTGAACATGTCCAAACCATCTCAATATGTATTCTATA
>JAFBJS010000899.1:349110-441523 GCA_016785265.1 Paraplagusia blochii
CAAGACATTTTATGACCACCTGGTATTTCTGTCTGAAATGTTGTTTGGTTGATCTTTCACAGAAACTTAAGTCTCTAAAGTAAGTTGATCATGAAACACTGTCCCGACTGTTGTTGACCTTCCCATCAGGTGGCGGTAGCGTTTTACCTGCGCAGCTATTTTGAAGTGAGCATTTACACCCATCGTGTCTCCATGTCTGCTGTGATTTGTTTGTTTTTGGAAGGCCGACCCCTGTTGACTAATGTGTGCGATGACAGCTCCTGTTCTGAGCCTGGTCCTGTGACATTGGAGTGTCCCCACAAATGACAAACACCACACTTAGATACAGTGACGGGGGTGGCTGCTGTGCTGCCGACACTCAGGAAAGAAGTCTACAGCAACTACTGTACTGAGGACTGTCTAGCAGTCAGTGTTGGGCAGGTTACTTAAAAGTAGCGTTACTAAATCATAAAAGTAACTAATAACTAGTTACTTTAAATAACAATATAAAACTATTTAAAAAGGAGCGGTGATTGGTTGACATAGGTTAATGTTTCTGACTAAGCCAGTCAGAAAAAGAGGCGGGTCTTCTTGCCTTATAGGGAAATAAACAGTCTTACACACACATGTGACGCAGTACAGCAGCACACACCCACAAGCAAGACGACGGCAAGCGGCAAGTTTTATTGTTCCACTACAGAACACGACACTAAACTTTTTAATGTGTTTTTAAAGTAAAGTAACTAGTTTTAGTAACTTTTATAATTTAGTAACTAGTAACATAACTAGTTACTTTTTCAGAGCAGTAACTAGTAAAGTAATAAGTAACTTTTTTAAAGTAACTTGCTCAACACTGATTGTTAGAGAGGTGTCTTCTTATGAGACACTTTCAAAATAATAGTCCAGACAGTTATCGTCAGCCATGAAAGCCCTGCTGGTTATTTTAAGTTTTGCCAACATACCCTCGGTTTATTGGACTATTGACCGCCCTCATAAATAGCGTTTAAAGGCTGCTCTGCCCTTTGCACTGATACATTTTAATATTTCTTTCAGAATGTTCTGTCTAAGCCTTCAGATCAACTGGATCCTCAGGAGGGATTTTGTAACGAAATTCTAGATTTAAGTTTCACACAGAAATGCATGCAATTTAGAAAAGATCAAATCTTTTAATTTTCTCAAACATTTTGTCCACAATCTTCAGTTTCATGTCTCAGTTTCCACCTTCTCCCTGATGATCTCCAGACCCACATTTTCTCCTCCGTAACACTCAAGACGGGTGATGTTTTTATTTTGTTATTATCTGGGAGCCATTCAACCAATACCCTCTGACTTTGACACTAAAAACTGTATGGAGTTCAACACTGGATCCACTCCAAACCTCCAAGTGCACACATGTTAAACCCATTGACTTTGGCCTCCATTTATTTAGAAAATTGCTCTCCCTCCCTTTCTCTGTCTGAGCTTCTGTTTTAATAGCTTGCGTAGCGTAGTGTCCCGGCTACCTTCCCTCCTGCCTGCTAACTCAATTTGAGAATGACTTGCCTTTTCTCTGACTTGGCTAAAGCTGGAATTGTTAAAGTTACGTGGGGGACAGATCTCAGGCTCGCTGCTCCTCTGGGAGTTCCGAGGAGAGGAGGAGAACCAGAGGAGACCCACACTGGGTCGTTGCGGTTGTTTTAAGACCAGAGGATCCGGAGAAAGTGACCCATCGCCGTCTAAAATCTATCTTGGAATTAATTTCCTCTGAAATGATGATGTATCTTCACTCTCTTGAGGCAGACTTTTGATTTTAAAAGATTTTGCTTATAGGAATTCGATTTCTTTGTAGGACCCTAGCCACTGCTTTTCATTTTATTCTAATTTAAAGTCAAAACCAGTAAATCAAAAAACTATCAATGTGTTGTAGGCTTACCTTGTTAGAGGTAGATCAGGTAGATCAGGTCAACACATGTCAATGTTCGTTAAGTGATGTGTGTGCGTTTCTTCAAGGAACAGATTTCTGCAAAATTGCACAGTTGGTTTTCCAAATATTCCCAATTGTGGAGTTTAACTGTAACACATGGACGCTGCATGAAAGCCATCGGCCTCGAATGTGATCTGAACACATGAACGGAGTCTGTTCTCTGTTTTCTTCCACTCTGTGTTTTGGTTTTGGCAGCACCACTCTCATTTCAGTGCTAACGATGCGCTGATAGGCTGTTAGCGAGAACGGCACTTTTTTATTTCCACTTTGGATGAGGTTCAGGTATTGATCCACTACTGGCAGCAATGAATGAAAAATGAAATGTTCGGAGTTTGAGGTGGAAAGACGTTTGGCTTGTTTAAAACTCTGTCTTTGAAATATTTTAGGATTAGTTCTTGACTTCTGTACTTCCTGACTTTGGGCAGTGGTTGAGTTGACTTGGGTCCCTAGGGTTGCAAGTTCTAACACACAAGCTAGCAGGTTACCGCCCAGGTCCATAGAGCCAGGCTCAGAACTGCCCACTGTTCACTTTGGTGACAAGTGTCACAATGACAATGAGTTTGCTTTTCCTTGCTTTCCTTGACTGGTACTGACACCAACTCACTACCAGATGGTGGCAGGAGAGTCAATCAATGGTTGCGTTACTGTAGCCTTAGATTCTTTCAAAATATTCTTGCCACTTGGTCCACGTTGAAACGTTGTTTGTCTGTGATTTTGTCACAAATCAGAACTGGATTCTTGATTTGTCGGTGAAGATTGTTAGTCAAACAGATTCATGGTGAAGGTGAAAGAGTTTCTAAGGCAACCAAAAAAAGTCTCTTAGATGAGGTGGTGGAAGATCCAGTAACTTCACAAAAAACTCTTATTTTCTGCTCACTCATCTTCAACACCAGTCTTCTTCACCACTGGAATCCAAACTGTATGGTGGAAACTCTAGGTCCTGGCTGTGGGGGTGTAAGGAGATACCTCACTGCTAGTTGTTGCTGTAATTTAACATCTCGACTTTATCTCATTTGTTTTATCTCGGCTGTTTGTGTTGGACTTGAGAGATAATTGACACATCAGCTCTGTAGAAATACCCAATCCTGCGGAGCTGCATTCAGATCATATCTCAGGAGGCTCCGGGAACCAAAACACACGGGTGTGCACGGAAAGTGAGCATGAGAAGACAGAGGAAGGTCGGCCGTAACAATGTGGATTGTGTTGTCTTAACCCGCCCGTCAAACACTCGGCGGATTTACCTCCGTGAATTTGTTGCTGTAACATTGGCTGAGATGCCGTTTGTCTGGATCAGTAATAAACTCAAAGGTCAGACGGAGGTGCGGTTTCCCTCCCATCTTGTGTGTTCCAGCGCTGGACTTGAGCGCCAGAGAGGAAGAGTGTAATGATCCACAATCAGTCTCAGAGAAACCTTAGTACACCCTTCACTGGGTGGATAATAAAATAACCCCATGTGTCTCAAATAAAAAATAACAGCTTTTTTTCTTCAAAACTTTAGAAAAACAGTTTCAGAAATGATCAAAGCTCAGTAGGTTTATATATTTAGAGACAAATCTTTCTTTATCAAAAATACTATGGCAAATAGAAAACCTAGGACGTTAAGGAGGCGGACTTGGGTTTGCAAGGCCCCCGGTTCGAATTCCCCTTCCGCCAAGTTACCTGGGCTTGGTCCCCGTCGGCAGCAGCCCCCTGCACACTATGGGGATGGGTTAAATGCAAAGGCATAATTTCCCGAAGGATACTCACAAGGGATTGATAAAGTTCTAAAAAGAAAAAAAGAAAAAGTGATACAACGAATGACCACAGGGGGCACTGTTGGAAGATGGCGGTAGTTTTGTTGAAGCTAAAGGCTAAAAACAATGATTTTTCATCATGGAATCATCAAAGAATGATTGACAGTGAAGACCAGAAATCGACCACTTTCCTTGAAGAGGTCAGACTGATTTTCTGTGTAATATTTAACGTCGTAGCTGATATTTACGAAAAACTACAGCTATAATCGTTGAATTTATAAAGCAAAACTAGTACGGTACTTGTATATTTTGAATGCTGCAGACGTTTATTTTTGTAGTCACTCTGATGGTCCATGGTCACTGGTTATTGCTGCTTATTTGTCGTCTACCCGTTCAGCTGTGTCAAAATCAGGTGAATTATTCCTTAAAAAAACAACTTTGACTCATAATGGATATTTCATGTGAAAAAAGAAAACCAAGCAAACGTAGGAAGAAGAAGACATTAGCACAAACCAAAGCCAATAAGAAAATCCGTTCCTCTCTGAGTTGAGGGAGTGATGACGTGAGAGAAAACTATGGGGGAAACAGTCACATGTGAAGGGTTTCACCGAAAAGAATCGCTGGAAAAGTTAGAAAGCTCTTCTTAAAGACTGCAGTCAGGACGGAACCACTTCCCACACTGTAATCCAAGAGGGGGCCCCCTTCCTGTTAAATGACCTTCAAACGTCCCATCATGAAAACCAATATGTCATACACACTTCCTATGGCTGCTGCCACCAGAGCTGCGTGCTACTGATTATCCCAGGCAGAGTTCAAGAACTTTCAAGGACAGTTTTTCAGCTTCCCCAGCGTGACGTGTGCTGAGCTCCTGGTGTTTTTCCACGTCAGATCTCCAGCTACTGTTTCTCCTCCTGATGCTACCAATGCTGCCATCAGATGTTCACAGCTTTTGCAGCTTTTAATCAACCCTCCTACAACCTTTTCCAGATCTTTTTTTCTTCTGAAGAACTTGCAAATATACCAAACCAGAAGCAGATCAACAATGAGAGCCGTACACCTGCATGAACGCTTTGTGTGTTTGGCTCACCGGGTTTGGACTCTAAAAATCATCAGGATTCCTTCAGATGTTTCCTGTGGATTTTTTTGGAGAAGCTGTGGGTGGAAGGGTGAGGTGGGGTGCGTTGGGGCTGAGGATAGGATATGAAGTGAAAAGTCCTCCATGGGTGGAGAAGCCCATGGTGTTCCCAGGGAGGATCTAATAAATGCTGAGGAAATGGATTCAAACGTCAAAGCAGTGGCGTGCCAAGATCTTTAAAATATAAATCAGGCGGAAAAATACGAAACAGTCAGCTGAGATTTAGGAAATTGATGACACGTGTCCTAATTTTCTGGTATCTGTTGCAGTTTGTGAAGCACAGAGCAAGTAGGAGGCAGTAGCAGAAGTTCCAATGTATAAATTACTGGGAAACCACAATGTTTTTCTTAAAGTTCACCAAGGAAATAACAGGTTTGGAGACTCCATCTGCTCCAGTCCATGAAGTCTTGAGAAAATGTCACCAACCAGAGAGGGTTGTCCTCTGATAAACCAAAGAGTCCACTACAAGAAGACCCTGAAGAAAGTTTTCTCATGAGGAGCGCCATCATGGGGGACTTAAGACAATGACAAGTGTTGTGCCAGGACCGTCTGATGGCCCTGATATCTGTGGAGACCTCGTGACCTTGCAGCAGAGTATGGATTATGTCATCGCTCTTGATTAAAGCTGAACTATCCCTTTAAAGGCAGCGTGGCTCCTTTTTTTTTGGGACCAATTCTGTGATGGGAAATCTTAGTAAGCTTTTTCCTCCCCAAAACCTTTCATAAGGAGCCTGGAATATTTCCAAACAAACCTTTGACGACAAAAAGGAAAACCACTAAGCTTTGAATCCCCACTCTGCAGCTCTAACTGTGGATCAGCACAAAGACCACTTTGTAACTTTGCTGGAAACTAAATTCTACAATTAATCTGACTCAACCAATTTTCCCACAATCTTTTTTTTTTCCCTTTTTCCCTGAGGATGGGGAGAAAAGACGGCTCCAAACAAACCGTCTGTTTCCTTATGGTAATGAGTGGAAGTGGAGGAACGAGCACATAAATCACACCTGCGCTACGTCTCTGTTCCACACTTTACTCCGACAGATTAGATTTGTCACCTGGGGTCGTTCACGCTGCCTGGATCCACTCGGGGACTGAATATTGCTCTTTGTCAAATGTTCCGCTTAAAAGAGCGCCATCTGTTCTGAAAAGTCTGACTTTTCATTACAGGTTTAAGCCCAGGATTAAGGTGTATTTACAAGATTTTATCCTCTCTTCAAACCACAGGCTGTGTGTAGGGAGTGGGCAGAGTTTCCACTGGATTCAGACGTGAGCAGTGAGCAGAGTGTCAGGAACAGGAGTCAAACTGAATTTGGTTCAGGAGCCACAACAAAACCCAACAAAAGTTACCTATAAATAACAATATGGTTTCCACCTTTGTTACCTGCAAAGATTTATAAGTATATATATTATTTTTTCCTAAACTTTGATTTTTTTTTTTCACTTTCAAAATTCTTTAACTGGGACATCCAGTGGATCAGTTTGGGTCCTCGGGCCACATGTTTGACACCTCTATTAGGATTAGATCCTGAAATAAAAGGAATTTTCTTCAATCAGCTTTGATTTCAAATGTACAAACATCTGACTTGAAATGTTACCATTGTTATAGTGATAATGAAATGTTCTGATTTGTGATTTTTAGCATCGTCAGGTTGTGAAAACTTAATGGACGATCATTTTAAAGTGACTCTCAATGAGATTAATGAGATTAGATTAAGGTGGAATAAATGACTTTACTTTGGGACTAATCAATGCAAGGTTCAGAGTTTGCAGGTGAGAGTGAGTTTATTTTTCCTCTAAAAACCGTGAACTGGTCCATGTTCCCAGGGACTCCTGAAGTCCAGAGGTTTTAATTAGCAGCAGCAGCAGCAGCAGCAGCAGTATTGTCCTGAGGACACAGACTTAGGTTTCCATGACTCACTGATTCATCCATCCAACCACTACAGATGCAGAGTCAGAGCTTTTCTGCACGACCTGAAGCCGCTCGGCCCCTGTCTCCGACTTAATACTGGGGTTGCATTCAGGAAAAAAAAAAAAAAAAACATTTTCCCCCCTGAAGTTTTTCTTCTTTACACTGAACTGGACTGTTGTTGTTGTGCCTGAGGGCAGGAATTAACTGGACACAAAAGATCTGTGGAAAGAGCAGAAATGAGTCTCGCCTTTCAAACAGAAAGGTCAGTGAGGTTTAGGAAACTGACGGAAGTCCAGTGGTTTCCAGCTGAAGCTCACATTTAAAGGGACAGTTCAGGTTTTGACGCGTGATGGTTTGAGACATTGGAACAAAGTGAGTGAGGACTTCCTCTGTGGCGCCAGGGACCAGCCTGGAGGACACAGTCCACAGACCTAGTCAGGAAGAGAGAACCATCATGTCTGATATGCACAAGATGTGAACAACATCGGAATTTCATTGTACACACATATACACACACACACACACACACACACACACACACATATATATATATATATATATATATATATATATGTGTGTGTGTGCCTGTGACAGTGGTCTTATATCAATTCGATTTTGATATGTTTACCCGCTTGACATATTGCCACCACAGGAGGCAGCAGTGGGCCAGAAGCTAATATATAAACTTTATATATTGACAGATAGATTGATGTTTGTGATAGTGGTCTTATATCATTGAGATTTTCACCATTACCCAAGTGACATAAATGAACCACCGGAGGCAGCAGTGGGCCAGAAGCTAATATTTCTCCCTATGCAGACTCACATTTTTTTGGGTACAATTCACTGCAAGGGGGATAAGTGGCTCGTGATCAGAACATGATGTGGACTGAACCCTGGTATCAGTTTTAAAGGGACAGTTCAGTATTTGACAGACGTACATATGTATAGGCAAAAAGTTCTTTCAAGGACAGTTTTTAAACATCCCCTGCAGTGCTTTTAATATATACATAAATATTTATACATGTATATTATATATTGATAGATAGATTGATGCTTGTAATATCGGTCTTATATCATTGAGAATTTTTTTACGTTTACCCGAGTGACATAACTGGACCACAGGGGGCAGCAGTGGGCCAGAAGCTAATATTTCTCCCCAAGCAGAATCACATTTTTCTTTATGGAATTCACTGCGTGGGGATCAGTGGTCGTATTGGCTCATGATTGGAACATGATGTGGACTCAACCCTGGTATCAGTTTTTATCAGATGATCCATTTTGTTAAATGATTGGGTTCAGTTTCTGTTCCCTGTGGCAGCCATGATGCTGAGATTTCCCCTCACGGTGCAGTGAGTGTCGACTAATGTGTCGGGGTTTGACAAAAAAAGTGACTTAACTATGACTTTAATGAAACCTGATGCTGTTTGTGTTACACAGACAGGCAGTTTATTTGGCCCGTGTTGGTTCTGATGGATTAGATTTGGTGCAGAACCTTTAGTGGCAGTAAATAGTTCTCTTTACAGCTCACACATGGTTTTTTCATCAGCTCTAACTGCACGTTGCTCCCCATCCTGATGTATAAGCTTAAGAAAAGATGCACAAAAAAAAATTCTTGGGTGCTTTTCGGCCGTGAACCTCCCGCTCTCCAAAACAAACGGCGTGTAGGAAATTTGGCGGTAGCTGCAGGTTCGCCCTCCGTCTGACGGGCAGAGTCGTAAAGAAATACTGGCCTCCGCTGCCTCCAGAGCAGTAGTAGAAAGCGTCTTTTCATATTAACGCCGCCCCCCAACTCCTGCGCTTTATTTTCCCCGTCTTCACTTCTGACATTCTCTTGTAGCATGACATCAGGTCAGCATGGAAGCCAAAGAAAATCAGAGCCGGCTCTGAAAACATTCCGACCTGAGGTTTAACAAGAGAACATGGATTGTAAAGGATCTGTGGGAAAGACTGGCCCGTCGTCCCAGCCCGTCTTTCCCATCATTCTGCTCCGTAAAGACGACCAGTCACAGACCAAACCTGTACTGACGCCCAGTGCTGCAGGTGGCACCGAATAAAAGAGACTGGAGGGTTAAATACTTTCCTAAATTAGCATAACAATAATAATGAAAACCCTGTCGTCTATAGGTTAAACCAACACCAACAGATCAACCCTGAGAATCCAGACTATAAACCAGCTCAAGGAGGTGGAACTGGAACGTGAACTTAAAAGAATTAAATCCAAACTTTGCTGAGCTGAGAAAATAAATCCTCTCCTTCTTCAAAGTTCACCCAACAACCCAGTGGCTTTAGTTTAGTTTAGTTTACTTTTAACCAGTTCACTGTGCAAAGACAAACTGATGAAGATGATTTTGACTAGAACAAAAAAACAACGCCCCCTGATGGATAAAAGTAAGATGTTTAGATTGGTTTTGTAATTGATTGTAAAGTCATTAAAAAAATGATATAATATGGTTCAGATGAGATAAAACTGGATCAAATTGATACAACTTTAGTGGAAATCAATTTGGACAGAGCTAATTGAATATTCCAATTATTTGATTATTCTAAGCTGATGGATTAATCTAATCGTTTTAGATTAGATAATTTTAGATTATCTATCACACAAAGGGAGCCCTTGTTCTAAGATTTCGTGACAGTAAAATATTGATAATAACCAATCAATCGTCTTCTTTCGGCCTGTTCCTTTTTCAGGGGTTGCCACAGCGAGTCAACATTTTCATTTTATTGTCTCGCATTATTGTTTGGTCCAACGTTTTACGCCAGATGCCCTTCCTGATGCAACCCTCACCATTTATCTAGGTTTGGGACCAGCAGTGTTGGGCAAGTTACTTTACAAGTAACTTATTACTTTACTAGTTACTGCTCTGAAAAAGTAACTAGTTATGAAATTATATAAGTAACTAACAATTAGTTACTGTACTTTACTTTAAAAACACATTAAAAACGTTTAGTGTTGTGTTCTGTATCAACTATCATAATGAAATTTATTTAGCTATAAGGCAAGAAGACCCGCCCAGGTCTCTTTCTGATTGGCTTAGCCTGAAGCGTTAACCTATGTCAACCAATCATCGCTCCTTTTCAACGCATGGGTTCAGTTTGCTCAGTTTAACTAATCAATGTGTGAAATTCTCACCCAGCGAGACTTTAAACCTGGTGTCTTGAGTAAAATCTGTGATTCTTTCTTCTTTGTCAGACAGACAGGAGTGTGAAAGTCCAGTAGTTTAATTCCTCTGATAGATTAGCGCCACCTTGCACTCCACAACTGTTTGTACAAGTGCAACTGAAAATCTCCACATTTGAGCCATGGCCCAGTTTTGACGTGAAGGTTACGACTAATAATCCAAACGTGTTCAGTCGTTTTCTTTTCACTCTGCTTTAACCGTGTTTGACACAATGGTGTTTGTACAACCTGGACCTGAGTGTGAACCACAGACATCAGGCTGCAGCCACAGCTGTCAGAGTCACTGCACAGGGAACGGACGGAGAAACTGCTGATTTTATAACTCTGACCAGAACAGTAAACGTCAGAATAGTTCAGATACTGGATTTCCTGTTTTTTTTTAATACTAATTCTCCTTTTTGTCTGGTTGATCGTAAGGAATATTCCGTTAATTTGAAGTTTTTAGTTTCTGAAGTCTTGCCATGTATTTGTGAGGCTTTTTCTGAAGTGAAATCAAGTATTACTGCCCCCTACTGGGATGCAAGGTATGCATTATTATGACCAGGTTTTCAACTGTTGCTAAATCAGAAATTATTCAGTTTTGTTCACCACATTTTTAGATTTAAAGGAACTAAACAGTGTTTGTAGGTCACTAACCAGTAACCGGTGGACCAGTGGTGGACCTGGGTTGGGTCAGCGATCCTGTGGTTTGTTACCATAAAGGTTGTCCAAGCACAGAGGCTGAGAGTGAGAGTTGTGGTGCCAGCCCAGCTGCCCAGCCCTCCACCCCACTTCACTCTTTGTAACATAAAGGTCAAGTAAGCTGAGAAGAACAGGAGCACAGCTGAGGTCGGGGACGTCAGCGTCCAGTCCTGCTTTGTGTCTTCACTGTTAGAACAGTCTGTGTGATAGAAAGAACCAGACAGTGAGTGACGGGTCATTTTTCATCTTTATAAATAAATGCTGCTTCCGAAGGTTTAAACTGACGTCTAAGTTTAATGAGAGGTAGAAATTTTTTCGGCATATTGCACTCCACACACTGTGTCTGTGTCTGGAGCCTCGGCGTTGAACCCACAGCCTCTGAGCAGAAACAACAGCTGCCGGTGACAGACGGTATTCATGCCGTGAGTTCACTCTCTGTTTGTGTGTGATGTTTGTTTCATGTTGTGACTAACAACCTGTTTGCTTCGCTGCCTCCTCCTCCGGGCGCCGCCATTGAGCTAAATTTGACCCCAGTCCCCCTGTGGCCTCCCTGAGTGCCTGTGGATCAAGGTGCTTTACAGTACTGTACGTCCCCCTGTGGGTACGGTGGCTCCGACCCAACAGGATGTGATGGCACTCCCAGAATGCAATAGGAATCTGGCACTGGCCCTCCAGTCTTTAACCAACACAGTGAAGGTCTAAGTTTATCCTTCAAGGAAACACGTTGTTGTAACTGAGACCACGTTCTTCGGCTCAGGGAACAAGAAGGTCTGCAGACGTCCAAGTTTATTTGTCATCTTTAAAACAGTCTATTGATGAAATATGTCAACGTCGTCCAAACTTCATTTCTGATTCCGATATCAACCCATACTAATAAAGGCCTGGTAATGTTTATTAATACAAATGAAGCTAAATAAGTAAGCTGCAATGCTGCCATCTAGTGACTTTCACTTGAACATACAACTGTTTATCCCCAGAACTAATCTTACAGCACGCATACTTTGGTTAAACCCAGGCAAATTATCGTTACTGTTACTTTATCAGGTTTTCATTATTAAAAAAATATATGCAGATATTATAGAATATGCTAATATCATGTTGATATTATTGGTCAGCTGATATTGTCCTTATTAATTGTAACAATGTGAAAGTTAATTAATTAGGAATTATCTGATATCAATCCATACCAATAAAGGCCTGGTAACGTTTATCAATATGAATCGATAAATGAAGTTAAATAAATAGGCTGCAATTCTGCCATCTAGTGACTTTCACGTGAACATACAGCTGTTTATCCCCAAAACTATTCTCGCAGCACATATCATTTGTTAAAATCCAGGCGAATTATCGTTACTTTATCAGGTTTTTATTATTATAAAAAATATATATACAGTATATGCGGATATTACAGAATATGTTAATATCATGTTGATATTTTTGGTTAGTTGATATTATCCATATTAATTATTACAATGTGTGAGGTGAAAGTTCATTAATTAGGAAACAGTGACTAAACAAAGGATCTATTGTGAACGTTATGGTCACATCTGTGTTAAATCTCTGTTGCAGTGAGGAATTATGGGAGTTTTTTTTTTTTTTTGCTGAAGCCAAAGACAGACGAGTGTGTGAAGTGAGAGCGACAGGTGCACACTGCTGTTGTATAAACAACAGGAAGCTGCGTACGGCACTTTGACCCGCTGATTTTTGGGATGATGGCTGTGCAGTGACATTAGCTGTGACACAGAGAACAGCAGTGATTTACATCAGAAACAACATCACTCCTCCTCCTCCTCCTCCTTCTCCTCCTCCTCGTCCTCACCTCCTCCTACTTATCCCTGGAGTCGCAGCTCTGTCAGAACTGAACTAACAAAGATGATGCACGACAGAAACGTGGAGGAAACTCCAGGACCATCAGCACGGAGGAGATGAAAGGAGGAAATGAAAGTGGTTGAATCTCTGGGTGATTTATCTCCTGCAGAAGCTTCTCAGCGTAGAGTTAGAACAGTGGGAGTGTTTGGACGTCCAAGTCAAACTAATGGCTGATGTTGAAGAACGATTTTTTAAGCGTTTTTTTTTTTTTTTCCCTCCGTTTGCTTCGTTATGACCAGATATGACAGTTAAATATTTACACATGAGAACCTCAGTTGGAACGTCTGTCAGAACTGAAAGATATGATACTTTGGTGGTACATTAAGGAACCAAACTTGGGTCTTGAGGTTCAGGGTTCAAATCCGCCCGCTGCCAGGTTACCACTGCGTTGCTCTGAGCAAGGCATTGTGTCCACGGTGATGGGTTAAATGCCGAGGTGACATTTGTTTGTGGATCCCAATGACAAGGAGTTTGCTTTCCTTCCTTCTCCGCACAAAATAATAATAATTTTTAGGTTAAAAAAAAATTCCGCAGCACTTTAAAACCATTCTAAGGCACACCTATTTTTTAAGACACTCACTCAGAATGACTTGTTGGGCCACATTTGGGCTGCAGGCCTTGAGTTTGACACATAAATCAGGACAAAGTTGGATTTTTTTCTTAAATTTGAGGCTGGTTTCCTCTGAAGAAAATCTTTTTTTTTATCACTTTTGTCACTGATATAAACCTTAAATATGATTTTAGAAGAGTTGCGCTCATTGATGGTCAGTCTTTCAGACAGACCATCTCTGTCTGTCATGGTGAGAAATCCCTGATTTTCTCTTTGGTCCTTGTTTTGTTGGAGTGTGAAGTTCACACACAGATCAAACCTGCACAGGAGACAAAGCAGAGGATCAGCTTTGACATTTGTCCCAGGAGACGGTGTCATCAATGGTTTTCCTCGTGTCCGTGTGACTGACGTAGGACCATCTTCGCAGCGGTCTGCATTCAGCAGCAGCCGATTGTTGCAGCTGACCTGCGGCCATTGTTTGACCAGTGAAAAGGTCAAGACCAGGCGGCGCTTTTGAGTTTTTCAAACGTCTCCCTTTCTCTAATTTTCTTGGCGTGAATTTGAGTCTTGGACTCGGCCTGACCATCTGTTCCTCCGCCCGTATGTTTCCGATGACGCTCCAACTTTAGAAATTGTCAAACTGCCTCCAGTTTTTGATACATGTCCTCGTCTCAGGACAGAAATAAAACTCGCCATTTAATAAAGTTAGGTTATTCCTGAAGACCGATGGCTCATGGGAAATTCCTTTCTAATATGTTTTTGAAAAATAATGTATTGAAAATGTATAATTGTGAATTATTTAGTCATTTTAAAGCCATATATCTATCTCTTTATCTGATTTTATTATTCACTTTTTCATTTATTTGATGGAGATGCTGCCATCTGCTGGATGAATACTGGCATATGTTTCATACCTTAACCTAAACATTTAAGTTATATACACTAAAATCTAAGCCTGAAAGTTGGCTGTGGCCCACTGGTGGACTTGAGAGGAACTACAGGTGGGTTTCTCGTTGTTATTTATTGATGTAAGTACCAGGTGTTTCGCAAACATTTTTGTGGCTGGTCTGAGTTTTACTTCATATTTCTGTCGTAAATCAGTTTCACGTTCATTGCGTTTGCATTCTTCTGCTGGTTCTCACAGATGGACGCCGTCTTTTCCCCGGTTTGAACTTAAAGTTTAAATGTTTGGGTGGAGTGGACATTCTTTGGGTCACATTTTGTCCACACCTTGAGGCCACATTATGACCATGACGCATTTGTTTGGATCAAACCTCCTCAGGTTTGATCTGTTTTCTCCATCCGGCCCAGGAACAACTGGCAAAAACACTTTGAGGACATTGAACTGTTTTGGTGTTTCACTCTTGGCCGAGCCGTGTTCAACAGTTAAAGGCTGATTGCACTATTTCATGTTGAGTGATTGATGCTGACATTAAAAACACGGTCTTCAGTGGCCGACTGTGGATCAGTGTCCAGTTGTCGCTGAAGGAGGAGAGGTCAGGCACCGGAGTGAGTCACATCCTGGCATCGATTTGTCAGTTTTTAAATGAGTAAAAAGTCTGTGTTCTATTCATTCAAGATACAAAAAAAAAATGTAGACACAGCAGAGCTGGACATATCAGACGCCCTGATCAGGAATGAATCCATGGTTGGACGATCAGTTCCCTTGAAGAACTCGTAACCTTTCATCCAGTCATTTGGAAAAAACATTATCAGAATAAATATTTGGTTTTTCTGTCTGCAAAGTTTGATTGATTTATCATTTGTGTTTTTTTGACTATAAAAGTGGTGGCCGTAGTGGCTTAGTGGTTGAGGAAACAGACTTGGGACGTCAAGGCTCCAGGTTTGACTCCACCAGCTGCCAGGTTGCCATTGAGGTGCTCTGATATCTTCTGGTGGGCTCACCACCCATAGGGAGGCTCTCAGCATGGTGCAGTGTGATTTGGGAGTCAGTTGTGGAGACTGATGCTCCTGTGACCCAGTAACGGAAAAGAAGATGAAGTTCATTGAATGAATGAATGAAAACTTACAAACTTTCCAATTAAAAACCCAAGTTGTAATGTACTGTAATATGAATTTGTGTTTTTCCTAAAGAATCCAGTGTTGATCTTCTCCTGTTTCTCTCTTCTTCTGTTTTGCAGGACCTCCAGTAAGTAAACCAGCATCTCATGTGACCTGCATGTGGTAAAGTAACAGATTTTTCCTTATTTTGCTGTGAAGTGGAGAACCTGGAATGTTCTGGAATGTTCTCTAATCCTGCAGACATCTGTAGTAGCACTCGTGGTTTTAGAGACATGTTGATGGTTCTGGTCCTGGTTCTGGTTCTGGAAGGTGTTCAAACTAACCTGAGCAGATGATTGGAAGTTGATTTAGTTGAGCATCGTTTAAAGTGGATGTCAGTTAGCATTTTCATGATATTCAAAAGTTTCCTCTGCATCAGTAGGGGGCGCCAGTTTCTGAGATTTGATTCAGAACTTGAACCGTATGTGAGCGTGGAACATCATCTTCAGTCCCGTCAGCTCTTCATTCATCTACTGCAGGTTTCTCTATCACTGACGACATGTACGAGTGATTTTCTGATTTAGTAGGATGGAATACTCTGATTGGAAAACTCTCCTGAACAACAGGAGCCTCAGTCACTTTCCAAATCCATTCCTCCTCGGAAAATCTGACGGAGGACAGAAGACAGAAAGTTCAGTTTGATGTGATTGAATTTCACTTGGTCTGATTTCTTCAGATTTCTTCAGATTTGATCCCAGTTCCTCAGGAACTCTGTGAAAGACAAGAGTCTTGGAAGAAGCTCAACGTCCAGGATTTGTTTCCTTTTAATAATCGGAGCCAAAAAACAAAACAAACTGATTTATTATGAACAGAATCTGAAGCTTTGAACTGAATCTGTGAATATTGGACATTTATTTATTTGACTAAAGGGAAATTGAAATATAATAATATTCATCAAAATCTATCAGTCTGTTGATCTATTAATTACTGGACCGTTGTGGACAGACAGACAGACAGACAGACAGACAGACAGACAGACAGTCAGACAGATAGGTAGTTACGATAGACAGATGGTTAGTTAGATAGATAGACAGACACATGGGTAGTTAGATAGATAGACAGAAAGACAAGTAGTTAGATAAATAGATAGACAGACAGATGGGTAGTTAGATGTTAAGCAGACAGACAGGTAGTTTGATATACAGGTAGTTTGATAGCTAGATAGTTAGACAGAAAAAGAGACAGACAGCTTGGTAGTTAGACAGATATATACAGCCTCAAACTGAACTCTTTGCTCTTGCAATTTTTTCTGGCTAAAGACAAGTCAGAGCGCCATCTAATGTGTGTATTGAATATTGCACACCTGTCAGTTGTCAGTGCCAGTGTGTGTGTGTGTGTGTGTGAGAGAGAGTGAGGAGGAAACTCAGCTCCTGGTATAAAGTTACTGCAGTAATACTGCAGTAATTCAAACGTCTCAGCTCTGCACCTCAACACGTTTCTTATTGAGCGTAGAATCACCCAGGAGACCAGATATCCCACGCACAATGACCAAATATATATCTAGGCTGCTGCCCCCGACCCCCTGCCTCACCTCCCACCTCCCACCTCCTCCCTCCTCCTCCCCTCATTCATTCAGCAGCACTTTGCCAAATGGGAGCCACATGTTGGAGGCTCACTGTGTAAATTCAAGTGGAAAGGTTCTTTTCCGGCAGCGGCTGACCTCTGCCTCCCCCTGCAGAGAGGCCCTGAAGAGCCGGTAGCTGACGTGCAGACGCCTACGTCCACTTCGCTGGTCGGTGCTCAACACCTGGTGGTGCACCTCGGTCCGTGCACTGCCAGCTGTCTGTGCAATGGTCTGGAAATAAAAATAATAAATGTTCATCCAGCCGCTTAGCGTCATCACGAAAGCTTCATCACTGTCAAATATTCACCAGATTTACGCCAACTTAGACCCTAGATACGTTGAGAAGTGGTTCATCTCACAGGGAAGAAAACTTTGAGAATAATTTATTCTTAAGCATAAAAGTCCACAGAGGAAATGAGTGTTTTTCCAGTTAATGGTGCAGCTGACAACAATCAACAAGGAATTTATTTATTTATTTTCAATTCTTTTTGTTGGAGTACGGCAGTAGAACTGCAGATAAATGTGTGAACGTTCTCCATGGAGTCTGGAACAGCAGAGAGAACTTTTTATCGTTGTTGTAGATGAGATTTTTTGGGGGTTGATTTTGATCCAACATATCAGGAACCCCTTGAATCCTTGTCGTCCTCTTGTCTCCGTCCGTTTCCTATTGGTTCCCACTTGTGTCTGGATAAGACGGTCAACCTGCCGGGGTCAGATTTTCGCAGCCTTTAATGAGGAGTCGCTGCCTCAACCAGCGTTTTCTTTTATTTAAAAAAAAGTCAAGAGTTCCTGTCGGGACCTTTAACCAATGAATAAGTTCCTTTCTTCAAAAAGAACCCCCCCCCCCCCAGTCCCCCCGACCTCTGTTCCGCTCACATCAGTAAAGACAAAACACACTCCTCCAGATTCTTGTGAGTTGTTTCTTGTTGTCTTATCCTCATTAGTGAAAGTTTCAGTCCGGAGCTGGAAACTTGAGGATATTTGACTTGTCGTTCCTTAAAACCAACATTTAACTCCGTGTTTGGAGTCAGGTTTGATTTGGTAAAAAAAAAACCCAGGATACGTTGATTTTTTTTCTGGACTGAATGGAAGTCGGTGGGAAAACCATGTACTAACAGAACCATCGACCAGTGTTGACTGTGTGTGTGAGACTCGTGTCCAGCCGTGGTCAACTCGTCCCTTGTTTCTACTGTCATGTTGATCCTGTTGCATGTTTTTTTCCTGTGTGGTTTTCACGTGTCTTAGATTTGGGAAGTTTTCAAGCATGTTATGAACGAGCAGTGTTTTCTGTGTGGATTGTTACTTTAACAACAACATGGCCGAGACAAAGACTTTTATTATTATGATGTAAAGAAATCTTCTTCTTTTTAAACCATGGCAATATGTCCATTGTGTAGAAGGTGTCTTTTATCCTCAATGGAGAAAAATCAATGTTTAAAGTAAGGGCTTTGAACTTGAAGGATCAAAAACAAAATCTGGAAACTTTATTTTTTTGTTTGCGGAACAGAAATGCACATTTAAAAATAATGGTTACTAGTTCATTAGTTTTCACAATCACAGTTATTCAACTTCTGAAAAGATCCTTTTTAGGAGATGAATGACTTTAATTGTAAGATTTCTAAGGAAGTACAACTGGTACTAACTGGTACTTACCATTATTTTTGGATGAGTCATTCATTACTAACAAAATATATTTTCTGGTTTTGTTTCTGTTCCAAGCAAAATGCCAAAAGTTTCTGATTTTCGTTCCTTGAACCGGTGCGTTCCTTGAGCCTGGTTTGCTGTAGCTTAGCTCTAGACCAGGGGTCTTAAACTCGAGGGCCACCACCCACACTATCATTTCACAGAAGGGCCGCGTCAGCTTTCAGTGTTCAATAACAAAAGAAAAAAAAATAAATAAATAAATCAGTTTTCAATAGATTCTGTGTAATACCACACTGAACCAGTAGGAGTCTGTGGATCAGGGTTTGGAGAAATATAGGATTTACCATAATTTGTGGAGAACAAGTCTATAAAATATTATTAGAAATTCAACTCCCACATCAAGGTGGGGGCCGCAAAATATCATTCCTTGGTCCACAAATGGCCCACGGGCCTGACTTTGAGACCCCCAGCTATAGAGAGTTAGTCACAAACTATTCCTGAGGTTAAACTTTATCTTTTATTGACTTTCGAAAGCCATGACGTCCATGAGGTTTTCAACAGCATCCATACACACAGCTCCGACAGCTAACATTAACTAACAAACGTCTGTTCTAGCTAGTTTGTTACGGCCTGTTGGAGTTTGGTTTTCTGTCCGTGTATAAACTTTGATTGTAATTATCGCTCTATATATTTTTTTATTTTTTTGTCAACCAATTCTCTCTCAACCCCTCCTTCCATTTTTTCAGGGTCCTCCTGGACGAGCCGGCTTTCCGGTAACTCTCCTTTTAACTTGTGTTTTGTTGAGTGTTTCCGTAGTGAGCGGTCTCTCTGCACATGTGATCGCTACGAACTGATTTCTCTGCTCCGTAGCCGACAGTGTTGATCAGGTCGGTTTATGAAAGTCAGGTCAAGTAAAAGAACTAATAAGAAAGAAATAATTTACCTTTTCTGGATAAGAAAGAAGACATTTTGACAGAATAAAGAAGAAGAAATCTTCTTTTTTGTATTTTATTCGTTGAGGAAAATCAAGTTAACGGAGGTAGAACCTGGTGATGCTTGGATGTTATTTACATCCAAGTTATTGATGAGTGAGTTTGATAAAAACCAGTTTAAAAGCTGTTTATCCGGCATTTTCGTTAGTTATTTTAGTGTTTTTTCTTTAAAAAAAATGTCAAATTATCCAGATTTCATGTCCAATTACTTCTACCAGAGAGATCAGTATCGCAGTGGAACTAAGAGCTTTAAGCTTCTCAGCTTTAACACCATCTCTTCAGCTCAACTGCTACATTAACACTTAACATTAACGAGCCAATAAGCTGTTGATTGAACTCTTTTCTAATCTGCTGAACCCTTTCCTTTTCCTCCCACTGTTCCTTCGTGGTTCCTGTCGTAAAAACTCCATCTTGTTGCCAGACGAGCTGTTTTTGAAATAAACATAAAGGTATTTTTATAATATAGGATTTATGAGAAAGGGGAAAATATAAGCACGGGATATTTTACCTGCAAAGCTGCTCAGGTTTGATGGATGAAACATGAACGACTCTTCTTCTCACACACACGTAGTGAAGTGCAGACCTTCTTGAATATCTAGGGTTTCCTCAGCCAGATCAAAGGATAAAAACAAGATTCATCTGTTGTCAATAAACACCATGCTGATACGTTTGCTGCCGTCTGCTCCAGAAGGACAGAACTTTTCACTCCAGAATACTTGACCATCTGGTTGCAGAACTGGAGCCATGGAAATCGACTGAATTTCTCCTGCAGTTTTCCAAAAAACAGAATATAAATCTGAGTAAAATGAGGTTCTACCCTGAATTATAAAGTCAGCAATAATCACACATTCCAGAAGAAACACTTCTATAATTCTTCTCTCAAAAACCTGACATGCTGCCGCTCAAATCACATACTGCAAATGTCACATCTTTTAAGTGGAACTTGAAAGATTTTGGCATTTGGCACCGGCGTGACTGGTGGAACACTCCCTGTTTGGTGATGTTCATGGAATTCGGTTCGACGTGGACCACACAGTTTGAGGAGAACCCTTCTGGAGGATTGTGAGAACGTGTGTGTGTTTAGAGCTTAGAAACCGTAAACCTCACTTTCTCCAGGTGCTTTCTGTCCCTTCACCTAACCGCAGTTTACTCAGCAACTAAACCTCACCACATCCTTAACCAGAACCTGATTATCATCGCTCTCGTTCCCTTAAATATTACAGAAGTGTTTAAAACTCTTGGACTTCGACGGCCGTGCAAATACGTAACCTTAGACGTTTGTCCGTGGAACACGAGCTCTTGGGTATTTGCGGCGGTGGACAAACGAAGTGCAACGTACAAACCTGGCTCAGAAACTACAGCAGCAGGAACAGAGCAGCAGCGATCCAGTTTCCGTCTGAAGCGGCGCAGTATTTACAGAGCACTTGGTCCGTCTCTCGGCTGTAAAACCCTACTCCAGTGTAGGTTGTATTTTGCGGTTACAGCAAATAATCACGTTTGGCATGTAAGCCTCCAGTTCTGGATTAAAAGCGTTTTGGTGCTGCCATCTCCCTCAAGGTCTTGCTCTAAATCAGAAGCTTGGATGGGGTTTCAAAGACCACAGCTCCAGCCTGGCAGTGTTTAAGTGCTTTGAAAATATGCCACACACACGCTAATGACAGAGATGCTAGCAAATCTGATGCACCGGCTCCGAACGCAGATAAATCCAAGTCCAGTGTAAACAGACCAGAGGCCGAAGACACCGTAGGCACCAGAGCAGCGTTGGGATAGTCCTGCTGAGACCGGGCGGGTTTCCAAGGTGATTTTAAAAATGTGGTAATTTTGGGAGCAGTGGGAATCGCAAAGGTGTGTTTCCAACAAGAGCGCTAATACGACAAAGCAGGGACAGCACCACCAAGTGGTTAATTTTCTTGTTTTTTTTTGAGGCTCCAGAAATGAAATGTTAGACCTGGGAGTCCTTTCCCCTCTAAGATACTTCAAGTCTTGGGACCACCAACGATTACAGGAACCATCTGAGTGTGAAGCTCGGCCAAAAATATTTCAATTGTGCTTCAGCTCCACCTCCTGATTGGTTGCAGAACTTGCAGAAATGAATTTCATTTGTCATTTTCAAAATCCAAGGCAGTAACCTGGCTGACTTTTAGATTCTTCCACGAAAAATGAAACGTGGAACTCCAAACATCCAAACATGTGGACAATGCTTTGAAAGTTCTAGCAAAATCCAGTCTTCGTACAGTGAGAGGTGAGAAGAGAACTTGAAGACTTAATGAGGTTGGGTTTTTTTGAATACCGGTAGATGTGGTAGATTCTGTGAATTCTTCACATCTTATCGTCCAATAACTCATATCTGTTTCAAACCTTCTCTCGAGGCAGGGAGTTGTTGTCAATACTTCAACGTTGTCCTCAAACTTCTGTCCTCCAACAGACGACATTCACCTGCTTTCAGCCTGTATTCACGACCTTCAACTTAGCTGAGGCCTTAAGTTAAAGATCTCAGCACGAGCTCAGAAACGGTTTGTGGTGAAAGTCGTAAAAGCTGAGCCACGCTGAGAAACATGTGCCATGGTTTGTGGTTTGGTTTTTTGGCGTCTCCACTCTGCCATCAGGCAACGGCCTGATTGTAAGGTGGTGAAACCAGTTGTTACCGTCACGAGGAAAAAAACAAAACGGCTCCGGGAGGCAGAAAGTCAGAGAAAATCTTCAGTTTCTTTGGATTTTTTCCTCTATCTCAGAACTTCCAGAGTTTTGTGCCAAACCTGTGGAAGTTTCTCAGAAACCACATCTCGGCCTCACACTGTGTGGGCTCCAGCCAGTCGTCGTCACACACCATTGAACACATATGAGGGTAATTACTCACCTGCTGTTAGCAGCGGCCTTATCTTAGGAGCAGAGAAGAATGACGCTCTTCTCGTCTCCTTCAGGGACATCTGAAGACATTTAGAAGACGATAAAGGGAGAACACGTGACGAAATGGTCCTAGCCTTACTATCGCATTTTCACAACCATAAGGCGCACCGTACTAAAAGGCGCAGTCTCAGTTTTATATAACATAAGGCACACTTGATCATAGGGTTAGGGTTTTATATACAATCCACGCCCACACTTCCCCCTTTAACGTTCTCATGGTGTCCTCTACTACGTCCGCCTTACAACAACAAAAACACACACAAGCATACAAGTGTGCTATTTAAAAATAGAGCGGGAGCAAAACAACTCCCACGCTTCTCCCTTTAAAGTTCTCATGGTGTCCTCTACTACGTCCGCCTTACAACAACAACAACACAAAGAGCGGTAGCAAAACAACACCCGCACTTCCCTCTTTAACGTTCTCATGATGTCCTCTACTACGTCCGCCTTACAATAACAACACAAACATACAAGTGTGCATATTAAAAATAGAACGGGAGCAAAACAACGCCCACACTTCCCCCTTTAAGGTTCTCATGATGTCCTCAACTACGTCCGCCTTACAATAACAACACACACAGGGCACACTGCACTATAGGGTGCGCCACACATTTTGAAGACTTTTATGTGCGCCTTATAGTCGTGAAAATATGGTACTAGAACTTAGTAGGAACTAGCAAAAAACTTATTCAGTAATAATAGTATTACCTGTCGTTATCTGTCCAACCTGAAGGTTTGTCATTTTTCTGCTTTATCTTCCAAAGTTTTCAGTCTTTTTTCTGTTTTTTCAGTTTTTAAACTTTTCTTGTGTTTGTGAATGATGTTGGTCGTCAGTCTGAACCTCTTGGTTTTGAGCCTTTCTCCTCCAAAGTTTGGGTAAAGATGTGGATGAACTCTCTTCACCCCTGTTGTAGAAACATCTAATGCTTTTGTCTGGTTTAGCATTAGGCATGGCATGGACAACTGACCATAACTTCAATATGTCATCATCTTAAAGGGATACCATGCCATGAAGATGTTCATAATCGTTGTCCAATCAAAAAAAACACTCAGTGGTCCATTAGGTCAAGTGTCTCAACTAAAAGATCTGAATTATTTCATGTCGTCTCCATCTGACTGTTACCACCACAGATTAATTCATCCTTAAAGTCTGAATGGCATGTTGTCCCTTTAAGACCTGACTCCAGTTTCCACTAACGCTCTGATTGACCCATGTTTCTCCTGGATTTGTACTGACCAATAGGGAGACAAGGGCAGTATGGGAATTCCTGGCAGAATGGTGAGTGACTTGTGTTTTGTCTATGAAACACACATAGGAATGGGCTGCGGTCATGTGACACACATACAGGGCTGTCAGTAATCTTATTGGTCCAGATATCTCATCAGTAGGTCTTACTTCTCGTTTAATTTATCTTACCTGGCTATTTACAAATCATTTTGGCAAATTTGCAAAAGAAAATTTGTTTAAAAAATTCTATGCTGGTTATAAATTATTGCTGTATTCTGACTTTTGAGGATGAGTTGACGATAATATTGTAAATAATAAAAAAATAAATAAAAAAATAAGCTTAGTCACAGTAGCTCTGTTGTTCTAAGTGCAGAGTCCTTGTAAATGTTGTTTCATGACTATATTTTGATTATTCATACGCTTTTACTCACATGTTGCATCACCACACACTTAAATGTCAACAGAAAAAAAAAATCCCCTGACCAGAGACTTTTAATTTGAAGGCCAATAATTACACAGTGACACGAGCAGACGTTGATCCAGGGAATATAATTACCAACTCAGTCATGACAAATAACAACAAGGGTCGACTCCCATCATAACCTTCACCTTTATTCCTGATGTTTTCGTCAGTTTGGTGACAGTAGCCAGGAGCCCTGCTGTTCCCGTGGAACCGTTCCACCCAAGAATTTATGACAGATTCTTCCCACCTCCAGCCCAGTCTGTAATTTACAGCCCACCACACAATTCATCCCTTTCTTTTTGACTTTTCCTCGCATCTCAAACGCTGTCAGCCCTCACCACATCAGGATAATCTCTAAAACATGGTGCGTTGACTCGTGTTGCAGTGTGGTCTCCATGACTTACAGGCCCCTCACCTCCTCAAGGATGTTTGACTGCATGAAAACAAGGCGGAGTTGGAACACCAACAGTTGTTGATAAAAATCAGAAGCCAAAGAATATTTACTTTAATGAATAATTATATCACTACTGATACATAGATCAAATCATAGTCTTTGGCGCAGAGGCACACAGCTACGCTGGTCCTCTGCTGCCTCGTGTGGTCAATTTGTGCCACTGCTACAGATACAAATATTTTTCAAGATATCAAGATTTAGTCCTGTAATGGCCAGTGCTGGGACTAACGCCTTACTTGTAATGTCGTTACTTGACTAAACTACTTTTCTCAGTAACTAATAACGTAACGCGTTACTTTTCCCATTCAGAAACGCTGTTATTGTTACTATGGTGTAAAGGGGCTCGATACTCGTTACTATCTGTAGTCTATTAGTACTTGTAACGTAACTAGGTACTTTTTCAAAGTAGTAACTAGTAAAGTAATAAGTTACTTTTTTAAAGTAACTTGCCCAACACTGGTAATGGTAGCAAGAGATATTTGAGGTAAAATGAACAATTTATAGATTCCATAAAGACATAATAATTCCATGACTATATATAACAACTCCAAAATTCCCAGATACATTTGGGGTTTTTTTTTCAGATATTTGAGGTTAAATTCTCATTTTGGCTTCCAATATAATATGTTTAGACTGTATTCTTACAAATTTATTAGACGTTACGTGTTGTTTTTATTGATTGGAAGCGGAAATCAGAGAGAATCGTTTCCATCCTGTGATTCCTGTAAGTCTGAACTCGACCTAATTCCCATGTGACTCATACAAACCTGAATACTACTCCCCTCCTCATCATTAGTCCTGGCAGATGCTGCATGTCCTGAACCATCTCCATGACTCTAACCCTGGTCCCTCTCTCTCTCTCTCTTTCTCCCTGTCTTGTGTCTCTGCTGTCTTTTTGGCCCCTTCCCTCCGTCCCCCGTCCCCTCACACCTTCTTGCATGCTTCTGTTTCTGCTGTGACTGATCTCAGGGCTTGAAAGGACAAGCAGGTGAGAAGGTAAGTTTAGAAGGAGAACTGTGGACAACTGGCACCAACGAAAGGCCACATACGTGCTGTTGGACGTTTTTTCTTTTGTTTCTCTTTGTGATGTGTACGGAGCTGAGCTTTGGCCGTTGGACATGAAGTCAGTTTATCTTTGGAAAATTAAAAGCGCCTACAGCGTCTGTCCTTTGTAGGGGTTGAAGGGCTATGTAGTTCGGAGCTATCTGGAGAAGAAGAACCTTTTCTCGAGGCACAGGCATCACCTGGAACTGTTTCTGCTGCTTCTGTCGGTGTCTTACCTTGAAGAAATCTTCAAGAACGTTACTTTTAAAGTTGACCTTCTGGTTCTCTAATCCTGTGGCCGATGAGAACACGTTAAAAGTTCCTTTATCTCTGCGTTCCCAAACTTGTTGATGTTCCAACAACAGTCTGCAGACCAGTAATATGGCACCATCATTGAAGAATCATCGATTAAGACTTTAGTCTGTTGTTTTGAAACTGTGTCCACCTGTGGCCCTGTCCCAAATGACCTACGACCTGAATCCAGACCCTGGACCAGGGGTTGGAGAGCCCTGCCATCAAACCTGAGTCCTTATTACAGTCCTTATTGTAATATTACAGTCCATTCAACAAAGCAGGAGCCAACAATCCGCCGCCTTCTAAATAAATCTCCAACGTGTAGGCAAATCTATTTCAGATTTACTTGAAAGACACAAAATGACCACACGGGGCAGTAGTTGTCTAGCAACTCCCTGCACATTATTTGATGAGAGAAGTTGTTGATTTTATTATGGACAGTTGGGACAGACAGTGATCAATGGACACAGAGCCATAAACCTGAGTGTTAAATACGTACACGGTGAGCGATGGACATTGCGTCTTTTCGATGCTAGTTTTAGCAGCAGGGCTCAGGAGGACTTGGACGCCGATCAAGCAGTTCTAACTTTAACTTTATAGGTTGTAAAAAAAAACGCTGCTGTTCTTTCACGTCCACTAGTCGATTGTGACACATCTCGCTGCGGCAGTGACTTCCTTCAACATTTGACACCGTTAATCTGCGTTTTCTCAGGAACTCAGTCCTGATCGTTCGTGAAACCGCGTCAAACAAAGGGGGGAGTCATGTGGCCGACGCTAAAGAGCAGCTGGGACCTCACGCTGTCGAGTTCCTGATACTGTTTGATGAGCGCTGTTACCGTTGGCTGTTCATCCTAATTTGGATGAGTTTTAGAGCCACTTATAAAAAGGGTTGAGTCACATGAGAGGCTGCAGAGATGTTGGGCGTTAGCGTTGGTGCAGCTTTGTGTGTGTATGTGTGTTTGTGTGTGTGTGTGTGTGTGTGTGTGTGTGTGTGTGTGTACCTGCCGCTTACATGTGATTTATATCAGGAAGTCTCGTCTGTATTTTTAAAGCAGCATCAGGATCACATTCTATAAATGGTTTCCCACCCTGGTTGGATTACCTGCACTCTTTGCACACTGAAACACAATAGCAACGATTTGTCACATAAGAGTCTAATTTAGCGCCCCCCAAAGGAGGAGCAGGGCAGGACCACGGCACCAGGGCACAAGGAGAGACTCAACATTAACAGAGCTGACCGAGATAAATAACCGCGGCCGCCGCCGTGCCCTGACCACAGTGAAAACCTCAGGCTGGAGTTTGAACTGTGTAAATACCAGCTGACAGACAGGAGCCTTCTAGAAGGCTGATACTGGCCTGGAGGTGAAAATGGCATCTGACTGGAGTTTTACTGCAGCCGCAGCCTCTTTAACTTCATAAAGTGTAAAAATAAATCAGCCAGTGTCGGCAGGGCGTGGACATAAAAATCAAAAACGGTCACTTTGATTCACAACGCTGTTAACAAACTCTGCCTTTAAAGACTGGGCCGAGCTGAATGGTGTTCTGGGAAATGAGTGAAGATCAGGTCAGACGTGTGGCTTTGACTCAGTTGACCTGACACAGCTGCTGGGAAAAAAGATTAACAATTTATGGAGGGAATGACTTTGAAAAGATTGAATTTGTCCTTAAAACACAATAAATTGTTTTTTATTAATTGTCTCTGGGGAGACAAGGAGTGGATTTTCCGTCCATTTCTGCCGCAGACAACCCTTAGGCCTCGCACATATATAGAGCATGTGGTTTATCTACAGTTATGTGCTCTTTCTGGTCACACATAACAAAAAAAAATCAGATTGCTGAGTAAAGCATGAGTCAAAAAAAGATTTGTCAATAAAACCTGACCAAAGACACCTGAAAAGTTGTAAAAAAATAAATAAATAAAATGACTTTACATTGAAAATAACCCACAAAAATCCAAAACTAAAATAATAATGATTATAATCAGTTTCTACTTCCTGCTGCTGCTGCTTCCAGCTTTAAAAAAGCATGAATGTAATAACATTTATAAAACTCAGAAATTACAAGTAATAAATCTTAACTTCTTTGTTGTCTTTCTCCTTCTGTCCACAGGGAGCACCAGGAGAACCAGGTCTGTCCATCATCGGGCCCAGAGGACCACCCGTGAGTATCTCCCCATACTTCTTCATCTTCTTCTGACCAGTCGTCACGGTAACTGAACTACCGTTTGACCTCATTTACACTGAGCAGCTTCCAGATCAGTGTCTCCTACTTTAGTGTCCTCATCATCATCATCATCATCATCATGATCATTATTATTATTATTATAACATTAGCGTCTTCAGTGAACCCCTGCTTTAGGCATCAAGTCCTCAGACACTGACGGGTCTTTGTCATGAAACCAGACGGTTCTTCTCTCAGGGTCCAGACCCAAAATAAACCCTCTTCACTGAACGCTGTCTCAGTTTTGCCGCAAATGATAAAATAATAGACTTTTTTTTTTTTTTGCACAGACTGTGTGGAGACGGCAGCATTGTTCAGCAGCGCTGCAGCCGTCATTAGTCCATAAATGGGGTCATTAGTCTGGGTTGTTTTATCAGGAAGCAACCGGAGAAACATCATCCTGGTCCAAGTGGGTCTGTGTTTGTCCACCAGGTCGTCCAGGTGTCTCTGAATTAAAGCAGCACGATCTACAGGGTTGACTTTGGACACCTGTTCACCCTCGTCTCCTCTTTTCATTTCAATAATGTGATATTTTATGGGAGAGACAAGTGTATGTCCCACCAACATGGGCCACATCTGGTTTCCTCATTGATGCCTGTTCCCGTCTGTACCTGTGAGTGCCCACGCTTCCTGGAGGTGAAGGCCCGTCCTAATGAGGAACAGGCAGGGGAGGGGAGGGCGGTGGGGGAGACAGGAGAGGAGAGGGGAGTCGATATCTTTATATTTTTTTCATGATTTTCTTGATGGGAACCAAAATAAATTCAGTTTTTACAACAATATCTATGACATTGTACTGACAAAAACAGTGTTCTTCCCGTCATTGTGTTCTTCAGGTACCATATTTTTAATGGTACCAGGTGTACAGCTGTATATTGTTGTCCATGTCCAATATTATGGTTGTCAAAGTGAGAGCCGTAGCCACAATTGGACAACTGTGGAATAAATGTGATCAGAATTTATTTTTTAGCTCCGTTGAATGTAATGTTAGTCCAGTTGTTCTGCTGTGACGTCAACAGTGTTGGGCAAGTTACTTTAAAAAAGTAACTTATTACTTTACTAGTTACTTCTCTGAAAAAATAACTAGTTATGTTACTAGTTACTGAATTATAAAAGTAACTAATAACTAGTTACTTTACTTTAAATAATAATAATAATAAAAACACTACTATCGTAATCGTACAAACTATCGTAATGACAACTTGCCACTTGCCGTCATCTTGCTTGTAAGTGTGGGCTGCTGTACCACATCGTGTGTGTGTGTGATTTCCCTATAAGGCGAGAAGACCCGCCCAGGTCTCTTTCTGATTGGCTTAGCCTGAAACATTAACCTATTTCAATCAATCATCGCTCCTTTTCAACGCATGGGTACAGTTAGTGCACACGGCCGTCTTTCACTCATGACTGACAGGCAGCAGACAGGCTCCGCCTCCACACAGTCCTCTCTCTGTGGTCGGGAGAAACCGTCCATTTGGACCACAGATAGTAACGAGAGTAGTAACGTTACTGAAATGGAAAGGTAACCTGTTACGTTATTAGCTACCGAGAAAAGTCGTTTCGTTACGTAACGGCGTAAGTCCCAACACTGGAAGTCAATACCAGTCTTATCATTCAAAATACTCATTAATCCTAATTTTGTTTAATCACGATTAATTGTGACTAATCCACAGCTCCTTTGTTTCTGATCCATTAAAACATTAAATCGACCTGCATTGTTATTTCAGTTAAAAACAATGGTGAGTTCACTTTCTCATCCAACTAGCAGCTCCTGTGACACTAAACAGATCACTGTCGTTAACATCGCAGTAAAAATCCCAGTTGTCTACCAGACCTGTACAACAAACACTGATTGTTTTTTTTCTGTCTCTCCTCAGGGACAACCTGGAACCAGAGGGTTTCCAGGCTTCCCAGTAAGTTCCTCATTTTTCCCCCTTCTGTTTTCCCTCTGCTGGGCTGCAGTCATCACAGTCCTGCAGACTCTAAAAACATCTCCCCCTCTGCTTCCATCCCAGGGTCCCATCGGCTTGGACGGCAAACCTGTGAGTTCTCCTGTGGATTTGGTTCCTTCAGTGTCCAGACCTCTGTGGTCTGCACACGTAATGAACAATAATTTAGCAAAGAATAATGACGGTTATTATTGTAATAAAATCTCTATTACTGCCATTAGGTTCATTATAGCAGGGGCTTGAACCTGATACGACCCACTCTGAGGGTCCCTCCAATAAAATAACAGCAGCGATCAATCAGCTGAGATTACTGAAGTCACTTAATCTGGTTTTCATTCACTGTTTTATGTTTGAACAGGGACAAAATGGACCGAAGGGAGACTTGGTGAGGACTTTTTCAATTTATCATAAAGAGTTTGTGATTTACTGTGCATTAAAGTCAACCCTGAACGCCTCATTGAACACTTTATGCCTTAATTGTGAGATTAAATTTAAGCCGACTGCTGTTGAGGGGACACAGCCCACCTGGAAAATCTGTCATTTGGCCCATTTAAATCCATAGATTATAAACCTTTAATGGCCCACAGAGAGTGTTCTGAATGGGCTGTGTCTCAGCTTTGATTTTTGGGATTAAACTGGATTTTCTGTCCAGACTATTGTTAAATTAACCCTAAGTCCTAAAATAAAATTAATTTACTGTTTTTTCTGGACCGTAAGTCACAATTTTTTTCTTCCCTTCTCTGTCTTTGTTTGACATTTATTACTTTCACACAAACAGCCACTAGATGGCATTCTACACTTGTGTAGCTAAAATCCGCATTTCCTGCACCACTGAAAATTGATGCCTTTAGAGGGCGCTGGTGTGACTTACACTCCAAAGTGACTTTTGTATACATTTTTGGCTGTTGCGACTTATAGTCCAGAAAATACGGTAGGTCCAGGAAAAAGGTAAAGAAAGTCAACATTTTGATCACTTGAATCGATTATTTCACTAACGGTCCGACAAAATCGGACCTACAATTTCCCTTTAATAATCTTTCGTACTAAGCATTCTTTACGTCAGTGGCACAGAGTGACCACAGGAGGCAGTATTTGGACTAAACATTGACTCTGATGCTGTCTTTCAGGGTCAGCGCGGTGCTAAAGGGCAACCAGTAAGTGCCTGAAATCATCAACTTTTCTAACTCATCCACCAAATGCAGAAACACTGACCTTCCTTTCTTTCTCCACTCTAGGGTGAACCTGGACCTAAGGGAGAGAAGGTGAGAGATGTTTTGACGAAATTCGAAAATAATCTTTCACATTCCCTGTGTCCGGTTTTGACAGAGTTTGTTCTTCCTTTTCTCTGCAGGGCGTATGCGGTGATTACACCCATCGGGTAAGAAAGCATTTACTGTATGTGGAAAAATGTGGATTTTTTTTAAGGAAATCTTTTTTTTCCTAATGTTTCTGCCAAAGTGTTGAGCTCTGTCTGGTCATCATCTGAAATATTGAAAGGTTCTTGGATTTTTTCATGAAATGGAACGTTAATCTGCTTCACTGTCCTTCCTGCAGCAGTAAACGTTGGGTTTGTTGTGTCAGAAAATGCATCTGAAACGACAGGGATTTTCAAACCACGATTTCTGTTCACCCTCAGAGGTTGGCTCAACGTCTTTCTTCCTCTGCTCTGGTCCTGATGAGGACATTACCGAGTTTAACTGGACCAGGGGGAAGAGTTCTGGATATTTGGACGTAGAAATGTCAGCTGATGGGTTGCACATGCAGAACTGAAGCCGTTTGGCTCCGGGCTTGAAGTAGTTAAAGAAAAGAAAAACAGAGAGCGGGTAATTACCAGCAGCTAACGGCCCTGACTTGATAAGAGCCGGTGTGTGTGGTGCTGCCAGGAATGAGTCTCCTGTGATTTTTCAGATAGCCGAGTCCATTTCCAGTGTAATTCGACCTTTCAGTTATTAAACCAGTCCAGTTATTATCGGCCCCCACTCCCACCCTCAAAATAACAACACTCTGTGTTTTTATGGGCGCTTATCAGTAATGCATCATGTGATACGGATCTCTGAACAGGAAAAAGGCCTCAGGTCTGAGCAGCTTCTGAACAAGGAGAGCAGAGGAGAAGAGAAGAGAAGGGACCCAGAGAGGGTTACTGAGGAGGTTGATGTTGGAAAGAAAGTTTTTAAGTGTGTGGTTTGTGTCAGCGCCATCTATAGGAGGTCCCTATGATGTAACCCTACCTGGTACGTTAAGGAGTGGGTGGAACGGCTGTGGCCAAATTTAGGATTCTTCCCTGATTTGCTAGCTAAGAAGTCAGTAAAGCTAGGCTAGTGTGAGGGAATTGAATTATTATAATTAGCATTATTAGTTTAGCTACCCATCATGTGACTTATACAACAGCACCTGTGTGAATCATACTGGACCTGTAGAAAAAAAGGCTGGAGCCGTTCTGAAGTAATTGAGGAGCGGCAGAGAAGTATCTGAATGTGGCTCTTGAAGCGCCATCTATAGGAGGTCTTTACGATGTAACCCCACCTGGTGGGTTAAGGAGTGGGTGGAACGGCTGTGGCCAAAGTTAGGATTCTGCTTCATAAATGCTAGCAAAGAAGTCAGTAAAGCTAGGCTAGTGTAAGGGAATATAATTATTGTAATTAGTGACTTGTACAACAGCACCTGTGTGAATCTTACTAGACCCGTAGAGAAAAGGCTAGAGCGGGTCTGAAGTAATTGAGGAGCGGCAGAGAAGTACCTGAAGGTGGCTCAGGTTATATATGGTTGATCCTGATTCAGTGTGAACGATTTAGGTGCCTCCAGTGGTAAGATGGCAGAATGCAACCAGTTTAGCGAAAAAATTTGTTTAAATCTTATTCTCAAAGTCAAAATTGGGTTTTAAGAACAGATTGAAATATCGTTCACTACGATCTTTGGCACTGGAGCCGTGTGGCGGGGCCTCGTGGTAGCTGTGCTGTGGCTGGTTGATGGTTGGATTCCAGCTCTAACTGTAATGACCACTTCCCTGCTGTGTAGGAACTTTTTGTGCAGGACCTTCCTCTGAAAACCCTGGCGGCCTTACGCTCCTCTCATTCTCTGATGTTAAAGGTTTGTGGGTGAAGAAACAAAAACCCTCAGCCGGGGTGTCACCAAGTCGTGCCGCAAAGAGAGCCAGCATCCTTGAGCCAAGGCTCGCCTCCACCATCTCCTCTCCACCCAGTACCACAGAAGTAATACAGTGGTCGTGTAAAAGAAATAATTTGGTTAGATACCATTTATGGAACTGAGTATTTTGATATTTAAAATATTTATTTACATACATTTTATTTTAGTGGCAGAAGTATTTCATTAAGACAGGAGAAGATGTATTGTCAAAATATTTAAAAGAAATTTGTGATTGATCTCATTGTAATTTCAAAATCCCTTTCAAGCCAAGTATTTTATTCTGGAAAAATACTTTATGCAGATACTTCCCCATATCGTGTTTTGTTTCGATCTTGGCTTTTGGCTCGGTTTTGGTTTCACACTCTGTGTCTCTGTGGTGGACAGTAGAAATGGTGAGGGATGAAGCAGCAAACTTGTCTACTTTTACTCCATCATTTACTTTTAACCTACTGTACATATTTCCATGGTAAATATTCAATATCAGGATTGAAGTAATTTGGAAAGTTTATCGCGAACAGACTGTTTATTAGAAATGGACTTGGAATTTTTAGACCGACTATTGAGGATATTGAAGAGAAGATGAGCTGAAATAGACTAAATTATTCAGGTGGTTTTAATTTTTTTTTTCTTTTAAGTAACACTTTCAAGTCAATTCCTTAAAAACAGTCTAGATATCAACACATAGAAAAATTTAGGTTTTTTTTATTCAATTTTTGACCTTTTGAAATATCAGTCATGGAAATATGTACGTCATGCAGTGAAGTAGTCAAGTTCCCTGCTGCTGGTTCTACTTGGTGTCTATGAGGGAGGAGTCCTAGCTGTACCTGTGGTGGTGGGCGGGGCCTCACCTTTACTGCCCTTCTCCTAAACCTGTTTCTGATTATGCTGGTCATCTCAACAGAAGCGGCGTATTGTACAGCCCTGTGTTGGACAGTTGGCCACAGTAAGTGTTGGATGTGTTTAAACTCTACACCGCCCTCTACTGTTACTCTCTTTGTGGCAAGACATGGCGTCCACCTCTGCTCCGCTGCAACCTAAGGGCCTGGTTCTGGGTCAGATCGGAGACTTTGAATGTGATCAGTGCAAAGTTTGAACACATTCACGTCTCCTGTGACCAGAGAAGGGCTTCAGGATCTTCACACCTGCCCTTCGCTCCTCCAGGCCCGTAGTTTGCCACGCTGGTGCCTCTACTTTTTTACTTTTTGTGGACTTTCCTCTCTTTTTTTCAACTTTGCCTGTTTTCCCGTGTTCTTGCTTTCCACTCTCATGTTCTATTTCTCTTTTTTCCCCTTTCCTTCCTCCATCATCCTCCCCTGTTTCTTACTCTCTGGCCTCCTGATCCTCGGCGGGGGCCACCTGTGCTTTGTGACTCTCTCTTCTCCTCCCCCTTCCTCACCCCCACCTGGCAGATGTTGCCCATCACCGTGCGAAACATGCCCTCAATAAGCCCTCTAATCCTAAAACGCCTCAAGGTACAATTCTCTCTCTCTGTCTCCTGCCCTCTGTCTTTGCCCTGCCCCCTCCTGCTCTCTGTCTCCGCCCTGTGGATGCCGACCGCCGTCACCTGTCGCCAACATCCCTAGCATTTATTGTTGTGCTGCCAATAACAAAATTCTGGCTTCTGCTGCTTCATATCTTCACTTGTATTGAAGAACAACCAAAGCAATGGGAATGGAATCAATATTTAATGTATATATGTGTCTTAAAAGACTAATAAAGTGTTTTTGGACAATATTACAAGCCAACATAACCAATATACATAATATTAAAATTGTTTTGAAAGAATAGTTTAGCATTATATCATTAAAAATATTGAAACTTCTCTTTAAGAAATGTTTTAAATGTATTACTGTACAGCCCCTGCATCCTATGTATCACAAAACTTGAAAAATATTTGTATAGGTTTTGCTTAAGAAGCGGGAAAAACAGGATCTGCTCAGTGTTGGCAGAACTTTCTCTGGTCAGACAAAAACCACACTGAATAATTTGGATCTCACACTGTTTACAGACCTGGATCAGATCACGTAAAGCTCTGAGTTTCAGGCGTTAACATCAGGGCCTCGCTGCTGCTGCGATAGAGCAGAAACATCAGGGCTGCGTGACATTGACGGATGCAACCATTAAATATAGATTTTTGTTCTTAAAAACTTGAAAAGTTCCAGATTCAGAGACCTGAGATTTTACAAACATCCGAATTTTAAAAGAGAAAAACCAAAGAATTAAATTTGTAACCTTTTAGTGCAAAAAATTGTTTAAATTTTGGCAAAAATAAATACATTTCACCACAGAAATTGAGCCTTTTACCATCACTTTGCACATTTAAACATCTTAAATTGTGAAGTTTGAAAAATGAAGCTCTTTTCAGCCCTCACATATCAAAGTCAGCCTGAAGTCGACCACTGATACATCAGAATTTATTTTTACTTTATCATAATCATAAAAATCATGCTGTCGTGGCTGAGTTGGTCAACTATAGCACCACACTGTGTGACCTTTAAGAGAAAAAAAGCTGCAACCACCGAGAGAACATAAATCATACGTGAACTCATAACGACACGCCATAAATCACATGATGGAGTATGGAGTTAATGACGATGGAAACTTTCTCCATGATCCCAGAACAGGAGCTTGGCAGAAACCTTTGCTTCTGTGTTGGTTTCGACCTCTGGTGTCTAAACTGGAGTGGATGTGAAAATAAACCGACGCTGCTTTAGTCGTAAACCCTCATCACTCAGGCTGAGGAGACAACAATCGTCAATAATAAACATGTGATGATCTTTGAAACAAGAAGGAAATATAAAGAAATTACAAAGTAAATTTCAATAAATAATTGTTGTATTTCCTTCATCAGAGTCCTCCTCCTTATACGGACTAAAATAGTCACCTTGTCTATAACAGAAAACTGATTTCCTGTTCCACCAAAATAAAAGCGCAAACCAGGAAATAGGTGAAACCCACAGGGAGAATGAGGAAGTTCAACAGATATTAAAGCGGTCATTTTCCCTTTCTCTTTTTTCTTCACTTAGTTTTGTTTAGTCTGCTCTTTGGTCTGGCGCTGTCTTCATTCTCAGATCAGCTGCTGATCTTCATGAAGCTGCAGGAGATCCAGACGTCAGAAAAATAAATGATCACGACTCTGTCTGTGGTCTCAAGACACCAAAGTAGAAAAAAAAGACTCACAGAAGCCAATGCTGAGGTTTCATTTTGTGCTGAAGCTTGAAACCCGCTCGGCCTCTAACCTTCCTCCACGCACCTCCTCCATCTTCACTACTGCACCGTGTGCAGTGTAGTTTGCTGTTGTGGTGTGAGCACGAACAGTGTGTGATGTTGCTGCTTCCATCAAGGCAGGTTTTAACTCCTGGTCTTTCAGCAGGGCGAGCCTGGGGCGCAGGGACCTCCTGGACCTCCAGGTCCTCCAGGACCGGCCGGGAACCCAGGTCTAAGTGGAGCACCGGTGGGTTTGAGTCAGGCTAAATAAAACTTGACTTCTGAAGACCTTAGTCATGGTTATGATAGTTTGTATCGTGTTGATACCACTCTACCAAACTGTTAGATTTGGTGTTTTATAGTTTAGTAAAATCGATGTCATAAAGTGTTGTTTGTTCTATACAGGGTAAACCAGGTGAACCAGGAAAACCAGGAAAAGATCCTCGGGTAAGTCTGGTCCTCTTTGACATATTTATTCACATTGTTTTCCAAGAATATTTTACTCTTTTAGTTTATTTTTACTTATTTAAACATCATTTTTGGAAGTAACCTTAACCTATAGGCCTTTGTACTTTATATACATATGGTTTATTTCTAGTTAATAACCCACAGTTAATAGTTTTGAGAGCTAACCTTGGACCAAAACCTTCCATAACCTACAGCTTTTTGTCTTTTTCAATGAAATTCTAAATGATTTTTGAACATCAGTGCAAATATAGAGCCGACAGAAAAACATTTTTTTGAACCAAATCCTTTTCCTCCAAATTATTAGCTACAGTTTGTTGCGTGACATTTACGTGCCGTCTCTCTCTTTTCTCCTTCTCTGTTGTTTCTGCAGCTTTTACCAGGACTGAAGGTAAACACATTTCTCTTCTTGTCCAAACAGTGAAATTGCAGTCGGGACAAATAGTGGATTAGCCTCCCTGTGGTCTGTGATGAAGAATCCAGAGTTATTACACACACATATCAGACTCCGGCCCAAATAAAACAAGCCAGAACCAGAGTCGGTGAAGTCACGGTGTTTTCTGTGGGTCTGTGCACAGCTGCTGACTCTGAACAGTAGAGTCACTGTTAATATCTGAGTGTTGATCTGAATATTATGATGCATCAGGTTGAACAGACCAGTGACTGTAGAGGCTGAGGTTCCAGAACAGTAGTTCAGTTTGTTTAAACATCATTGTTATAGATGTCAGAGCTGGAGTTCAGTGTTGAAACAAATCTTTTTTCTGACGCCTTAATAACATTCAGATTCACACTTTTTGCAGAAGCTTTTATCCAAAGTCAAACACGTTGTTGCTCAGGCCATCGAACCCTAAACCCTCTGATCTGATAACTGCTACCTTACAGAACCGTTTCTCTATGAACATTTCCTGAACTTCATAGAGAAAATTTGCATTTGTAGTTCACGGGTTCACTGAATTTTCTGGTCCTCTGCTGCCCCATGTGGCTACGTCAATAGTACAGTTCTCACGACAGGGTTCGTTGTCAATGGAAGACTGTATGAAGCGATGATGTCAAATGTCAAATATTATGAAAAAACGTAAATGTCTTTTTGTGTTTTGCACACAAACATAAACAAATTCAACTTTTATATCTTTCAAAGTTTATATAAAAAAAATAAAACTAACAAAACTGTCCTTGACCGTTTAAAAATGTCTGTTCTCAACACTTTTAGGGTCTTAAAGTCAACAAAAAAGTTTATAAATTGTTCCAAACTGAACACGAAAATCATAATATGTTACATTATCAAATTAATATTCAGTAGTTTTGCCATTAACACACTGTAGAGTTAATGAAGCTTCTGGAAAACTTTTTTTTGTTGGTGTAACTACTTCAACTAATAGTACATGTTACCTCAGTTCATTACATTTGTCATTTAGTAAAAACTATTGTCCATTGCTGTGTTGTAAAGCAACTTTAACTAAAGAAACTCTGATCCATCAACATTATAAAATGTTTACAGGCTCCTGCGGGCCGTACAGATTGACTAGACGGGCTCTGTTTGGCCCTCGGGCCTTGAGTTTGACACATATGGTCTTCGTGATGAGGATAGCAGCGGGAGACTGGTTCAGTCAGTGGAGGCAGAAGAACACCAGGTTTATTCATAGTTGATGGTCCCTTATGCTGTCCAGAGTCAGTGACATGATGTCTGTGCTGTAGCTGAGTGGAACAGACCTGAGGAGAACAAGGCCCACAAATCAAAGTCCAGTCAGCAGACTTCCTGCTGCTCCATGTCCACGTCCTCTGTGTCTCCATGTTGATGCGACTGCGTATTGGTTACGGTGGCTGCATTTGTACTTACTGTGTGTTTGTCTCTCCAGGGTGAGCCTGGACTTCCAGGACAGAAGGTGAGTCCCTGCTCTGTAAAATGATCTACAGCCGTTAGGACTTCAACGGATTGATGAGATGAAACATTTACCTCAGGAAAAAAAAAGACATCGTTCACCTCATCCTCCGTGTAAATTATGTCCCGTTTTTTTCCTGCTACAACAAAGCAATGACCGTCCACTGTATATCCTGAGGTGAGGAGGGACAGATGGACATTTATCCCGTCCTTTCAAGTGTCTGCAGGGGTTAAAGCAGACGCAGGAGGAAGTCGTATTTTATTTCATTTGACTTCACTCGGACGGACACACCGTCACAGGACAGCTCACAGAAACCATGTTACAGATTGACTGGAGGTCACACAGTCATGTTCTGCTTAACATGTTCTGTCGTCTCAACTGTTCGGTTATTGAAGACCTGCTAAATGTTCTCTTTGTCTGCTGAAAGGCTTAGTCAAGTAAAAATCTAGGACACTTGTGATAAAGTCCATGTTCAAAGAATCGGTGTGAACTGTCCCACAATTTTAAATCCAGAATTGAAATTAAAATGAAGAAAAAATCTGTCTCGAGTGGTCAAATAAATGCAGTACCTCTGTTTCCCCACAGGGTGACCGTGGAGACGTTGGCCTGCCGGGTCCCCTGGGGTCCAAGGTACGTCTACTCAGTCGATTTTTGATGTTTTGTCTTATTTTACGTTGGTCATTGAGCAGAAAACTTGACGTCGAGTACTTTTGTTGACCTGAAGCTAAAACTCTCTGTAGAACCAGTGTTTACGTTACGTTCTCCGTGTAACTGCAGACGTTCTGGGCCTCGTCCGGTGTTGGCAGGAACCTCCGTTGTTTTCCAGCCTCCACTGTTATTATTTTTTGTGTTGTTTTATTTGAGGTCTCAGATGAATCTGTGGAGCTTGTTATTTTGTTTAGAGATAACGTCATATAAATCCACGGCTGCGGCCTCACAAAAGGAAGCATCTGCTGCCACATTTATGGTTTTGGCATTTCAACTGTGGAAAGTGTTTGTTGGTTTATTGCATAATATTCCCAGAGATGGACACAGAATACACACACACACACACACACACACACACTCGCTGAGGACCTGACAGCAGATGTAACCTTGGCTTTGAAGCCGCGGTGTCAGACTGAGCTTCTCCACGTGCTCGTCCTCCAGCTTTTCCATCAATGGCTTAAGTGACTTCCTCTGGAGAACACACACACATACGGCAACTGTTGCCGTGCTCTAATCCAGGCTGTTATGTGGCTTCATTGGAGATCACAGAGGTTCAGGCTGTGTTGAAGTGAAGTCAGAGCTGAAACATCTCCTCCAGCCTGGATCTCAACTCATGGTTCACTGATGACACTGATCCTCCAAATAAACACTGCACTCCAACTCCACAGTTTGGATAGAAATGGAATTGGACGGACAGACAGACAGACGGATAGAGAGGTGGACATAGAGAGACATATAGACATAAATATAGACAGAGAGAGAGAAGGAAAGAGAGAGAGACAGACAGAGGGGGACATATATACAGAAATATATACAGACAGACAGACAGGTGGAGAGCAACAGATATACACAGAAATACTGACAGACAGACAGAGAGAGAGAAGGAAAGAAAGAGAGAGAGACAGGACAGACAGACAAATCAGCAGAAATACATGGATAGAGAGATGGATAGAGAGATGGACATAGAGAGACATAAAGACAAAAATATAGACAGAGAGAGACATATAGACAGACAGATAGAAAGCAACAGGAAGACAGAAATCTTGACAGACGGATAGACAGATAGACAGACAGACAGATAAATGGCCTATGGAGGTCCTTGGAAAGGACAGTGGTGGCCTAGTGGTTAAGGAAGCAGACTTGGGTCTGGGGGGTTCCAGGTTCGAGTCCACCAGCTGCCATGTCACTGATCAGGTGTGCTCCATGTGGCACCTGTTCCACACAAACTTGGCCACTGTTCACTAGCTGGTTCCATAGTATAGCAGTTAGCACGTCTGTCTCAAAACAGAGAGAGTTTTGGGTTCCATTCCCAGAGAAACCACAAGAGTGATGCTTGTTAGGAGTAGCCTGCAGTCAAACACAATATTTTCCACTACTTTTTATTCTATTTACAGTATATTGATTTATTATTTTTTATTTGTTCTAGGTCAATTGGACCTTTGAAGGTCAATTGATCCAATATAATTCTGACATTTTACCAGACCATGAATTTATTTAATCTGGGAGTTTGCTGTTTGAGAGAGTAAAAACAAAATATTTACTTTACTTTAGTCTCCGCAAATAGTAAAAATACATTTTATGTGTTTTTTATATATAAAACAATCTTATTTAATGAGTCTTTAGGTCAACTCAAGGCTCCCATTCTTGACCGAGCCATTGCCTTGGGTTTGACCTTTCATTGACATCTTTGTGTGTTTACGACGCCCACAACAAAATCATTAAAGAAAAGAAAATAGAGAATAACATAAACAGAAACAGGAAACGGCTTTGATTTCAAAGCAGGTGCGACTGAAGTTTGTTTGACGTTTTACGAGCCAATCATTTGTACAGAAGCTTCCAGTGACCGGGCGTTTGGACCAGTCAAGGCTGCAGGGACACTAGTCTCTGTATTAACCCTCAAAGGACACAGTGTTTGACGTTTAAAGCTCGTACAAGGTCGGGCTTTTTATTCCTGCAGCTTCAGAACCGGCCGCTGATTAGTCCTATATTTCAGATGTAGATTCTACATTATCGTCTCGACGTTGCTGTTAAAAAACAGCCCTTCAACCTAGAAACTGAAGTTTTAAGTTGTTCTCCACCAGACAGAAAATCCATTATTTTCTCTTGTAACGTGTCATTGATTCAGACTGATGTTTTCCTGGACTTTTTTAAGTGGTTTATTTAGAGACTGTTTTGTGTCAAACAGTCGCCTCAGCAGCGTGAAGCTCAGCTGGTGATCAGAGCTGAGGCAGCTGAATAACCAGTCAGCTGACAGCAGGGTCAATATTGGACTTGGACAGAAACACGTCCAAATGGAGGATTTAATGTTCCTCCGCGTCTGCTTATAGCGCCATCATGAGGTGATGACAGGAGATTGTCCCTGCCTTGACATGACAAAATAATCTATGTATTATTTTTTGTCCATCAATACAACAGTGATAGCAGCACTGCAAAAAGGCATTGAAAAAATTACAATCAAACAAACCTTAATCTGCATGTCTCCCTCTTGTGGCGGTTTTTACAGTAATAATACCTGTGCACAGTGAAGTTAATAGATATAGAGTAGGAATAAACACTTCCTCCTAAATAATTTTGTATTCTTATGCCACATAAAAATATTATTCGACCCAATAACCCTGCTGGTCATTAGTGGAATTGCAGATTTTATTTATTAATCGACAGAATAAAACATTTCTTTTCATTTTAAGCAATGTTTTTATTTTAATTTGTTTTTTCTTTGTTTTGTTTTTTTAGGGAGACAAAGGAGACCAGGGTGTTGAGGTAAGAAAATTTCCCAATTTTTATCCTCATCTGCTTTTTTTTCTGTTGTTGAATGCCATCAAACTGCATACACAGTTCCTTTACAAGTGGTTTCAGGTGTAATTCTGACGTTAATCTGAAATAGATCTCATTTAAAATGAATGGCAATTATTCTGTCACATTTTGCCCACTGCAAAAAAAAATCTGACAGATCAAGAACAATCCAGAAACAAGATGAAGTGGAATTACTAATCCCATATTCAATTAAATATTGTCTACTATATCCATGTTTTTACCCTCGGTAATTGTGACGGTGAATCAGCTCTGGGCTGCAGAGCTTCTCTCCCATTCACTCCAGAGAAACTCTTAGTCTCTCTGATCCTGGATGAGTGAACATGAGCAACAGCTGAGCACGTCACCTCCATCACAGGGTTAGATTTAGATCTCCTGCTCCTGTCAGCTCCATGTCAGGCAGGAGAAGTTCTCCTTCTCCTCCCGAGTGTTTACTGCCCTGCTGCTCCTCTGAGCTGCTCCTCTGAGCTGCTCCTCTGAGCTGCTCCTCTCTCCATCTTCTATCTGTAGGGAGTTGAAGGAAAGAGAGGCTTCACTGGAGAGAGAGGCCAGAAGGTAGAGCGACAGTGTGTGTGTGTGTGTGTGTGTGTGTGTGGCATGTCAAGGTCCATTTGTACTTGGTGATGAGATCATAGATGTCTGGATAAGTGAGACTTAACTGGGGTTAAATTTAGCTGCGGCTGAAGCTTCTTTGTGTTTTTTTTTTTCTAACCTGAATGACATGAACACGTTCATGGAATTCTTCAGAGGAACTTCATGAATGTTCATCACATGAGCTTCTCATTCATCAACATCCAATATTTTAATGTCATTTTAATTAATATATTGTTGAAGTCCAGTGGAGTTGCTGCTAAAACTACCAAACCTGACACAACACCAGGAGAAATTAAAGACTCTAGCACCATTTGGATGTATCAGTGTCAGGATAAACTTGTTATCATATTTTAATTAAGAGAGATTTCGTGAAAATCTATTGTAGGAGCTAACTTTATAATTTTTTATTTATTTATGTAGAGTGGTGTTTCCGAAACTTTCACAAACACAAGCAAAAAAAAACCACTGTAAACCATCAAACTAATAACTAACAAATAACTATTCTAGGTCTAAATACTTGGCCTGTTTAGTTAAATTTATACTGGCAGGAATGGAAGAAAGACACAGGGATCCTAAACAGCACAGAGTTTTTATTTTGGCTTTCATCGCCCTCTGCTGCCACCTATCAGAAAAGTATATAATTGTTCTGCCTTTCAAGCTTTGAGAAAATAGAATACATTAAAATTAAAATAAAATTTATATGGATTAAATCAATAATAGTTTTCACCTAATTAAGTGAAATAATTATCCACGTTGCAGTGAATGATTGCGCTTGACCAGAAGCGTGAGTACAAATGTTTTTCTCTGAACTCAGCAGTAGACCTTCTTTTTTTCAACGTGTAGTAGCAGCAGCAGCAGAATCTTCTGTGTGTGTTTTGTTCATCAACTCTCTCAGATGAGGAAGAAAAAAAAAACAAGAAGAAAAATCCAATTCAGAAAAAAAAAAACTTCAAGGAAAGTGCATTCTTGTTGGTATCCACAGGAAATAGTGATGTGGAAACGGAACTTTATTGTTAAATAATAAAGACAAATGGCTTTAGCAGAGGCTGCTTCCTCAGTGTGAGGGTACAGTATGTGGAGCCTGTGGCCTGGGTCCAAAGAAATCTGTTCTATATACAGATATAAAATCTCATCTCCCCGCCACCCGCCTCCCTCCTGAGTGAAATAATCCGGGCCAGGAATTCAATTTTTTGTGGCCCGCACCACGATCAGACCATGAAATGTGCTGGACTCAGACCACAAATGATGACATTCTGTAGACTGAAGCTCTTCGGCAGCAGCAGACGCAGACTGGGTCTGGCCGCAGAGAACGCAGACTCGACCAAAACCACTTCCGAAGCTTGTCACTTTTTTGGTAGAATACTACGCTTCGGCAGGACAGGATGTAAGATTGTTCTTTAAGTGGTTTATTTAACTATAGCGTGTTTATACGCAACAATGCTTCATTGGCAAAGAAGATGAGAAGAAAACAAAGAGTCCGCGCCTTCTAGAGGATTTCTGGTCAGGAGTGAGAAGCCAAATCATTGTATTTCTGTCAAATTCTACACATGATTTATGAGGCCTGTAGTTCTGGTATTATTTTAACCATTCATACAATTTAATACCTCTTTTTCACATTTTCTTCAGTGAATTCTGTCAAGTTACCAATGAAGAATTTCTTCGTTTAAGTTAAACATTATTGTTTAGGCTATTTTTTATTATTTTTTATACTATTCTTATTGTTCAGGAACCAGTTTGATCCAGTTTACTACATTAATCTGTACTATCCTGAAAGATACGGTCGTATTTATATCAGATGGGGTATTTACAAAGAGTGACACCACTATTTACTTTACGTTACATTATCAACGAGTACAGAAATAGAGTGTCTTTAATATTCCAGAAAATACGAACGTGGCTGATTGATGTTTTATTTTTTAAGATTTTTAAATCGTATTTTCCACAGATTTTCTCTGTCAACAGCAGTTGACTGGCGAAGGCGCGGAAGTCGTTAATCGTAAAATGTGTAAACTGTCGAAAAACAAATGCGATCGCAAAATTCTGTTTTCTCCTTAATTGTGAGCAGATATTGGGTAAGTTAAAGTTCGATGTTTTCGGTCCAGACTTAAAAAGGACCGAAAAATGAGATATTATTTAGAAAATAGCTACTGTTTAGTCACGTGACGTTGGGTAAGTTTATCGGGGATGAATTAAAACGTAACACAAACTGAACTCAGACCTCGGTGTCAAACGGGATCGAACGAACGCTCTATAATTAATATGGTGTGTTTGTGTGGTCACAGCTGTGTCTGCTGCTCATCCCTTAAATCATCTAGTCATTAATTTAAGAATGTGTCTGTTTTTCTTGCTAATCTTAGAAACTAGTTATAAAACTATTCCAGATTCTCCTGGACCTGGTCCTGGTCCTGAAGGCTCTGCACCTCTGACAGCTACTTATCTCTCATCATCTGTCCAGACAGTAACGCCCTAGTGGTCACGAGGAGACTGTGCACTTGTTACAACAGACCTAATCTAATTTGCCCTGGTCCAAGTGGATGATCTAAAAAAGTTCTGATCCACTTCTGTGGACCTCAACATGTCCACCTCTATTAATGCGTTAAAATTAAAAACAAATTGTTTTAGTTATAGTAAGACTTTTAATTTGAAAAGCCATATTTTAACTAAAACAATTCTCCCATGCCTGAGTGTTAATTACATCATTGTCCTGTGCTTTATAATCTATTTCCATCTAAATAGGATCATGTCTCTAAACCTGTTTTCATTATCCATTGAAGCAGAATTTAATGATCAGAAACTGAACATCACCTGGTCAAAGACATCAGCTGACATCTGTCGTCCAATCAGAAGTAGTTATAGTTAGTTGTTAGTTAGTAGTTATAGAACAAATCACATGCACGGTGTGAACGCTAGCATGGCAGAGTGCTGTGTTTTTGTGTGTCAGGTTGTTTTTGAAGCTCTGTTCAAAACTTTAGTCCTCGTCCCGTCTTTGACATTCACCCCGTCTCATCACCTCTGTCCTAGGGTGACTCAGGTTTCCCAGGAGCCCCTGGGTTAAAGGTAACATCTCCCAAAGACCAGTGTGTGTGTGTGTGTGTGTGTGTGTGTTTCATCACTTGCTGATGTACATCTCTCTCCTCTGCTGCTAAGGGTCAGGCAGGTGCTTCTGGTACCCCTGGTATCCCTGGAATTCCTGGGAAGAGGGGCTACAGGGTAGGACTGGCACGGACCGAGTGTCTGTTCACTGTCTGTCCTGTCAGTTGTCCTCACTCCACACTAAGTGGACAACAGTCGTCACTTCACTGTTGTGTTGTCAGAGCTGTGGGTGGAGGACATGTTTTGATCCAACACTCTGTGATTGTGGTGTTTTTGTCAGAGATTGGACTGGAAGTGAACTAGTGTGTAGTGTTTGTCACGTGTCCACAGGTTCATGTCATCATTAAGCGAATATTTTAACTCGTGGGCCTCTATGGTACTAAAATCTGACACCAGGGCTGGGTCAGGAGCAAATAGATTCTGCAGTAAACAAGATACTGTAGATGCCTAAAAAGTTTTAACTTCTTTGATGCTATCTATAGGGGAAATGTTAGCATTGTAAAAATAAGGCTAAAGTATAATGATACTATTAATTAATTGTATCGTTTGGACAAGTTTGATGGGCCGAAACAAATGCCAAACAGACCACATCTGGCCCTCGGGCCGTAGTTTGCCCAGATCTGATTGAGATGCACTTTTACATGAAAACAGTCTCAAACAATAATTCTAGAATTAAAATAATTTTACCCAAGTTATGGTTCTATAAAAATGTAACAATGAAGATTGGAACGGATTGGTGATTAATAAACTGAAATTTGTGATTTGTGTTTCCTTTTGGCTCTAAATACCCCATACTGTCCTATGAATAATAACATTTCAAATCACTGTAATGTTATCTATTCATTGACATCTTCATCTTGTTGGATTGCTGTGATTCAAATCCCAAAAAACAAGTTAAAAACATTTCATCCCTGCATCTAAAGAAAACACTTTTGTTCATTTGTGGATGTTCAGTGTTTTTTTCTGAACTTGTCTCCTATTGTGTGGTGGGAACAACTGTTCACCAAACCTCCACCATCATCAAGATCATGATGTGTTTTTGTTGACAGGGAGAGAAGGGAGAGCCCAGTGGTGCAGCCCAAGGCATCAAAGGAGAACCAGGATCTCCAGGACTTCCTGGACCAGTAGGAGCCAAGGTATGGAGTCTGGTTTAGTCAGTTTATTTTATCAAACAAAGTCCATGTCATTAATATATTGTATATATTTCACAGGGTGACAAAGGCGACCAGGGAGTCAAGGTTAGCTTTGCCATTAAGTCATACTTTATGAACATATTAAAAAAATAACAAAGCTATAATGAATGTCATACCTCTATTTCGCCTGTAGGGTGAAGAAGGGCTTGAAGGCCCAGCTGGTCCAAGGGTAAGTCCAAGTCCATGACTTTTAGCTCATTTCATTCTGTCATATTCATGACAAATATTAAGGTAATAAAACAAATCCCTCCTTGTCCACCAGGGTCCACCAGGTCCAACTGGAGAACCAGGAAAGGCTGAGATCCAGAATGATAACGTAGGTCAAAAAACTCATTAATTCCATTAATAAAACGGTTGAAAAACTCATCAATACCAAAATATTGATTATATTTATTTGTCACCTTCTCCACAGGATATTCGCAACATCCCCCTAATGGTAAGTCTGTGTCACTACAAGTGGAAATGCAAAATTACTTCACTTTAGAAATTCACTTCACAAAATGTCTTAATTTTCTTTTTTCTCCGTAGGGCCCACCTGGGTTACCTGGACCTCCTGGGCCTCCTGGAGCAAGTGGACTTAAGGTATGAGGTTTATTATTACTGCAGATTAAGACTGGGTCCATTCAGAGACACTCATAAGTATCTAACTTTGGATTGTCCACAGGGTGAAGTTGGTCTTCCAGGTCCACCAGGACTGGACGGCGAGAAGGTAGTAATTATTTCACACCACAGATTTTATCAGTTTGATACAAATGATCTGTTTTAAGAAAAATCTCAACAAACATCTCTGTGTGATTTCACTTGTCTCAGGGACCCAGAGGGAAGTCTGGAGAACCTGGTCCTGCAGGTCCTGCTGGTCCTCAAGGTCCCAGAGGCGAGGACGGTGGCATGGGATTCCCAGGACCCAAGGGAGACATGGGTCCATCTGGATCACCTGTGAGTATCCATGTCTCCCATTCATCCCGTCTTGTCTCATCCATCACGGTGTGGACTTCACTAATCAACATCAGATGCCCTCATCTGTCATTAGCCCCAGCTCCTCCCACTGTTGCCCCTCTCTTATTACCTAATTAGAGGCTGGGAGGCTTTGAAGAAGCTTCAGAAAGGAGACAGAGTTCAACTTTTATTTCACTCTGGCCGAGACCCACAAATAGACCGTCATGTATCAGGACAGAATCAGGTCATGTCCCATTTCCTCGTGTCCCTGATCATCAAAGTCCTGATCCAGGATCAGGAGCTTCTTCAACTTTGGTCTCGGTTGGTTTTGAAGGAACCAGATTTCTCTGGTCTCCGTGTACTGTATCGTTGCCAGCTGTTACTGAATCGTTCATTAAGTATAGTTTTGAACTTGTCTCTGTTTGAAGAGAGCTGTTAAACTGAATCCCAAACAGAAAAGGTTTGACTCTGATTTTTTTTTTCCCATTGCCCCTCAATCCTGGAATCTTCTTGTTTTTTGTCGTTTTGATATTTCATGGTGTGTTTTTGGAAAACCAACTAAAGTTCCTGACAGCTCAGCGATCCCTGATCTGAAATTCCCGACTTTTGTCGTGACCCTAATCTCCCCTTCCTTGTTCTGTAGGGTTTAGATGGCCCTACCGGTGAAAAGGGGGCCACAGGGGCCCCTGGTCCCATTGGATTACCTGGCTCAATGGTACGCAAAGCAAAGGTTCCCTCCCCCCTCTCAGGCTGCATCCTCGTGGATGCAGGTTCTAGTCTGAGAACGGTGAAAGAGTAGAACATGACATTTATCTGTGTGGAAAATACAAACAGTTTGTGTTTCTTTTGTAACTGACTGATTTTTTTATTAACATGAGAAACTGAACACTTTTCGTTGTCGTTCCACCAACACAGGGTTCTAAAGGGGAGGCTGGAGAAACAGCCAGGGCAGAAATGGTGAGAACCAGTCAGTAAATGACAGTTGTACAGTATGTGTTTGAGGTTCACCCTCTGACCCGAGACCTGTGTCTTCAGATCTATGGTCCTCCAGGGCCCCCAGGACCTCCAGGACCTGTTGGACCAGCGGTGAGTCCCAGAGTTCTTCCTGTTCTACGGATGTGTTAAAGGAATGACATTCTGTGCTCTGAACGTTCCTTTTCATTTCTTATTTATTTTCAGGGATCACAGGGAATTTCAGGGCCTAAGGTACCAATTGAAAAACAAATACAATCTGTATTTTTATTTGACCTAAAAGTCAAACTTGAAATTCACCAGTTTGACATGTTCACCAGGGAGAACCAGGCATTGGAATAAAGGGAGAAAAGGGAGCGTCAGGTCAAAAGGGAGACAAAGGAGACAGAGGGCATCTAGGACTTCCTGTAAGTTTCAATTTTTCACGTTTCCCTCTCACATTTTTCTCTCACTTATCTCACATCTGTATTTTTTAAACCCATTCATTATGTTTTATTTCATTAAAATAAAACCCTGAGAACATGGATATTTCTTCCAGCTGTCCTGGACTGACTCCTCCGATGAAACCATTTAATCATAATCTTTTTCTTAATCTTTGTGAACTTGCTTTAAACTTGCAGCTATGAGGCTTCTCTGTTATTGCAATGTCTATGTTATTCTGCTGAAAACTGACGTAATCATAAACCTTTGGATATTCACTGACCTTACACAGCAGAGTGAGATCCATGAAGAAGAAAGGATTTGGGCATAAAGGCCAAGCATGAAAGTATTAATTCACTTAAGTCTGGAGTTCATAGATAACAGACAACATTGTATCAACGTCTCAGACCTGAGGAAACTCGTCCAGAAATGATTGTTTACAACCAACAAAATTCTCTCTCAACCTGTGGATGATGTCATCACCCACAGAAGAATCATTTACTCACTTTTTATCGTTGTATCTGTCGTTCACCTCCACCTCCACCATCACCACCACCACCTTCCATCCATGTCATCATTTGAATGTGTTTTTGAAGTCACTGAGTCACTGCTTCACTCACCTCCCCTTCCTCCTCCTCCACCTCCTCCCCCACCTCCTCACCTCTCCACCATCTCCTCCCTCGTCTTCTCTGCTCTAACTATGTACAACGCTATACAGGGGGCTCATGGGTTAGACGGCAGACCGGGTCCAGTGGTGAGTGGCGCAATGTCCTGTCCCCCACCTTCACTCTCCTCCTGCTCTTCCTCCTCCTCCTCCCGACCCCCTCTTGCTACAGCTTGCTTCCTGTCTCGCTTGCGTCCTTGTCAGCTCGCTCGTCTGCTTCCATGCTTGTCCAGTCTCGTCCTGTCCTGTCCTGTCTTCTTGTTCTTCTTCTCCTGAAGTAGCTCCGTCTGTCCGGATGTTATTTTTCAGGGTTGAGGTCTGAGGACTTGACTGGGTTGACGTTTTGTTTGTCAACCATGATGTTGAGAACTCCACGATAAGGCAAAGACAAATGGATTTAGGTTCCACCCATGACATATCCAAAGAGTTTAGATGTCAGCAAATGGACTTCTTCTTGGGTCGTGGAAGAACTTGAGGAAATTTTCCAGTTTCCCAGTCCCAGAGAAATCAAACTGTTTCAAGCTTGACTTGGCTTCATCTTGGAGCTTGAAGGACATGAAAAAAGACACTTGAGACTAGACTTCTTGGAGCTCCTCAGCTGAGAAACAAAACATCTTATAAGCTCCAAGAAAAGGTCCAGTGTCCATGTCCTCTAACTATTAATAATATATGGACTAATGAAGGTCCAGTTACATAAACCATTCCTATATTGTTCTCTCACGTCCTCAGTCCTCAACCCTGTTTCCATCATTTCCTGTTCCTGTACCAGTAAAACCTCATTTTGCTAAGAGTCCTGGAGGAGCATGCAGAGATGCCCATGCTGCATGTTGACATGCCCAGTACATGTGGACTGTGGACAGCACTGTTCATGCTGGAAATGCCTGAGGTCTTCCTCTTCAATCCCGACTCCTGCTTCTCCGACAGAAAACCACAGCCATTGACATGTTGTTCAGTTTCTCTCCTTTTTTTTTAGTTGACAGTTTGAACAGTACTTCAACAAGTTTGGTGTCTGGAGTCAGAAATTTTATTCTGGACTAAAACAAACCAATAAAAATATTTCCTGTTGGTATTTGTTAACGTCCATGACACCGGCTGGTTGATGTACTGATTTAATCATTATCATTACTTTTTCTTTTTCTGTCAGAGTCACCAGTATCTATATTTACATTTTTCATTGTTCCTTTGAAGGGTTTGATAGGACCAGCAGGTGTTTCTGGGCCAGCAGGACCAAAAGGAGAGAGAGTGAGTTTTTTTTATACTGAGTATCTTGAGTGATCTCTTCACAAGTGGACATTAAACAGAGTTTTAACCTGTGGTTGATGCTGTTTGGTTGTAGGATCAAGAACAAATAAACTAGCAATAGTTAAGATTCCTCTAGATTTTACTCAAAACAAACCCAACATTCTCACAACACTGGCTTTAATGGTATCTCAGTCTGTAGACAGGTCACTGGTACTTGACTTGGTACCGTCAATTTCACGGGTATTTACCCTGATCCTGTGGTAATTACAGCCCCCGTTGTGTATTTGTCCACATGTGATCAGATCTCCTCTCACATGTTCTGAAAATGTAGTTTCTCTGAGAAGAAAATAAATTTCTAATGTTTTGTTGTCCTTATCGCAGGGTGAAAAGGGAGACGGAGGATTACCAGGACCGACTGGGCCTCAAGGAATCCATGTAGGTTTGGTTGAACTGTTGAACCTCTTTCATGTTCCCAGGGTATGGTTCATGCAGGGAAGCTCTCAAAAATGGAGCAGTTTTTTTGATTTCCATTTCTTATTCAATATTATCACATATTCAAGGTTCTTTTGGGAAATACCTTTCCTTAAAGTTTATCAACTTGCAGTGAAATCCAATGATGTCAACAAAGCTTTGATGTTCCACCAAATTCTAACAGAAGTAAAAATCCCATGATGTGATATGTTCTGTTTTTTCTACAGGGATTAGTAGGACCACAAGGACTTAAAGGAAACCGGGTAAGTCAAAGTCTTTCTTTGTTGAAAGTGTATCGTATTTTACAGAGAAAAGATCACAAAGTCTGATTATTTGTTATCGTCAGAGAAAAGTTAATAAGATTTGCATTGTCTATGGTTTTTGTTGCAATAAAAGTGGATATCACTCTCATCGTTTCTTTAATTTTTAACTAAATTAACTTTACATAACACCATTTTGTAGCTACCTCACTGAAATGAGCTACCTGGTCTTTTACTATGAAAGCTAAAGCCCAAAAAGCCCATTTGAGACTGGTATCCATCTCTTAATGTGATATAAATGTAGAGATATTAAATAAGAAACAAAGTTTTGTTGTAAATTGTCAGTATTGATGTGTTTCAGCTGTTTTAATGCCCAGGTTTTGTCAGAGAATGTTTCTGTAATCCCAATTTTCCCTTCCTCTAAATGAATGTTTTCCTTTACCTTCCCTTCTCATTAACCTATGACTCTTAATCATTTTCACTCCCATCTTCAAGTTTTCACATTTCACCAGTTCCTCTCAGCACCTTCAGCTGCTCTCTGGTCCAAACTGAAAAAAAACAAAACCAAACAACTTTGTTTTGTTTATATAAAGAAAAAAACTATAGTCCTGACGGTGAGAGTCCAGTAGGGGGTGCTGAAGTCACAGCTGTGAATCCTGTTAGTATTTTTTTTACTCTTTGTCCTGTCTTCCTCTGTTTCCACAGGTCTTCCTCTCCCCTTTTTCCTCCCCTCCACCTTGCTCTGTGGCCCGTGGCTCTGTTTCTTGCCGGGTGTTGCCCTCTCTCTCCCTCTCACACCAACCTTGGTTAATCTGACTGCTCTTACACCTCCTTTTTACTCCTCCTGCTCCCACTTAACAGTCCCATTTCTCCTGCTAGCTTTTAATTAAGTCCTTTTTTACCCTATTTACCCTGCTGACCCATGATTAATAGGAAAAGCACTGCTCTCCCAAGACTGTCAAACTTTTACTGGTGTTCAGAAAGTTAGCGTTGTAGGTTTTTGGGTATTTGTTGTTTAAGCTCATCTTAAATCGGGTAACATTTCCATCAATTTGCAACTGAAGTGGAATTAATCATTTTACGTAGGTGTCACATTCAACATTAATGTAGATTTAACCTTTAACCTAAAGCCATATATCTTCCTGGAAAAGTCTCTCATTTGTTGATTAGCATAATTAGCTAACAACAGCTAATTAAAATGGCTGGCTTCTTAGCGTAGCATGTACCACACAGATAGAAGTTGTTAAGTACATTAATGAACATTTATTACCAGGTGAAAGTGCATCACAATAAAAATAACAGCCGTAGAACAAAGTATCTCTGCGCCAAGCCTGGCATCTGTTAGCTGAGTGTTCTCTAGGACAGTGGTTCTCAACTGGTGGGTCCCGATCCAAAAGTGGGTCACAGACCCGTTCTAAATGGGTCACAAACAGGTCATAAATCATTTATATAATTTGAATCTGCTGTTGAGCATTTATTTAATTTTAGAAAATCTCTTATTTTGAAAGGCACACGTCAGATGGGTGCAATGAGACAAGATGGCAAAGAGAAAATTTGGTTTAGTTAATAATTAATGTCTTCCACTCTGCTGAATAAAATGAGTTTGTTAAAAAGCTATTTTTTTTAGAAAATTAATTTTCTTGTTTTGAAAACTATGGCTAACATCTTGCTAATGTGTTAGGTTCCTATTAGGCTCAGTTTCATGTTTTGCACAGTTCACACAAATCAGTCTACAGTCAGTTCCGGTCTCTTTTATGATTATCAACTGTTATCACGACGTGTACATCATGTCAGACAGTCCTGGGAGAACACTGCAGGCAGGAAGCAGGTTCAACTACTTCCTGTTTAATTTACCTGAATCCTTACAGCCTGTGACTTTGGTGAGCAGGTCTTCCATTCATTTTTTTTCTGTTACTATCGTGAAATGCATGGAATCCTAACAAAACAAACTACATTCAGGAAGAATATTAGTAACAGACAGACGTTAACAACTACATTTCTATCATGGTATTAAAGCATGGTTTTACCAAAAGGACCAGTAACATTAACTAGATACATCCAGGCATTTAACGATTCTCTTTAACGATGACTCCACATTGAAACACATTTTAAACAACACTATTTGTTTGATTTTTTTTTTTTTTATTTTGAAAGGCTATGTGGATCATAGCCTTGTTGTTACTGGATGCTTTACTCTGATCAACATCATCACCCATTAGTTGTAGTTCTGGTCTGGTTGATGGATGACACCTGCTCACCAATGACTACTGGCTTTAACCTCCTCCTCTAACGCCCCGTACTGACCTTACCTCGGTACTAAATTAAACACGGTTAGAACCGAAACACCTTTGGTTTCTTTTCTTAGCAAACCAAACCTAGTGAGTCATTAAACCTTATTTTTCATGATCCATGTGGTCTAAATGGCATTGATGTGAAAGCAAAACAAATTCAAAAGTTTTTGCTTCTTGTGTGGCTTCAAACCAGGAGGACTAAAGTTTGTCTTTTTAATACGCTGTTTGCAGGGAGAGAGGGGCAAGAAAGGCAACAGGGGGGCCAAAGGGGATAAGGGAGACCAAGGAGCACCCGGATTAGATGCCCCCTGTCCGTTGGTATGTCTTTAGTCCCACATGTGGGCCAGAGTCAGAAGGAAGAAGGAGAAGAAGTCAGACCGGGTCAGAGGAGAACACAGAAACAGTCGGATCTTCTGTCAGACTCTGCTTCCTTCTGGTTCTGGTCGTCACTGGTTTCTAACCAGTCCCCAGAAATGAGGGTGGTCCAACTGGTCTGGGAATAAAAACAGATGAATGTCTTGGATAATTTGACTTTCAAGAAAGGAAAATGTGAGGGTGGACCACACCTCTGTCTGGAGGATTCTTCTTTTCACAGGAAAGAGACTGACAGGAAGAGGACTCCACTGCAAATGGGTTTCTGTCCAAAATATCTATAATCAAACCTACAACCCTAGGGATGTAGGACAATGGCACAAACAACTGAGCCATGTAGTTAGTAACTACAGTAGTTTTAGCATTTTGACATTTTCCAATTTGCTAAAGATTTGGTATCAAGAACAGTTTGTTCACAACATGTGTCAAACTTATGGCCTGGGGGCCTAAATGTGGCCTAAAAGTTAAAAAATTATTTAATTAAACAGGTTAACACTTTTACTTGATTAAATAATAAATCACAATTAACCTACACAGGCTTCCACTTACAACCATATGTCCCCCGGGTAAAAATAAGTTTGACGCCTCCAGGAAATCTTTTCAAGCCCACCGAGCAGAGTGATCCTTGTTCCTGTCAGTCTCTGGCTGCCTGCGTGGTTTAGGAAAGCCTGCCCCCAGTGGATGGATGCAGCAGTGACGGGAGGAGGACTAAAGCAGCTGCCACATTGTTTCTTATAAACGGTGGTTTTCATGAACAGGGTTTCCGAGGCTTTAAAGGGGAGAAAGGTGAACCAGGCTTGCCAGGCCTGGACGGGCTGGATGCCCCTTGCCCTGTGGTATGGTGCTCTTTATTTCCCTTCTGTTTTTCCCAGCATGCACCTCACTGTTTCTAACCACGCACCTGACTGGTAGCATTATAATTTTAAAGATATTGCATGTTTTCCTTTAGTTTAAAGATGCCCACTAAAATTGACTTATGTATATATTTTCTATCAATTACAACAACTCTAAATGGAATGAGTTTGATTAACAGAAATAATAATAATTCTTAATTCACACCTTATATACCAATGTCTATAGAGAAACTCATCAATTGTCTCTATGTATTTTGCCATCAAGTTCTATTTTATTAATTTAGTGGCACAATATGACCACAAGGGGTCATAAGTTTGTGATTGATTGACTATGGACCCCTGCAAAAAACAACTAAAACTAAGCAACTGAAGCAGTTAATAAAAAAGCTGGTATTCCCCGGGTTTAATGTGACGACATTCTCACTGTACTAACACAACACTCCATTAATGCAACCAGTTTAGACATTTTATTTGCATCTTTGTTGCTGTGCTGAGGCCTCTGTCGATACTAGTGACACTAGGACCTTTTTCCATCATAATCTCTTGTTTTCATTTGTAATCTCTCTGCATGGAGCACCAGATTATCTCCAAGGCAACAGGTTCCATAACTGAGCAGAAACTTTTTTTGTCAGAGCTCCACAAATATAAAGACACAGTGAAGTGAAGCTTCCTGTGGTCAGTGCAAGACTCTTCACCTTTGGGTCACATCTTGTTTCACATCAAATGTTAAGAGAATCAAATATTCACTGCATTTGCGCCAGTCTGTGGTAGGTGGTTTGTACACGCTCGCCCCCTGGCGGCCGTGTCCTTTGAACTGAAGTTCAGCCTGTTCCGAGTACAGTATGATCATACACACCGCAGGTCTTTAATCGTTGACTGGTGTGGCCACTAGGGGGCGATTGTGTACAGCTCTTGTTAATTGTTTTGTTAATGTACAGTATGTTCAACATATTTTTTTAATAGTTCTGTCTTTGCTTGTGCCTTTAATTAAAAGTAGAAAAAAACTCCTGAGACTAATAAGATATGGAAATTTAAAAAAAAAGTGGGAAATTTTGCTTAACTAGCTAATTTCATGCTATCGTTGCTTTATATTTGTCTATTCATTTACTATTAAATTTGTTTAAATTAAATGAGTGCCAACAACCTTATCGAAAGAAAAAAATATATTTTTAAAGGAGATTATTTGGTTTGATGTATTTGTAATTTCACATCTTGGTTCATATGCACAGGATAGGTTAATCTTACTAAATACTTTTATTATAAAAACAGCACTTTCTTCTGTCAAAAGGTATTTCTTTGGTTTATTTTGTTATGAAAGGTTTGTTCTGGTTATTGATGCTCATTTCTGCTGGTATTCCATTTGCAATGCTTCACAATTAAGAATTGTTTTTCCCTCTTGCAGGGAGATGATGGCTTACCTGTACCAGGATGCTGGAATAAAGTGAGTCTATTTTTTATTAAAATATGATTTTTGTCTGTTGTTTTTGCTGAGAAATCTGCCTTCTCCACAGTCCCATTCTGTTCAAACTAACCTCTTGTAACAACTTGTTGCTTTTTGTCTTTTCTTGCAGTGACATTAACTTTGGAGTGACTGAAGTGATTGTACATAGGATATTTATTTTTTTACTTTATCCCTATTCTGTTAAACATAAAAAATTAAAATGTTTTTAATAAAACTTAAAAAAAAATACGGCAGTTGTTTTTGTACAGATTGTTTCCTGAGTATCACATTGTTTCGTCCATTTTTATACCTATGCATTATTTTATTAAGGTTGAAGAAGTTGTACTGTTGCTTTACGTATGCATGATATTTGTGCATCATGTGACCTGGATGATAATAATAATTATAATAAGGCTTATTATTAACTTATTGCATTATGAAGTTTTAGACCATGCTGCACTGAGCGGTGGAGCTGCAATCAGTTGTGTTGTTAATCTTCAGGACGTCTGAGTTGAACTCTCCTCCTCCTGATGAAACAGACAGTATTGAACCGATTACCAATTATCAGAGGTATATGAGAACAACCACAGGGGGCGCCCACTTTTACGCTTTCTCACTTTTGAGGCTAAAGCAGGATATAAAGTAGACGATTTCACTTGATTCCGTCTAGATCTATGACAGACTTTGGTGACATTAATCACTCTTTCAGGGACAGTGTTCCTGTAGAAACGTAGACAGCCATAGTGTGGTGGAGGAGAGCATCAACCATGACCTCTGAACTCGTTCAAAAGTAAAAGTTGTACAGCAGGAAAATTAAAAAAAAATGTTTTGTTAAATATGCTTTATTAAAAAGATGTTTTCTCTGTAAATATCTTTGGCCAAATGTATGTGGAGGCAGCTTTTCCTGCTTTACAGCTCTCAGGCTCTGTTTATTAAAGAGAATTTTCACTGTTTGTTAGAGCGCCCCCTATGAGAACGTTGAGGGGAAAAAAATCTGTTGCTGTGTGGCAACACAGCTGATGGCAGAGAAACGATTAAATTGACCAGCATCCTTCCTGTCTCTTCTCCACTTATTTTAGTGGGAACAGACCAGCACCAAAATCCATACAGAAAATCTGTTATTTTGCTTAAAAGTGCAGTGAACGTTTTCATCTACTGCTAGCTTTGTTTATTCCTTTTGTCAATGGAGCTTCATTCAGATTTACCTCAGTGCAACAGCAGTTCCTGTTTCATTTAAATCTAATCTAAAAATCACAGATTTTCTCTCTGGAACCTGGTGCAGAGTAAAGCCAATTTTTCGTGCCTTAAGCTGTTAATGTTTTTCTTTTCACATTTAAAAATTATTTTTATTTCATTATTTTACCAATGATGCATCAGTACCTCATATTCACCAAAACATCTACCGTCCCCAGTTAACTCTAGTGTTTGTATATGTTTTGTTCATTTTTAACGTCATTTCATGTCGTTGTTTGATATTTCTGCACATGTCCGGTCCATTCATGAAGAAGTTGTGTTTTGTGACTGTTTGTATTTGTTTGTGTTTGTTGTTTGATTCAGAAGTATTGAACATTTTATTAATAAGTTGATGGCGTAACTCTACACATTAAGCTAACCTCAATAACTCCACCACGTGGCCTGTTGAAGAACTGGACCAGAGTGAAGCTTGATCTGTTTTATGCTGCTTCTGCTGCTGCTGCTGTTGCTGCTGCAAACATCCGCAGCATAATAACAAACGTTTGTTGTGTGTTATTACCCATGGCCTGAATTCGGACGCCCTCTGTCGACTTGTTTGGGTAATAAACTGATCACGTGCTCTCCTGTTGCTGCCTTTAAGAGCTCTACAGTCATTCAAATAAATAAATGTTCTAAAATGTATAAAATGCTAAATACATTCAAATTGATGCTCACCATTAAATATACATTTTTGAAACTTTTGCTTTATTTTTATTAGCGTTTAAACTTCTTTCTGACAAAGTAAAACACTTTCAGTAGCAGACCACTAGATGGCGCCTTTACGCAACCTAATGGTGATTACATCATCAAGAATGCCCACTATCAGATAGACGTTAAAATCCAAGTATTTCTCGTTAACTTGTCTAGTTAAAAACCATCATGGCGTCCAGATGACGTCATTAACTAAACGATATTTTAGCAAAAAAAAAACTAAATATGGAAATACTTCTCCTGCTTGACTATAGTTTTTAAAAAGTATCCGTATTGTCATTATATCATAAACACATTTGCTGTTTTTGACAGAAGAAAATATAATTCGTATGAATCCAAAGAGAAATGTTTGGTTTTGTGCTCAGGAAAGAGCTGGGTAACTCCTCTCCCTTTGAACTACAGTTAATGAGAAATTAACAGTTTTTTAATAGTTTTAATTAAGAAAAACTTTAGTTTTCAGTCAAAAGGGCTAACGATAAGATTAGATATTCACGATGCATGTAATTGATGTTTATTTTACAATATCGTGATAGCAGCCGCCATTTTGTTTGTTTGTTTTTCTATTGTTTTGGGGTTTTTCGTCATTAATCTTCTAATCATATCTAAATCTATTTAAAGGGTCAACATCCTTTCCAACTGGCTAGGAAGTAGCCTCGGCCTTGACTCCAAGAAGATAGAGCAGAGTGGAAAACTTGAAGACATTCGTCCGAGTCATCTTTAAGTTTTTTGTCTATTTTTCAACCCATAAATCTGGAGTCGGTATTTCTTTCAACATTTTTCCGGTGAGGCTGGACCCAGGGCCAGTAATGTTGGAGGCTCCAGTAGCGGTGGCCGTGGTGAGCATGACAACGTCAGTTAAACAGTAGGACATCATCATCAACACCACCAACACCACCATCATCACTATCACAGAGCACAGGGCGAGGGACCGGGACGACACCACGACCGTGTACACGCCGATGTATATGTGACGTATATCTTTGGACAGAGGTGATAAGAGCTTTTTATTGTTTTATTATTATTATTATTTTAGCACATAGTGTTCGGACTGACGTCGATGGCCGTACTTGTGGATTCAGAGCAGCTTGAGGAGAAGTCGACGTGTTTCCATGACTGGTTGTTTATGAGGAATGGACGCAACCTTCAGGTTTGAGAGACTACGCTCACAAAATGGCGGACAGTGATTAGAACCTTGGCGAAAGCATTAAAACAACTAGTTTCATGTCACGTTCTATAAACCGTCAGTCGCCATGTCATAGTTTTGGCTTCTGAAAATACTTTTAGGTTCGTCTTTAACTTTAAGCCGTTTTTATTCTTAATAGGTTAATGTCGCCATTTAATAAATTAACGTTATATAGATTGGTATTGTAGGAACGAGAGTTACCCTGTTACTTCATTATCTTTGAGCTACGGTATGTTATTGATCAGTATATCAAGTTGATATTTGGCTTTTCTTTCTTTCAAACATTTGGATTGGTAGTAACAATCAACTTTTGTTAAAACATTTGTAATTCTTAGCTAGTCAATCGGCTTTAATTTTTTGATTGCCTGTTTCTGGAACAATCCTGTCACTACTCTACAACATTTTTTCTAACAAATTGGCTAAATTCTTAGACTTAGTTTTTTAACCTCAAGGTTGTGTCCATTTTTGTAAACAGTATTGTTTTATTTAAAAAAAAAAAAAAAAACGAAAAAAAAACAAAACAGAAAGACCTTCTTGATCCTGATGATTCCTTCTTCACTGCCGTTTTATTTAAACAATCCCTGTACCTGCAGCTACTACAGTTTTTTTTAAAGTAATGTTCACTAAAGAGTATTTCATAATCAGCTCTGACATCACAGCTACTGTCAAGAGTTTGACAAAATACAGAACAGCGACGTGTCTTTTTGAGACCTCGCACTCCTGTTAATGAGGTTTTTATTTTTAAAAAATGCTGTATTTGTAAGTATTGTACAAAAGAAGGAAACAAAAGTTTGTATAAAGTTTGTTTTTTGTAAATAGTTAAGAGAGATTTAGAATAAATATACCGACGGTCAGTATCATGTTTGAAGAAATAAGAGACACATTTATATATATTTGTATTTATTTACTTTGGAAGAAGAAGCATTTTGGCCTCCAGATCAACACTAGAGACTTTAGTGTTTTTACAAGAGACAAGAAATTTTGTCCATACTTTTCACCCATGTTGGAGTAAACAAAACCTAAGAATATACCTTTAAGAAAACACACCTATGTGCTGTTTAATAGCATCAATAACTTTCCTGTTTCAGATAAGTTACAGAATCATTCCTATGTCATATTGACAACTGCCTTTAAAACAGATCGAGGTCAAAATTGTTTGATTATTTTTATTCATTGTTCCTCTTTTCTTTAGTCGAGTGGATTGATTTTGATTTCAGTACTTTCTATTGTGTGCATGTGTCTGTGCAGAGAACTGGAGTTGGACGATGAAGTTGGGTTTTTTTAGTTTTGGTTTGTTTTTGTAAATTTAAGCCAGTACTGTGTGTACAACAAAACAAAGAATATTACATCAGACAATAATGAGGAAAGACAAAAAAAAAAGAAACTGAACTGAGGTTTGTTTCTGGTTCTCTTTACTGTATTAAACCTGCCTATTGTTTTATTTTTTATTATTTATCCTGTTACTGTAGTTCCTTGTTTATATCAAGTTAACGTTGAAGGAAACTTCAGCCTTGAACCATAAAATAACATAATTTCTTTATTTTGAACTCAGTCCTTTTACATAACCATCTGAATTATACATATGAATGGTGACATTTTTTCTTCCCAAACAGAAATAACTGAATGTGTGTGACATCATATAGATTTAGTGAGCTATGCATCTTCTTTTTGTCTATTTAGTCTTTGTTTTTACTTCTTTTTTCTCTCCTGTTTTGCACACTGCCCACATGTAACAGTGAAGTTGGAACCTTATTGTTCCTTGTGTCATGGGTGACAACACAATCAAAAACGGTGGTTTCAGTTGAACTCTTCAAGCAAAAGTGCGTTAGTAGAGTCTAGATCCAATAATATTGGATATCTGTCTAAACAGAAAACAATCCTTTTTGGTTACATACATGTGGCGTAGCGATATCATATTCTGTGTTGCGTTAAGCAAATTTAATTCTTTATAATGCGTTTTAACAACGTTTCTTCAACGGCAGCAGTTGTTAATGAGTTCGTTCCACAAGAGGGCGCCAGTATTGCATGTCCATCTCGCATACAGCCATACATAGAGTGGGTTGAAACAATTGTACATAAGAGCCTCTATTTACTTTGTTTTATTTCATGTATATTTTGAAAACCGGAGGCTTCAGTGTAGAACTATGTTCCGTGGTCGTATATGGGCATTAAATCGAGTTTGCATGACATTTATGAACCTCTTTAAAGTCATATTCATTCATTTTTCTTGTGTTTTTCATTTTACTTTTGGTTGAATATTGGTTAAACTCGACATTTAAGTTTCCCTTTTTATCTGAATGGACAAAGGGAGAATGTGACGGTTACCTTTGACCTAATTTATGTGCCGCCAAATAGGTATGGTATTCTAACTTTGTTGAAATGGCAGCATTGCATCAGATACTTTTTGTTTCCAAAGAATTTATTTTTACTTTTTATAATCCAGTTGATGGCAGCTGATGGTACCGATGGCCGAACACATTCATTGCTCAGCACAAAAGAAGCTACTAAACACATTTGTAAGTGACAGAATAAAGAATAATTTTCAGTGAGATATCGTTTTGTTGTCATTTATGTGGGCCCAAATGAAATCAATGACATCTGTGTTTTAGATTTTTTTTAATTCACACACTGTCCTCTGTTTCTTCTACTCTAACTCCAACTACCTCCATGTCCTCCCTCACTGCATCCATCAATCTCCTCTTTGCCTCCTACTTGGTAGCTCCATCTCAAGGATCACTCTTCTACCAATGTATCAACTGTCCCTCCTCTGAACATGTCCAAACCATCTCAATCTGTCTTCTCAAGCTTTTTCTCCAAACCTTAATGTTTGTGTTTCCCTCTAATCACCACATTCCTGTTCCTGTCCATCCTTGTCTCTCATAAAGAGAATCTCAGCATCTCCGGCTATGGATTTCTGTCTGTCTTCTACCTATTTGATAGTGATAGTGGTCTCAAACTTACAGTCCCTGGGCCTTTTTGGTCTGTGGCACTATTTTTTGTGGCCCCGCTCTTGACATGAAAGATTGTTGTCAGCATGACACACAAGACTTATGCTTGAGTTTATTCTTCATGTTATAAATGCCAAAAATCAGGAAGGTAAAAACTGCACTGGATAAATGTGAGGCAGGTTCATCAGAAAATAAAGTTACTGTAATAATTCAAACTTCAGATGATCACGGTCATTTAATACATTGGTGTGTTTTTATATGTGCGAACTTGGTCGCTATATTTTTGGTAAATCCTTTTGTTTTTAGTCAGGTTTTTAAAAGACCGTCCGCGGTACTAAAGTCCTAATATGCTGTGGTGTATCGCGCATGTACTGTCCCATATGGTCTAGCGGTTAGGATTCCTGGTTTTCACCCAGGCGGCCCGGGTTCAACTCCCGGTATGGGAATGGAATTTTATCTATAAATTCCAAAGGGATTAATAAAGTTCCACGCATCCATCTGTGGGGGGAAATATATGGTCCTTTGATTTTAATAATTACATATACACAAAAAGTCCGCTTATGACACACATAACATTTCTATCCTAAAATATTTCGTAAATATGTGTGCTAAACTATTTATAATCTCGTTATTTGTTTAATTTCACGTCGTTCGCGCCACCAACCCGAGCTAAATTCAGACTGGTCATCATCTTAACTCACATTCACACTCTTTGTCTCTGTACGGGCGGGGCCAGAGTACGGGGGATTCCCGCTCTGTGACTTTTTCCCTGTCACTCATTGAGCTCAGAGGGACTCCGGCAAACAGTCACCTGTGAGAGAAGAGTGAAAGACGCCGAGAAACAGCAGAGGGAAACAGAAAGAGAGCGACAATGAGCGGTGAGTAATAACCAGAGAAAGTCTTTTTTAATTACTACTCTGTCAGTAAAGATACACACATGCAGGAAGTAGTAAAGCGACAGAGTCACGGGCACTAATGTTTTGTTGTGTGTTGAAGAATCACAGCACATCATGTCTGACTGAACACTGATGGTCATTTATGTCCCTCAGTGTTGTCTGTTCAGGAGTAAGACACATTTTTTTAATGTATAAAAAAAATCCAAATTGCCCCGGAAAAATTATAATTGTGATAAAGTAACACAGTGAGGACACGTTTGACACACATACACATACTCTGTGGAACTGTGTGTTTGTTGATGGTACCAGATATGTTGATTATATTAGATCTGATCCTGTTGTTGTTATGTAAGCAGGTTGAATATTGGGTTTAAGAAAAAGTAACTTGTTAAAATCATTTACATTGAAAAAGGGAAAGATTTCTAATCTCAATTGTGTCGTAATACTATAAAATATCTAGATTAGAGGATGGAATTGAATGGGTGTATTCAGATGCAAGAATACCACCCACTCATTAATACATAGTACTGATTTGGAGTCAGATTTTTTTTCACAAAGAACAGTGTAGCTGAGGAGAACTAAGATTAAATGTTGCCACATTTGAACAATACAGTAACAATGTTGCAGAGTGGCTTCACTCCCATTGAACATGTCCTCACATTTAATGCAATGGTGCTGCAATGCATTGACCATGGAAGGAGGAAGTGAATAAAAGAACATGGGACAAAATTGTGAAAGTTCTTTGGTAAAAATCAGCACAGAAAAGTTTGGGTTTTTTTAAATCTGTGTGAGGCGATGGTCTGAGAGCTGCAGCAGAAGATTCTTATCTTAGTTTATTTGACTGTAAAAGTTGAGGAACAGTTGTTTTGTGAGCCTTTACAGAGAAACACAGTTTTAATGCTTATTTTAACAGTTTTATGTTGACGAGGGTGGATGATTGATTCAGTCGTCTGTTAAACAACACTTCCTCTTTCTTGCAGTCTCACAGTTGTGGTGTTTGCGTGATTTCACATGTTTTTGCTTGAATTAAATGTATTCCCTGTTTATTATTTACTGATTTTTATTCCTCCTCAGTTCTGATGTCGTCCATGTTGGAGGACGACTCTCACCGCAGTAAGAACATGTCTTTAATCACTCTGTTGTCCCTTTTTCTAATTCTGTCATTGTGTCTAGTCGAAAGTGAAAAATGCAGCCAGAAAAAAACTAGTGTGTGCAGTGCCACTCTTCCGGGATTACTGATCGTTACATAGTGACTTTATTATGCAATTTAGTTTCTTCACTTTCAATCACAACCTGTACAATTCCGGTAATTTTTGTACTTTGAATATAATTCATTACCTCACCTCATTGAGCAATTGATACTTAAAAAGTCGAAAATTTTATTTTATTTGGTGTGTAGCTGATCACTTTGTTAATTCGAATATAACTTTAATTATACTTTTCATATTTTATAGAAATGATTAAATATATTCAATGTTAATGCAATTACCTTATTAATATCCTTTTTTACCATTTTATCAATTTTATATAAATATATTATTTATTTATTCTGCTGCTTCTAGTCTGGCTGAATGTAAAGTATCTTTAAATAAGCAAAGACTCTTTAATAAAATGAGGTAAACTGAAACGTCTGGCAAAAAAGCAAACAGTTTCAGGAACAGAAAATGGGAGAAATGTCAAAAAAGTTCCCTGCTTCACTTTCTTCATCCAATTTCAACGAGGATACGCCTGATTAATGCGCAATGACTGACCGTTACAGTGCCTCTGTACTTCTGTACTTGACTGTTTATGTCTTTACTGTTTTTACTTTTTAATTCATTATTTACTGTAAAAATAACTGAAATATTCAGCTGTATATATAATTGTTCTTCTGTGCTCTTTTTCATTAACAAATACCTATGTTTGGGGAACATTTTGTTAGTCCTCAAGATTTAGTTTGGTGTCAGCATTAGATATGTCTGACCAGACTAAGGGTAAGGATTAAAATTAGACATATTTGTGGGGATTACGGTTAGAGTTATTGATAAGTGAATGCAGCACGTAGGTCTTGGGGAGGCGTTCTAAATCTGTTTGTGTGTGATACCTCTCACTTCTGCATTCGTACAGAAACAGCAGTAAGAAGAGGAAGGCGTTCACAGCCACAGTTCCATCTTCTGTTTTTTTTAATCCTCTGACCTGCTTTAGTTAATTATGTCAGAAATGTCGCTGGACTTGTTTTGTTGGTGTACAAAACATCTGCAGACCTGAGTCAGTCTGTGTCACAGATTCAATATGTGGTTCGGCTGCTCCACTAAAACGCTCACTTGTATTTATTCTGTCACTGGAATCACTTAGAAACAAACTAACACCTCAAAACAGACTCACTTCCTGGATCGGTTTTAGTTCCTCTATTGTGCAGCCATCATGTGAGGAACGCTTCGGTCTCATTTCACACTTAAGTTGAGTTTCTACTTCTTTAGTTTTTCTAAACCTGCTCAGTCTTCAAACTCAAATGTCCTGAAAACAAAAGCCAACATACAACATATCCTCCATTAATGGTATCCTTGTGTAGGCACTGAAGCAGCTAGCATTAAGCCCCCAAGCAACACTTTATTGTAGAGAATGAAGAGTTTTAGGATACACGAGAACTGCTCTCTGTTGGACTTTAAAGAGACTAATGTTAGGCTGTGCTAATATATGCTAACAGTTTCCCAATGCAGTTCGAACAGTTTAAGTCAAATAGTGATTTAAAAATATTTTTTATTGAGTCTGTGTAGTTGGGATAATTTTTATACCAATTTAAAAAAGGGGCCCAGTACTGGACCTTGTGGAACCCCATGTGTCACTAAAACCTTCCTTGTGGCTTTTCTTTCTCAAATTATGATCATCAATTACAAAGTTATCATCAAATCATCTGTTGAAACTTGCTAAAACTTTTTTTTGTTACATTTTTTTCCACAGTGGCGGAGCCGTCCGTCTGCATCTTTGAGCAACCCAAGCAGCGCGGAATGCGTTTCAGGTACAAGTGTGAGGGACGCTCAGCTGGCAGCATCCCTGGAGAGAAGAGTTCAGACAACAACAGGACATATCCCAGTCTGCAGGTCTGTCCACTAAAGTTCAAGTTAAGCTTTTAAAATCAAAAATTCAATTCAATGAAAAGATGATCTAATATTAGGTCAGTTGTCCAAAGTCTATATTTCTAAATCCAATGTTAGATTAACCTGTACATTAGTCTATTTTTCCTCAAAACTGAGGTAAACATCTCAGGACCACATCCAACAAATTCATCAAACCCAGATATTGTGTTATCACATTTACGTCATTGGAAGAAAAACAAAAACCATTCCTCCGATCTTACATAATTATGCTATACATCATGCAGAAGCTCCTCCCCCAAAAAACACTTATCGTCACCAGAAGACGTTGATATGTCTGTGTGACAACAGTGTGTTCTCTGTACAGATTCTGAACTACTCCGGCAAAGGAAAAGTCCGTGTCTACCTGGTGACAAAAAGCGAACCTTTCCGTCCACATCCTCATGACCTGGTGGGAAAAGACTGCAAGGACGGATTCTACGAAGCAGAGTTTGGTCCAGACCGGAGAGTCATCGCGTAAGTTTTTCACCCTTCACTGTCCTCTCCTTGATGTCCTAGTTAGTCCTTGCTAATCCTGAGGAAGAAATTAGCTACAGATAACATTAGATAGCATTAGCAACAATAGACGTAAAGTCTAGATCGCTAACCATTTGTGCAGTACATGTCATACCACATGTACCATCAAACTACGGTCCAGCACCCGTAGGGGGGCCACTTCAAGTCCCTGTGGTGGGTCAGAACTAAAATAGAGCCAGGAAGCAGTTTGGGGTTGAAGTCTGGTCTAGACGTGACCCAGGCCCCGGAGACCAGATGTGTGGCCCATAATTCCTGTCTATATTTGGGACCAGCGTTCCATCTGCTGATCAGTCGGGACAAACAGGCACCAAAACACTGTTTACTGCTTCGTTTACACCGGTTCCTGACTATGGTTCAGTAGACACACACTGTGAGGAGGTATTCGCTCAATATGGGAATTCCCCAAGTGACATCACTTATATCTACTGTGTGTTTGTGTGTGTGACTCAGTAGCTCTGTGTATAATTTGCATCCCCCTCCTGTTTGTCTGTTCTGAATTCACATCAGTGTCTTGTCCTGATGTGAAGTCAAGATGAAACACAATGTTTAACCCAAACACAACAGTGAGTTGCCTTTCACTCTGAGGCTGCAGCTGAACAACAATCACTTTCTCTTTTGCTTGAGGTGTTTTCTCTCACTACAAATGCACAAGAAAAAAAAACATGTTAAATTGTGACTGATGATCCTCAAGACTTTGGGAGATTAACGTTTGGACTAATTCTGTGTTAACAGTCAGGCAGACTCCGATTAAAATATTCATCTTAACGCTTGGTTCCACTAATGGTGATTTTTTTTGACAAATATAATGATAACAATGATAAAAATTCACAAGAGTTTCATTTCACAGCTGATATCCATCCATTTTCCATGTTTTTTTTTTTTTTTATAAAAAAAATCAGTTCTTACAATAGTTATGGGAGTGTACTGAAAAAAACAGTGCTTTTTGTATTCTTCAGGTATCAATATATCGTTAGTGTACGAGGCATTAAAATGAACAAATAAATTAAGAAAACAAGGGAAGTCTGATAGTTTTTTTTTTCCATCTAGTAGACTGTGTATGGTAGATCAGGCATCACCAAGAAATCTATTTGGTTTGATTGTTTGATACAGACTTCCCCACAATGTAACAATAATCAGTTCAGTGATATACAATAGTAGCCACTCTTCTTCAATGCACCTCTTTGACTATCACTACAAATGTAACTGATACAACAGACATTTTTTACCCTCTTAATAACTAACTTGTTTTGGTCTCAGAACCTGCTCCACAGGCACCTTAGCTCTTCCACTGGGGCTACCTCAGGTGCCTCCTGTTGCAGAGTAACATAGATAATTAAACATGCAGATGTTCCAAAATATTAATATTGCTTTATATTGGAAAATAAAGCAGAAAAGGTATACTTTTATGTATATAAATATATTTTGATCTAAAACTTTCTTGATTATTTATCATAACTGTAATTACTTATATATTATGATGATCATATATGTAATTAAAAATCTTCTTCTTTTCCTTCTTCTCCCTTCAGCTTGTCTCTCTCTCAGTATTTTCCACAATTTCCATTTCCCTCTGTCCTCTCCACCTTCTACTCTGACTCCAACTACCTCCATGTCCTCCCTCACTGCATCCATCAATCTCCTCTTTGTCTCCTACCTGGTAGCTCCATCTCTAGGATCATTCTTCTACCAATGTATCCACTGTCCTTAATTAGGATTAATTTTTATTTTTTTCTCAGTTTCCAGAATCTGGGAATCCAGTGTGTGAGGAGGAGGGAGGTGAAAGACGCCATCTACCAGAGAATCACCAGAGGAATTAACCCCTTCAATGGTCAGTCCCTCAGCCTGCTCTGATGGTTTCTTCTCTGTCTGTCTTCTTATAATATAAGATCAGCTCAGCAACAAAATGACATCAAAAAGCCTAAAAGCATTGTGCTGTATATAGTAATATTTATGTGACATCAGTGGTATATTAATCCAAAATACTTTATACTTGATATAATAATGCAATTTGTACCTAATATAGATTTATACAAAATATAATCCTGAAAGTAATTACATACTTTAAACACCAAGAAGTCCAGTTGGTGACAGCTAAACTTTTTGTTTATCATGACCTACTTCTTCACATCTAAAATACTGAATGAAAATGTATCTGGCATAGCAATAATATAGAGTATATCTAACATATTTTATTTTAAGGTGAATTAAAGCTTAGATTAAGGAGGATAAAATATACTTCATGATTTCAATGTTTGGTTAAAACGTCTTCTGTTGCATTGAAGTAAAACACTGACGTCAACTGTTCAGACCAGTGATGTGTCGCTCAGACAACAGAAACATGTCCTGGATACATGGCTGCTGTGGCCACTGCTGCTGCTGCAGCTCGTGTACTAACAGGCGTCCACAGTTACTTCCCCATTCTTCTGGGTCACAGTTGCACAATCCTGCCGAGCGCAGGAAGCCATGTGAGAGCAAGGAACGGAGGATTAATTATGACGGGGGGAGGGAGAGCGGAGGAGGGGAGGAGTGAGGGGTTTCCCCAGCTCACAGATGATGATGATGATGATAACGATGATGGCTGTGGCGCTGTTAATAACCATAACAGCAGGGTTTGTGGCTCTGCAGTGTTGTAAAAGTTAATAGAAGGTTGACTGGCAGAAAAGGGAAAACTGAAATAAGAGGTTTGTGGCTGACATGAATATTTGACCTGATGTTTTTATGCTCTGTATAAATGAACATCTCAACATCTGAGGCTGATGTAGGAGTCAGAGTCTAAATTGTGCAGAGCTGTTGTTGTACATATACATGCAATTCAACTCAAGTTGGAATTTGTTGTATTTATTTATAGTTACATTTATTTATTTAAAGCTGACAGACCAGTCGACCAAACATGAGGTCACATGACTGTATATATTGTGGTATTACTACAATAATAATTTATATTAGATTTATTTAGCAAATCTGAGCTAAATGTACATTATATAAATAATTTGATAACTGTAACAATGTCTGATATTAACTTTTAATTTACAGCCAGACATGGGGTTCTCTAAATCCATAACAATATTATCAATATTATATATTTATGCTAATATTGGGCCAATGATATCAGCTGACAAATATTTTAAAACAGCTCAGGCAGAACTTCTACCATGACAGTCAGTGAAGTACACACTGAAGCAGCAGTTGACAGCAGAGGACAGTGAGTCACTCTGTGGTGCAGTGTGTGATCCTGCTCTTTCACACTTACCCCAGCCATTTTTACCAAAACCCACCTCCCGTCCTCCCCTACACATACACCCACCTCACCACAGGGATGTCAACTCCCACACCTGTGCCGTAGCTCAGACGTTTTGTTCCACCCTGCATCACAGAGTTTCACCCTCACAGCCCACACTCCTCCCTCTGTCCAGCACCGGCCCTGCTGCTGCTGCTGCTGCTGCAGTGTAGCCCCGGCACCTTTGTCCCACATCTCACGTTAGGTAGGCCAACCAAGCATGTTCCATCGCTCTGAGCTCCGTCAGTTGCACTTTCATGCACACCAGCGAAGCCCTCATCTCTGCCTCCCTCGGTTTCTCCACTGTTTGTCTCGGCCTCCTACAGAGGAGACTTCTGCTGACAGCACAGCTTCACTTCACTGCAGCCCAGATGAAATGATAAATGGATGATGTGACATTTTGGCACAAACAGAAAATGTAACAATGCACTCTTAGTTGTCACATTTCCGGTTAGTTTGCATCATGAAGGTCAACAAGGATTAAAAAAAAAGGGTCAGATTATTCCCATGGCAACCCCGGAATTCCCTCATAGCTTGCTGTATCTGAACCAAAATTATTAGTTGGTGTTTTTATTTTGTGCCTCAAATCCACAGTGGAACAACATTAAAAACTGGGACAAAGTCTTGGCAAAACCTAATATTTATTCCCTTTTCTCCTGTGATATAGAATTTTTCCATTTGGAGACATGTAAACATGGAATCTACTATAATGTAGAGCAGGCTTGTGCAAATATTTTGACTCATAAAGTACTAATATTTGACACAGGCCCTGGTCATGGGGAGATGGATGGAACATTTGTGTGAACTAAGATAATTGACAAGATAAAGTCATGCAATAAAGGCTTAAATGTCTAAAACCTCTTGGCCTTAAATGTTATCTAATGGTAAATTGCAGGCATTGCAGTGTTCTACTAGAAATTGTAATTATATAACACAATATAGTGTAAAGTATCATTTGGAAAAGTTTAGCAGGCCATATTTAAATGTAAACGGGCCACCCACAGTCCCTCAAACCACAGTTTTACCTGGTCTGACGTAAAACATACTGCGCAAATACTACAAATCCTGTATAACACAGTTAATATGATCGTTTAATATAATTACACAGCACATGGGCCTCAGTTTGAGGCATGTGCAGTAGATGGTCAGTGCATCAAGAACGAATTTATGTTGTTTATTTATTAGGTGTCAAGTTTCACCTCATAAATACCTTCCATGTCAGAAGTCAGTGTGGTTATCTTGAAGGATCGCTCCGTCTACAGCGCACGCACATACACACACCCACACAGACACTCTTTCCACCCCATGTGACGCGGCTCAGCGTCAGTGCTGGAGGCGGGGATGACCTCGACTGGAGAGGAGAGAGATATAAAGAGAGAAAAGGAGAAAAAGAGAGGGCAAATATGACAAGGCTGCACCTCAGTTAGTGTGTGTTTGTGTTTGTGGGAGACAGAGAGAGTGTGTGGGCTGTGAACTGTGGGCTGGTATCATTGACGTGTTCCTTTGACATCAGAGTTGAGGTTTTCACTTCTACCTACATATGACTGAGCTGAGGCCTAATATATCAGCAACATCATAATCTATGTTAACTATCCATCCATTCATTCATTCACCTTCATCTGCTTGTCCGTTGGCGGGTCGCAGCGACAGCCGGCACCACCCAAATAATATAGCACCACATTGTGAGCCCTCCTGTGGGTGGAGACGGTGCTGTGCTGAGAGCACAACAGTAGTCAGAACAACCGTCAGCTCAGTTCAGTTGTAACAAATTAAATACAAGACAATACACTCAGTTCTCTCCTCTTCCTCAAATCCATCAAATTCTTCATCTTGAGTGTCATTAGGGATGGAGCTACCAGGTAGGAGACTAAGAGGAGATTGATGGATGCAGTGAGGGAGGGCATGGAGGTAGTTGGAGGTAGACACAGAGGACAGAGTGAGATGGAAAATGTTGACTCGCTGTGGTAACCACTGAAAAAAGGAACAAGCTGAAAGGAAGAGTACTGACTACAGTACCCATAATTCTCTGACAAAACATCAAGCCGTGCATTTATAGCTCACCAAAGTGGCACTTAAACATTTTGACAGATTTTTGAGCATGTTTTGAGGTCAGTAAACACAACCAGAATCCCCAACTGAAGAGCACTGTTGATTCATGAGAACATTATAGGTCTTTAAGTGAGCTTTATGCTCAGAAAAAATATGCTAACACTCATAAATCTGCAGTTTGTTTACATATCAACCCTGGCTTTTCACCTCCGTCCTTTCTCCTCCATCTTTTCTATAAAACGATCTAGGAATCCTGACAAACTCCTCTGTTTGGTTTTGTTCCCCCAGTTCCACGTGAGCAGCTTCTGCAGACGGAGGACTACGACCTGAACGTGGTCCGTCTGTGTATCCAGGTGTCCCTGCAGGACGAAAACGGTCACTACACCCGTACGCTCAACCCCATCATCACTAACCCCATCTACGACAACCGTGAGTGCCCCGCCCCATATTTTATATATTTTATTACACATCTGTATGGAATAAATTAATACATCTGACTTATTTATTTACTGGAATTCATCTATTTATATTTGTATTGTCAGATACTTTCTGATATATTAGCTTATATTTAAACAAACATTTATTAAATTGCTTTTGTAAAAAAAAAAAAAAATAAAAACATACATTGTTTTGAGCTGCTTAGTTAGTGAAGAGTTTTATAAAAATATAAAATATTTATAAATTATACAGAATATATAAAATTTTATTAAATAATCTTAGTTGGTAATGTGGTTCAATGATATTTCAATAAAAACTGAATATTTGTGTTATTTTATGCTGCAGGCAGTGGTTAGGTCGACTGTAACTGCTGTACATGTGCAAGTTAAGTTAAACACTCTAAAAGAGGAAGGCGTGTGTGCACACACACCAACCATCGACCACCACCGTTACCATAGCGCACTTCCTCTTTTCACAGCACGTGTTTGCGCCTCCATTTGATAAGATTTAGCTCAGTGACTGCACATAAAACACACAGGGCACATGGACCACAGTACTACTGACCACAGTATTACTGACCAGAGTATTACTGACCACAGTATTACTGAGTAGAGAAGCTGCTTCAAGTCCAAGTCTTGTGGAAGACCAATGCACTGGTTCTAAAGTAGAATCTTTGATTGAGATGCATTGAGGAAGTCACATCAGGATCTGCTGTGACTCAAATTGTAACATGCCACATACATAGTATCTATGAAGATTCTGAATCATGGTCCAAGGTTGAGGAGTTCCTTTATTTTGATTTTTGACAAGCTGTTCACGACCCATTCAATATGGGTCCGTGACCCACCAGTTGAGAACCACAGCCCTAAAGCAACTGGATGTAAAATTCTCTCTTGGAAATATTTTAGTTTTCATCCAAGGTGAAGAAGCATCTTTGGTGAGAGGTGAAACGTCTTCTAGTGAAGCTTTCACATTCAGTTAAGGGAAGCTCTGATACTGGCATCTTCTGTTGAATTCCTTATCAGACTAAATTAAAAATGTTACAAAAGTATCTTCACACGTTCCTGTTGTTGTCGTCTCCCAGGAGCTCCAAACACAGCAGAGCTGAGGATCTGCCGCGTCAACAGGAACAGCGGCAGCGTCAAAGGACAGGACGAGATCTTCCTGCTCTGTGACAAAGTGCAAAAAGGTTGGTTTGGATGATTTTAAAGTAAATATAACTGTTTGACTTTAAGTCTCAGGCTTGAGTTCTAGCAATTTGTCTTCATTGCAACACTGTATGCACAACTGTATTTTTGTTCTTTAGTTCTACTTTTTCATGCATCTGTGAAGATTCTTCTTCTCTCTTGAGGTCTTTCAAGAATTACTGTTGTTCATTGTCATATTAATAACTTCCATCATCATCCTCTTAACTTTCAGATGACATTGAGGTGCGTTTCTTCTCCTCTGACGGCTGGGAGGCCAAAGGCTCCTTCTCCCAGGCCGACGTCCATCGTCAGGTGGCCATCGTCTTCAAGACCCCACCCTACTACAACACCTCCATAACGGAGGCCGTCACCGTGCACATGCAGCTGCGGCGACCGTCCGATCAAGAAGTCAGCGAGCACATGGACTTCAGATATTTACCAGATGACAAAGGTCAGTGACGGCAGACTCGGTTTGTCACAGTAGTTCAACGGCCATCACCAGATTTAACGGTTCTGCTCTACGTTCTTAACGGTTCTGCTCTATGTTCTTTTCTTATTGCAGATCCGTACGGTTATGACGCGAAGAAGCGCAAAAGAGAACACCTGATGAAGTTCTCAGGGTTGACAGGTAAGACACCTTGTACCATAGAGATTCTCATGGACATGGAGGTAGTTGGAGTCAGAGTAGAAAATACAAAGAACAGGGAGATGGAACATGATGACTCACTTCTCTAACCCCTGAAATAGGGACAAACTGAAAAGAAAAAGAAGACGTCCACGTATACCAGAATGCCATTAATTAGGTTTTTGTTCTTCTTCTAGTGGGTTCTTTTTCTGGTGCCATGAACAGACCCAAGGCCATGGCATCGAGTGCCTTAAGTCATATGCATAAAGGTAAGAACTTTAGAAAATAAATGCTTATTTGTCAATACTAAAACAGTGGGGTGAGGCCCGATAAGGTGCCACTAGGAGCATAAGAGGCTTTTAATGGAAAAGGGAATGCTTTGTCAATCCAGAGAACTTCCAGTCCGTCGGGGAGTGAAAACACTTCCCTTCCCTGAGGGTAGTTTGACAGAAAATGGTTGAGAACCACTGATGTTACACCAAAGTATTTGATGACATCACATTAATAATGTCACACTGCTTCCTCCAGATGCCGCCAACATGTACGGAAGGCCTCAGTCCTCCCCCCTGATGCAGCAACAAACTCCCATGTTCAACCAGCCTTATCAGACCGGACCTCAGAATGTGATCATGCCTCCACAAGGTATCAACCTGGATTCACTGGGCGGAGCCTGGGTGAATCCCAACCCCACACTTTCCATGGATACAGTTACTATAAACCAGCAGAGAGTCATGGGTAATCTGGCCCGTCCTACCAGCAGTAGACAACAACAGCCGCAGCAGCAGGTCAAACTTGGACCTGGTTACCCTCGTAGCTGTGAGAACAACACTTTGCCCCAGCTGTCCATGGGAGACCTGCAGTGCTTGGACACGGCTTCATCCACTCTACGTAATCACGCAGAACCCGCAGCCTTCCTCATGCAGCAGCAGAGGGATGAGCTGGGCGCCGACAGTCGGAACCAGAACCATATCGGAGCCGCGAATCAAGGACTTCAGACTATGTGGCCAACATTCAGCAGCCATGTTACAGCCCAGGGCACCTATTTGAATGGATCGGTCCCTTTAGACGGTGGCGGAGGGTCACAGGGCATGGGGTCATTTTCCTTCCTTGAGGAGATGGAAGGAGATGATTTGCTGAAGAGTCTAGTTGGAGGAGGCGGCGCCACTCAGACAGGCTTACAACTGAAGCAGGAACCCCAGATCACCATGGTCCAGGGGAACCACAGTCCCCACATGCAGTCCCAGAGAGATACCGAAGGAGGTACTTACACCAATCTTCGACCGATGAGTAAAGGCACAAACATGGATCACATGTTGACCGACAGCGGCAATTGCTCCGTGCAACCTCTGAAGAACCTGCGGAATCCGTACTCCAGTAACGGCATGTCAGGAGAAGGTCACTTCTCAACCTTGGCCGACTGGATCAAGGCCACTCGACACAGTGACTGATAACTGGTCCACTGGTCTGGTTTGGCTTGAAGGGCCAGTATCTTGTTGCCTATTTGGTATTTGGGGTAGTTGAAATTTTTACCCCACTTATAACTGTCTGTCCCCACAAAAGTGCTGTTGGAAGACAGTTTTCTGCTTGCTTGGTTATGTGTTTTTAGTGTCCAGAAGTTTTCCTTCGGGGACACAAGTAACTTGACGCAACAAGGGGTCGAGGTTTGCAATGTTTGGCATTCCATATTTCATCTAATTGGGTTTAACAACTTGGACTCCTGAACCGGTTGTTTGAAGCCAGATGTACAACGTGGACCCTGGACTCTGGTCACTTGGGTCACTGTGGTAATGGACCTGTGTTGGTCACTTAGTCCCGACTGGTGCCTTAAGCGAGCGAGAGCGCTTGTTCTTTGACTGAAACCTTGAAGGAGCTTTTATCTGACTATTTTCAGTCAGAGCGACCCAAATTGTTTCAGTTGTATCTTCTACAAAACAATTATATTTCCTGCTTCATCACAGTCTCTCGCTCAATCCATGAAGTTAGCTATAATTGCAACATTAGATTTGAAAACAATTCCTTGTGAATTTTGGACTAAACTCAGACAAACTCATCAGATCGACTTCTAATCGGTCACGACCCGCACTTGTCATTTGGCAACAAAGACTCTCAACCCTTCGTCTCCATCCGTGGTAGTGGTTGGAGATGCTATTTTTGATAATCAGCTCCCGGGGGTGTCCAGTCCAAGACAAAGACTGAGGCTAATCTCAGATTACACTGTTGAACTGATTCCATAAAAGACTGAATCAGATGGTTTAATGAAAGGGTTCACACCTCACTTCACTCCAAATGTGGCAGAAATGTCTGGATGAAATGATGAAGTGAATTCTTTTACCTGAGGAGCGAGTAGAAGAACATGCTAAAGGCTACAGTATCCCATTAATAAGAAGCTCAGAACGATAACCAAAAAACATTGCCTCTGATTAAATAATAATTCAATAACCTCATGAACTTCACCAGGTGTCACCATCGATGGTCAACTTCTTTTGTCCAAGTTGCGTCTGGGAGGTTGTGTCCATTACTTAACACTTTCCATGCAACATGTAAATGAATGTGACAAAGATCTTATTAATTCCTTTGTCTTGTTAATGTTAACAATGTTATAAAAAAAAAGTTTATAATAGCTGAGAGAAACACAAAGATTCATGACTTTTAATATTAATTGCTTGTTAAAAAAAGAAGGTTTTTCACTGATTTGACATGATGACAGTGGATTCTTCTGTCACCTTTTATTACTGTTTTTTTATTATGATGTTTATTGTCTTCAGTAGACTTGATGCTGTTGATTGTACACATACATGTGTCAGCCATTGTTGGAGTGTCAGCGGAAACACTGGAGAACATGGCTCGGTAGTGAAATTTCCATTGAGGGAAGTTGAGGAAGCATATTTTCTGTGCTGTGTAGTTTTCCTTCGTAATGACTATGTCATAGCAGTGATGAAACCATTCATCTAAGGTTCTCACACATCGGGGATTTTTTTTTGTTTGTTTATTTTACGCAACAATAGATCAATATGTACTTTTTATATGTCACAGAGACAAAATATGGGAATTTAAAAAGTTGTTTTTGCTACAACCTCTGGTCAAAAACAGAGAAACTGATGACGATGATGATGATGTAAAGATATAATCTATGTGGTCACTTTGTCAACCTTTGCCTGTGAGTCTATTTACTTCTAAACATCCATCTTTACTTGTATTCCAGATGTTTCACGGGGTTTTGTTTTTATTTTGTAAATATTGCTTTCAGAGAAATAATTTCTAAATAAAAAAACAATCACCAAGATGTTTTCTTGTTTGTTTTTTTTATGTCAGTGACACAAACAGACCACATGAGGCAGTAGTAGGCAAGGAGTTATTAAGTCAACGGTGGCTAGAAAATGTTTTCTTCTTTGGACGTTACCATAGTGTACGTTCTCTACTGTAGCATGGATTTGATTCCCACAGAAGTCATATCCTTGACACTAATAAAATAATTTCCTAAATTAGTGTCAATAAAGTACTTTTTTATTAGGGAGAGAGAAGAGAAAACGGAATTAAAATGTTTTTCGTCCGTCCCACCACAGGTTTTCTGTCAGAAAAAAATAACTAATTTCACTGGGCTGCAGGAGATGACCAGGTTAACGTGTTTATTTATATATTTTTTAGAATCCTTTATTTAGTTACAGTGACTGGCCACTGGGGGCAGCGAAGGTGAGTGAAAAAGTTGAAAGCTTAATTTTCTTCCTGGGCGTCAACACTGGTGGGCACCTTGTATTTAATGGCAGAACACGATGTTTAGCTGCTCTGTGCAGATGGAAGCGTTTCTCTCACTCAGTTCACACCTTCAGTCTGTCAGCGCAGTGATTTACTGCTCACCCCTGAAACACGGTGTTTTAAAATAATCTCACAGATGAATTAGTGGATTGAAGCCGTCGTCGCTTGTACCACCTGGTAGAGCGTCACAGTTCTCATTACGGCAACTCTCTACGAACAATTTCGCTCATCCTGCAATTTACACACTTCCTTAAGCATTTTTTAATTACAGGTGTCGTCACGCCTCTCTGCAGCTCCACCGGCTCCACAGGCAAGACTCAACTCAGCAGGGGAAAACCCACTCAGGGCCGGGCTGCACTGTACCCTGGTATGAATTTATTTATGTGTAACTGACAGAGATCTGACAAGAGACAACATGTCACGTCAACGTCTTACTTGGATGAACGAGTTTTCACCTAGCATCTTTTTTTTCCACTTTTTTTCAACGTAATCATGCCTATCTTCGTGCTATTATTGGATACCTGCAGGTTTGGTTATGTGGTCGTCTAAGTTTAGTTACAAAACAATATTTGTTAATTTCCACTTGACTATTTTCGTCTTGATATATTTTTAACTCTTGCAAGCTAAAAAAAAATCATGATACTTTGGGTGAACTTTTAATGTAGTATGTCTTTCTAAGCCATTAGTTATATATACACACATTTATATGTATAAAAATGTTTATGTACATATATATCAGGGGTGTGCAAATTAATCGGTTTGGATCAAACTGATCTGAATCGGATCAAACTTGATCGATTGTTTAATATTTTTTATGAATCGTTCCTGAATCGGATCGTAGCCTGTGAATCGAGATATGAATCGGATCGTTATGTGAGTGAATCGTCGCACCCCTAATATAAAACATATTCTAATATGTTTTCCATTTTAATGCAAATAGGAGCTCCTTTGCCCAGATCAGACATGGGCAAAACTAAGGCTCGAGGGCCAGATGCGCCACGGTCAACATTGTGAAACGGCCCGCCAACCTTTCACAAATAATATAGATGGGTTGTGTTTAGATTCTTCTGCTGCCTTTTCCCTGCAATGCCCACACGCAACGCGATCACCAAATGGTGGCAATTTTGTTACCAGAAACCTGAGAAACTAAATAGGAGACCCTGATGAAGGGACAACCTTCAGGCAGCGACCTTAGCAAACCCTTCAGCTCGGCTTTTTTTAGTCTGATTATCTAATGTTGCGTCACCTGTAGATTCCTAACCATCATTTCAGCAGCTTAGATATTGACTGACACCTTGTCTGTGGTACCATGTGACCAACTTGTGGTCGTTAATTATGGTAAACAAGATACCATCTGAGGGTTTATTAGTGGGAAACTGCCCAAGTTTTCTGATGAAGGGGAGGGGCCAGAACAAGGGTGTCGAGAAGTTTCAGGGTTTTTTTCTAAGTTGTCTTATTTTGAAAATTTAATATATGTATATGTATATGTTTTTTTTTTTTTTTTTTTTTTTTTTTTTTTTTTTTTTTGAGAATTGCCAGCTGACAACACTTACTGCCTCAGGTGAAACGTAATTTTTTGACATTCACAGTTAATTATGGTAAACAAGATACCATCTGAGGGTTTATTAGTGGGAAACTGCCCAAGTTTTCTGATGAAGGGGAGGGGCCAGAACAAGGGTGTCGAGAAGTTTCAGGGTTTTTTTCTAAGTTGTCTTATTTTGAAAATTTAATATATGTATATGTATATGTATATATATATATATATTTTTTTTTTTTTGAGAATTGCCAGTTGACAACACTTACTGCCTCAGGTGAAACGTAATTTTTTGACATTCACAGGAGGGAGAGAGGGGAGGAGTCAGAGCAGCAGAGGGAGGGACGTTACTGGAAATAGGTGACTGAACAGGTTGAACTTGCCTTTTTTCCAGGATGCGGTTAGGAAATGTCTAAAGAAACACACACACACATGGTTGTGTTTGCACTGTGGGGACTTCCTGTCAAACACTGACACGACATCTGTCGGATATAAAACCTCACGATTCTTTAGGGACGACCTCGTCACTCAATGGGAGTGGACTGTGACACAATCATCGTAAATCAGTGTTGTGTTTCAACACCTGGCATAAAAATGCAGTATGTAATTTGAAAAATGATTAAGTGCACCTTTGAAATAGTCAAACAGAAAATTATAAATAAAACAAAATCAAAAATAGCTAAAAATATTAGTATTAAATATTGATATTATTGAAAAACACAGAAATGTAAAAGTCCATGCATAGTCTAGACTAGTCCAAACTTTAACCAAAAGTATTTCATTCATTCATTCATCTTTATCCCCTTATCTGTTACTAGGTCTCCGGACCAGTAGTCTCCACGACTGACACCCAAATCACACTGTGCCTGTACTGAAGTCATGCGTGTTATGTGCACTATCTATCTCTGTTTGTTTATGTGTTTCCAAAAGTCTTAACTTTTTTTTTTTTTTTTTTTTTATTTATTTATTTGACAGGGACAATGTACAAAAAGCATTAATCAAAGAAAAGATGCTTTGCACCAGACTCTAGTTCTTAGAACTAATTTCCATCTGCAGAGATGTGTATAAGAGACAGACAGTCCCTGAGACAGACAACAGGCAAACACATAACATGTAATAAGTAAGAAAATTAATACAACAGATCAACTGAATAGTAAATACAGACATTGCTAAAATACATTTCATTTGTTCAATTAAATAAATAAAAGAAATAAAAGATAAAATAAAGTAAAATAAAAGTAATGTTATGTAATAAAAAGTTTAAGTGTATTTGGTTTTGCTATTTCTATTTAATGCTGACAGGATTGTGTTCTGAGGAAGTGGTTTTTTACTAGTAAGTTAAATTTTTTAAGATCATGGCATATTTTTAAATCAACTGGAAGTTTGTTCCATTCAGTGATGGTTTTGTAAGAAAAAGCAGTTTGTCCTAATGCTGTTCTTCGCTTTGGTACAGAGCATTGTCCACTGACTGTTGACCTTGTTATTCTGACTGTCTGGTCAGAAGTCAAGGTTACGAATGTTTTAAGTGGTGTTAAGTGTTTTGCAGAGTTGTTTTTATTTCGGTTGGACCAACATGGATGAAAAGCTTCTGTCGATGGTTCTGATGTTTTTCCACCATCTCTGAGTCTCTGTTTCATCTTCAGATCATCAAAAGTTAAGGCGAAAGTGAGAATGGAGGGGAACTTTAGGGACTGGTTAATTAGCATGTGTTGGACTGTACGTAGTATGGTGTGGTGTGATTTGGGTGGCAGTCGTGGAGACTACTTTAGTGGAAATAAGGATGAAGATGAATGAAAAATGTATTTATAAATATATTTATGGAATAACAAGACAAATGACTGTAGTCATTATGCAGATTCTGGGGGTTTTGATGCAGAAATGATGTGAATTTCTCTCTTTTTTTAAGTTTCCTTTTTCATAAAATATATTAAAAAAATCAGATACTAACAAACGGTGGAATTACAGAAACTTGTGCGGTTTGCTTGTGAATCTGTGGCAGATTGTTGAAAGCTCTGCGGCTAGGATATCGCGCTGAAGCTTTTTGTGACGTCACAGACAGGAAGTCGCACACGTTCAGATCTCCTTCTCCAGATAAAAGAGGAAACCGGTGTCAGCGGCCTTACACATCCTGCCTTCGCTGGTACTGACGTGACGAGCTACCTGTAAACACAACAGCCTGATAAGAAGCAAAAACTTTGATTTGTTTTTTTAAATAATCTAATAAACTTTCTATTGTGAGGAAACAAATGACAACACAACCCCTGCAGGCTGTTGGTTGGCGGTGCTGGTTAAAACGTCACAGGGATCTGTTTTCCAAAGAAATCGTCTGAAAATTCGTAAAAAAAATAAAAAATAAATACATTTACTTTTCAATTTAAATAACTTTAAGTGTTTATTATAAAATATATTCTTTTAATAATCATTTATGTAGTTAGTTGTATTTCCTTAAATCTAAACGGAGCTTCCTTAATTTGATTTAGGGATGTGCTGAACAAAGTAAAAAAGCAGAACTCTGTGTATTAGCTATTTTGGTGTGGTTTTATGCTTTCTGTTTAAAAAACGTAAACCCTGCCAGTGTGTATGTGTGTGTGTGTGTGTGTGTGTAGGCGCTCTGTACGTTTCGACAACTTTTCTCCAGGTTTCCAATTTTACGTGAATCCCTTGTTTTTCCCGCCTCTCTGTTAGATGGAATTTTCAGTTACTGTCCTCTGGCTGAATCAAGAACGAATACATTAATAAAAATAAAACCAAAAAGGAAGTGGGGTTGGTGAACAGCATTTAGGCCTGTCCGGCGTGCTGCCCGTCAAAAAACACAGAAATACACCACAGCGGCGGTGTTTAAAGAGTGGAATTTCAGAGGGAGTGAAGAAATACCCTGACCATAGTCTGTCTGTTGCTCAGTGTGGCAGAAGTGGGTTAAAATGCATTGATTTTATTTTGATTATGTTATTTTAACGGTCTCCTGTTGTCGATATTCACTTTTATTATCTCAGTATCGAGTAAAAACAATCCCTACCTTAGCTTTTATCATTATTTCATCATCAACGGATGTTGTGCAAGTGGGGTGTTCAAAATAAAAGCTTTAAGGAACGAACTGAATATAATGAAAATGAACTAAATAGAATGCATGGTTGTTTTGTAACCAAGATGAACTTTCTATTATTATTATTATTTTTTGACTTTTTTCTGAAAAACATTGTGTCACTTTTGGTGGATTTTATTTTTATACCTATAGAACAAGAGAAGAAAAGTATTCATATTTACCCTATTTACATATTTACAAGTGGACATGTATTCATAATAACCCTAAGAAGGTAGTTTACATTTATTTAATCACTGAGATGCAGGTATGTGTGTATCTTGTTAAAATATTTAATTTTATAAAATACAATTTTTAATAGAAAACACATCCGATTTTGATAATCGTGTCTGTAAAGATAAGATGACGTGTGAATCCAACGTGTGGATGGATTTCCCTCCTTGTGGTTGCGTCAACCTCCTTCTTCTGTGCGGAGAGTTGAGTGAGTGGGCTTCCGGTTTGGGTGAAAGAACGATACTGTGACGAGAAGCAGCTCTGTGGGCCGACGGAGCAGAGGTGTTCTCTGTGGTTTCAGCAGAGGGCGCTTTACCCTGGTGTGTGAGAAGTTCTGTCACACCACACAGGTAGAACCGTGGGAAGGTGTGTGAGTGTGTTGCGTCTGAGCGAGGGTTGTTTCAATACAGACGCAGAATAGAAATGACGTCACTGAGGGACGTAGGAAGGACGTGCACGTGCACCCTACATGGTCCTGGTGGGTCTGTGAAAAATTCTAATGTGGTTTAAATAAAAAAGCTTGCAAAATCTTGTTTTGTTAAATGTACTTTTCAAAAAATAAACATTTTATTTTTTATATTTGATTAATTCATTTGTATTTTATTATTTTATAAAGCTCATTAGTGTCAAACAATAGTAGAATGCCCCTTATATAAAACCCGTGAAAGTAGAGACAGAGGGTCTTCTCTACTCTACTCCTCACCAATCGGTGGCGATAGCGAGTCTCTGCGGTGCTTGTCGCCCAGAAATTTAAACATGAGTAAGACACAGAAGCAGGAGAAGTAGGTGCACCATTACAGACGTGTCGCCGATTTGTGGACATTATTTTCAGATATTCCAAATGGATTCGCAGCCCCCCGTGAAGCCGTGGGAGCGGAGGATCCCCGGGACGGGGGTCGCGCCCCTCAACTACAGGTAAACGCTGGTCTGTGTCCGCTATTAGCCAGAAGCTAATGGGCCAAAGCTAAGTAGATACTTTGTTTAATCTGGGACTGTTGCGTAAATCCACACTGGTAATGTACGGTGGCATTATATCTTTTGATAAATAGGCAGGTAAAATAATGTCCACCTTTTTTAAATATTAACTTCTGTGGATTTAAGCCGAATAGGAAGATGAGAACGCTACCACTTGCTAATAACAAGGCCTGTTCATTTGTCATGTTTGTTTACTGTCTATTTCTTGTTTTCAAGAGTTGAAAAAAGTTTTTTTTTAATATCTCGCGCAGTCTAAATAAACAGGGTTTTAGTAAGAAATCCTACAGCGATGCTTTTCATCGGCAGTTGTTTGGCTTGTTTAGATTAATTGAACAAAATGTGAACTTCTTCTTTTCCTTTCGGCTTGTCCCCTTTTTTCAGAGGTTGCCACAGCGACTCTGTCCTCTGTGTCCTCAACTCTAACTCCAACTACCTCCATGTCCTCCCTCACTGCATCCATCAATCTTCTGTCTCCTACCTGGTAGCTCCATATCCAAGATCATTCTTCTACCAATGTATCCACTGTCCCTCCTCTGAACATGTCCAAACCATCTCAATCTGTCTTCTCTAGCTCTTTCTCCAAACCTTCCTCTCTGTGTTTTCCCTCTAATCTACTCATTCGTGATTCTGTCCATCCTTGTCTCTCCTCCATCTCTGTCTCCTGTCTTCTCCCTATTCCTAGTGTCTCTAATCCATCCATCCATCGTGGCTGGTCTCACCACCGTCCTATAAACCTGTCCCTCCACCTTAGCTGACTCTCTTCTATCACAGATCACTCCTGACTCTTTTCTCCAGTTGTTCCATCCTGACAGTCTCCACTGTTCTGAAAATTCATTAATCAATATGTGAACACAGTTGTTGTATTTTCTCCAAACAGGTCTGCAGACTTGGGCCATCCTTCAGGCTTCTCCCCTTCAGTTGGCCCCCCTGTGATGACTCGAATGGTGCCCCCTGTGCCTCCCCGTCCTGTCCAGCAGTCCTACCGTCCAGCTTACAGCTCTTTTGCCTCCTCATACAGTCCCTATGGCAGCTCCATCTTTGGTGGCTACAGCCCTTACGGCTATGGCGGTGGCTACGGGCATGGAGGCTACAGTCGCTTCTCCCACCCAGATGAAGTGGCCCCCAGCAGGTTCGTGCAGCAGGCTGAAGAAAGCAGTCGTGGTGCCTTCCAGTCCATCGAAAGCATCGTCCACGCCTTTGGCTCGGTCAGCATGATGCTGGACGCCACCTACTCTGCTGTATACAACAGTTTTAGAGCAATACTGGACGTTGCCAACCACCTGACCCGGCTACGGGCCCACCTTACCCGTGTGCTGTCAGTCTTTGCCCTGGTGCGCACTTTGCGTTACCTCTACAGACGGATACAGAGGCTGCTTGGTCGGCGGTTGGATGCTGAAGCTGAGGACTTGTGGGATGAGAGCACCACTGACACCCTCGCTACAGCTGCTTCATCAGGGTTAGGAACAGGAGATCCGACGGTCAAATCTTGGCCCATTTTTCTGTTTTTCGCTGTTGTCCTTGGTGGGCCTTACCTAATCTGGAAGTTGCTCTCCTCCACTATTAGCTCTGAAGAAAATGGTATGATTTGAGCACTATTAAGAAGATTCAAGATGATTTTTGGGCCAAAAAGAAACCAAATGATTATGTTTTGATCTGTTTGCAGCCATAAACTGGGCCAGTGGTGAGGACGACCATGTCGTGGCCAGAGCTGAGTATGACTTCCAGGCTGCTTCTGAGGAGGAAGTTTCTCTGAGGGCAGGAGACTTGATCAATGTGGCTCCTAAAGGTCAGGTGACATCATGAACGCATTTTTACGACTGCTTCAATTTCTCACCTTTTATCATTTTTTTATATTTTCTGTGTTTGCTTGTAATATTGATCTACTGTATTATGTATACAGTTGATTCAAGGTTGCATTTAATGATTCTTTCTGTTATAAATAACCAAGGTAAGAAGAAAGAGCAGGATCAGCCGCAGTCATATTGAAAAACATAACGAGATAGTAACAGATAATATATGAGATACTGGGGTTTAAAGTCCGTTGTTCATATTTTACACAGTAACTTAAAGTTACCACAGACTTTAACAGATAGGAAGTTGTGTTTTCATGTTCAGCTCAGGTGTTCTTTCCAAAGTATTTCCCCCCCTTCCTCCTTAATATCCTTGATATCTGTGCTCTTGTTGGCAGAGCTGCAGCCCAGGGTTCGAGGATGGCTGCTGGCCAGTGTCGACGGTCAGACCACAGGACTGGTCCCTGCCAACTACGTCAAAGTTCTTGGCAGGAGGAGGGGACGTAAGCACACAGAGATGGTGAACGACCCACAGGCTTCGCAAACACAAACACATACTGCTGAACCACAACCAACAAATCCTGCCCATTCTACTAACAACCTTCTTGAGTCAGTGTATGGAGAAACATCCAACTCCAACACATCTGTAGTAAACATACCTGAGAAGGTGGACCTGTGATTTTAGTTTCAGATGTTACGGAAACATCTGTGTGTGTGGGTAAGTGACGTTGTGCGGCTCATTCAGTTGAAATGTTGAATGAACACGAAATGACTAACAACTTGCTGACCATGAACATTTGGGGGAACAACATGGACCTAAAGAAGATTTTATTCAAGACTTGTTTCTAGCAGTTCAAACCATGCAGGCCTTGTTTGATTGGATCAGCACCGCTGTCCTACAGTTCTGTTCTGGTTATTTTACTTTGTTTGTTTCAATTCTGTAAAAATTCAGATTTTTGTTATTTGTTCTAATTCTTGTTTGGGCTTCCTGAGACGTAGAAATAATTAACCGTTGAATTAAAGCCCGTTCATCAGCATCATTGTGATGATAGAGTAAGAAGCAACTTAGTTCTGAGTTGATCAGTTAAATGAAATTCCTCTGTGATGCAAAAGAAACTACATGTTCAGAGTCAGAGGTGAAACATTTTGCACATGTAATATTTAATTGCTTTGTGACAATAAATATTTTTGTAAAATCCGAAAGCCAGAAAAGGTTGTTTTTTTTAACCAACTAAAGCAACTGTGTAATATTTGGTTTTAATCATCCACCTGTTACTGTTCAGCAACAGAAACTGTGCAGACATTTGTCTTTGTACAGTTTCTTCTCAAACTTGTGGCCCCCACATTGATATGAGAGTTCAAAATAGAATTGTAGGCCTACCTGTTAATAATATATAGTAAGTTAATATATTTGTTACATTTGCGCTCCATATTTTTCTTGTAAAATCTATAATTTTCAAAACCCTGTGTTTCTGTTTATATATATGTATATGTATATATATTATAAAATACAATTTTCTGTTGTATTAAACATTGATAGATGAAGTGGCCCTTTGATGAAATGACAGTGAGGGTAGTGGCCCTCGTCTTATTTGAGTTTGTTATCCCTGCTTTAGATGCTTTATGGCAGAAATCCACGATTTGCGACAGCACCGTTTCTTAGCAACTGGACGCAAACCTGCTGCAGTGCGACACCTGGTAAAGTCACTGCTGTGAATTCATCTCATTGTGTTTGAATGCGTCTGTTCGTCGCATTTGATTTCGTTTTAAATATTTTTTTTTCCTAGATAAACTGACATTAAGTCAAACGCATATCTTCTTATTAGTGGAATACACCTGAAGTCATCACTTTAAGAGGCTGTCCGCACTCTGAACTAGCTGAGTGATGCTAATGATGCCTTCAGGAACGAGCAGAAATTGCGGAATCAAAAATAGAACCCGACCAACAGTCTTTAAAGTGGGTCGGAGTGTCCACTAACGCGACACAAACTTGTTTTCGAAATACCCATATAATGTGTGTCAGGACAAATCTACCTGTGCGTATAAAAACACTATATTCAATCAAATCTCCCGTATCGGCCGCACTGCAGTCTTTCTTCTGTGACGCATGATGTAGGTCACGTCTCCGATTTTTACTACGGGTACTTGAAGGCAGCACAGCCTGTCCCACAAAGTCAGCTTTAGCAAAGAGCAGCACTTAGCCGCAGTTAGCATCAGCATCATTCCCCTCCTACTTCACAATGACTTGAACAGAAAATAAAAATATTTTTTATTCACCAGAGGAAGAGGAGCAGCGTCGCCTCAGACCGCAGATAAGTGCGTCATCCGGACGTTTGTTTGATTTTCCCGTTGTGTGAAATACATCAAAATGTTAAATCAGCTCATTCAAATTCCATCCTCACCATTAAATGTATGTGTGTTTCAGTCAGAGTTTTATTCAGTTCAATGAGAGAAACTGTTGTTTCGTCAATGTGTGCGGTATTAATAATAATTATGTGATTATATGTAACATATTATATATTTTACAAATTGTGAAATTGACCATTTTATTTGGTTATTATTTCTGGTTTACATAAACACACGGCCAAGTACAATAAAAAAAGCAAATCCATCAGTTTTTCGAATAAAAAAATACTTTTATGATATTTTTCTCATCAATACAATCATCAGTCACAGGATGATACTTTTTTGTTAGATTTTTAATGTAATGTAATGTATTCTTTCTTTGAGAAATTGAAATTTTACTGACATGCTCTGAACATAGCACCATCTCAGCCTCCATGACTTCCGGTGGACTCACCACCCACAGGAGGGCTAACACTATGGTGCAGTGTGATTTGGGTGTCAGTCATGGAGACTGCTGCCCCAGAGACCCGGATGAAGATGAAAGAATGAATTTCCTTGCTTGAGGAATTTGTCTGTAAAACCATTTTGCTCTTTTTTTTCGTGCAGAAATGAGTCGTTTCTCTTTTGACAACAACAACTTCCCCTACGATAACAACGTCCTGGTGTTGGACATGGTGCTGGGTTCTCTGTGGGGAGTTCCTCAGCCCATTAACTGGGACAATGTCTCCAAGCTCGTTCCAGGATTCAGTCCCAAGGAGGTAACTAGTAGATGAAAGTTAAACACAATTATAGGACAGAGACTGACAAAAGTTATTTCTGCAGTGTGCTCATCGGTTTGAGGAGCTGAAAAACACAGGAGGCTTTCTTCAGGTAGACAATCAGTGTAACACCCTGACTGAGGAAACTCTGCCACCTTCAGATGGTTTGACCACAGTGCTCATGACGGGTGAGATGAACACTGATGGAAGCCTTCAATGCACGAGCAAAGCCCCAGGTGAGTTGGTCAAGGCCACCGTTTGATCAAAACATTCAAGTCTATTTCCTGGGATTCCAAGTATTTTATACGTTTTACTTCTCTGTGGTCGTGTTGTTTTTGTGCTTCATACCCAGGCTCTAAATCCAAGCTGTCAAGAAGAGTCAGTTCTTTGGAGAAGAAGGAGAAGAGAGTTTCTTTGGAGGATGACGAGCGACCGCAGAAGCCACGAGAGTGAGTTCGTAGAAGTCAAACAGTCATGAAGCACTTTACTTTACAACCACGTTCTGTTTGATAAAGTAAATGAGCTGCAATACTGCCATCTAGTGACATACCACCATTTGTCCCCAAAACTGTTTAAGGTCACAAATCAGATAGCAAACCCAGACATTGATGTTTGATTTAAATTATTGTTGGAAAAAACAATAAATATTCTTGGAAATATAACATGATAAGCTAATAACGGGCCGTTGTTTTCGGACACCCCTGATGAGGTCTCTTTCCCACAGTCTGAACATGGTGATCCATGTTTGTGATGAGACCAAGAACCTGAAGCAGGACTTCATGTGTCCCAGAGATCTTCTGGTGAAGGAGATGCGGTACTTTGCTGAGTACCTCTCTGTGGATCCTCAGAGATGGGAAGAGGTGGACATTTCCGTCCACTGCGACGTCCAGATCTTCGACTGGCTCATGAACTACGTCAGGAGGAACTCAGCAGGAGAGGGAAATAAGGACAAACCCCGTCTCGGTAAACTCACCGTGGTAGAACCATAGACCTAATAGAAGAAGTGGCTGAAGGATGGAAGATGAGTGGAATGATGATATCTTTTTTCATGTCTTGGAAAAGAAAGCAGTGTGCCCCCTAGTGGTTCTTATCTGTACTTCTATTTCATATCCAAAGACTGTCCAGTTAAAGTGAAGTCAACCTTTAGTCCTAATCAATGTTCTGAGTTTCTAGTACATTAATTACACTCCAGGAGGCGCTGTGTCTGAGTTTTGTGTGTCGTTGCCGTGTCCGGTTGGTCATGTGGTGTTTGTCCATTTCAGAGCCCAGCAATGTGATCTCAATCCTGATCTCCTCCGAGTTCTTGAAGATGGATACGTTAGTAAGTGTCGTGACGCTCAGTGGAGTGGAGTCTTCACACAGTGGCCTCTATTTTTCTGTTGTAGCTGCTGCCATTCTGTGAAGTCATCAGGAATCCATAAACATTGCATATAACAATATAGCAATGGCTATTATTGTCTGTTATCAAAGATCTAAGAACCAAGTTGAAAGTATTGTATTTAGAATGATGCTAACCAAGATTTTTTTATACATTTTATCAATGTTTCAAGTGAAGTTCTTACTAAAATGCACCGTATATCACTGTAAAGTTTACAATACATTTACATTAAACAAAAAAGTAAAAGTGTAAAAGCTTATGTTGAAATGTTAAATATAGTAGAATTTTCTTTATTCTGATAAATTCAATAGTAATCATTTTATTTATATTTGTGTAAATCGTACTGATTTAGTAAGAATTCTTAGTAAAAATCAGTTTTTTATGCCTTGTTGTATTTGGAAATTTGCTATTATACAACAGGATTTCTTTTTTTAAGGGAAATGAAGAGTTTGTGTAGTTGGAACTCTGCTGACATTGACTTATAACACAGGCTGAATTAATATTAACAATTCAACTAAACTAACAGTGTGATGTTTAATGTCACTCAGGTGGAAGAATGCATCCAATACTGTCACAGACACATGAGCGCCATCGTGGCCACGCCCTGCAACATGAACTGCATCAACAGCAACCTGGCAACTCGCATTGCCGAGCTCTTTACCCACAATGAGGCTGACGACATCCGGGACAAAAAGGACAAGTTCAAGAGGTGAGAAAACCCAACACTCACTCAGGAAGTCTGTGTTTCAGACCTGAAGAACTACAGAGAAAACATTTTCTTTTTTTCATTTTTTGTCTCTTCAAAGTAAATTGTTCCAGAAGAAAATCGAGCGTCTGTTTGACGGCGTCCATCCCAACAGAGACTCTCCAGGAAATGCTTCAACTCTCTACAGGTGGGGACGAGGCCGCCGTGACTCCGCCTTCTTACTCTGCCTGCAACCTGTGTGTGTTTCACCCGTTTGTGTTGTGTTTTGAAATCCAGGTGTGGTCAGTGTCTGAAGCTGCTGACCAGAGACACGGAGAGGAATGTCCCCTGTGTTCCAGGCAAAATTAACATTGATGCTCGTGGAGAGATTGTCTTCACCCACTGCAGGTCTCGCAGCACCTCCTGTTCATGGACCTCCTGCAGGAGACGATTGAGACGAGCTGCAGGTCACGACCTCAGTCTGTCTGTGTGTGTCTTTTCAGACAGAAGAACTGGGACGTTCATGACTACATCAGTGGACTCTATGAGGAGCTCCAGTCTTGGATCCTGGTTTACTGGAGAATCTGGGGAACCATCAACTACCTCACCTGCTCCCGCTGCCAACAAGTGAGTGAGTGTGTGTGTTTGTGTGTGTGTAAGAGGAAAAACTGATGAAATGAGGAACATGTTGCAAGAGTGAGTGAATGAGTGTTAGGAAATTGTACATTTGGCCTGTGTTTCTAGGAAACTTTTCATAATACCACCATAAAATCTCCTCCTTAGATGGATGGAGAAAAGAGTCAGGAGTGATCTGTGATAGAAGAGAGAGTCAGTTAAGGAGAATGGAA